>JAVLVB010001001.1:7093258-7163659 GCA_032876305.1 Orestias chungarensis
TATATATATATATATATATATATATATATATATATATATATATATATATATATATATATATATATATATATAAAATCAAGCACAAGGATGTGCTAAATGAAAACAACCAATAGATGGCAGCATGGCTGCAGAGAATAAATCCTTTTACCTTTCAGTAGAATCTTTTTCAGTATTCCATTCAATCTTTACAAGACTTTTGCTTTAAGTCGCAAACATTTTTGTTTGCAATACATTATTAGCTAATCATTTGATTAATCGAAAAAGGCTTTATTGTCCCCAAGGGGGACACTTTAAAAAAATGTTAAGAAAACAAACATCAACCAAACACGAACATTAAACATTAATAAAGCATGTGGTACAATATATGGTCCAGGTGTTGGGCCGAAGTTCTGAGGGATGGATGTTGTTGGTGCAAAAGTCACTGTTGCCTCCTCAGTCTTCTTCCTATTGGCAGCATTTAATATTCACAAAAAATTCAGCTTTTCTGGTGAGTTGATGGGCTTTAAAAAAAAAAAAAAATTATTATTCCTTTCACTGTCTGTCCTTAAATGGTCCGCATGGGTTCAAGCCCGATATATTTCTTGGCTGTTTTATAAAAGTAGGGCCAGCTTGTTCCCAAATTGGACAGTTAAGTTACAAAACCCGGCCCTCAATGCACACCAAATAATACTTTCCAGTGTGGTGTGATAAAAAACAACAAACAAACAAAAAACCCAACAAGAAGTATTAGTTATTAGTTATTAGTGTCTATCTCTCACGGCTTCAGCCTTATTAGGAAAAAGAGGGTCTGCGCATAGACAGTCAACGTGGACTTCCCAACACAGCACGCTGTCCATCTGAATGCTTTGTTGTTTATAGAGTGACACTTGTCGCATTTCAAAGTCCTTTTTGATGACAGGTCAGAAATGTTTTTCTCAACATCATGTTGATTTATTTAAAATTTGGATAATTAAGACTAAGTGAGACTGTAATGATAGGACAACTTTCCTAGGCCTGTTTGTTTTTACCCTCAAGAAAGAAATGCATTAACTGCGTCTAATTTACTTAAAAATGAGTTCACAACAACTTTAACACCACCCATTAAATGAAATAAATGTTAACCACATAGATTTTCTTTTTTAATTGACTGAGATTTGGCTGGAAATTATCTGTTCATTCAGCTTACTGTTAGGCGTATTTCTTTGTTTAAAGATAACCTCACAAAAGAAATCCTCACCTAATACAAGACCTCAAGAGGGGAGGTAATGCAAGATGTTTGTACTTAATTTAGTTTTTGTAAAATTTTCCATTCACAACAGATGAGTAATTGTTAACTGAAAATAACCACTGAGTCATATAACCGAGTAGAAAGCATAAGAAGAAGTTTGGCAAGCCTTTTCAGAAGAGCTAATCAAAAAGTGGCATTACACCAACAAATCTATCTGATCTTTATTTTGTTTTTCATCATTTATAAAAAATGCTGATATAAGGAATGCTGAAAGGAAATTATTTGCCAGTAGAAATAAATAGAAACTTTAGTAATACAATTTTTACCAAAGAGGGTAAAAAAAGATGAAACAATTTGTTAATATTAAAATCAAAGAGGCAAATTTGACTTTTTTAGTCTAGTACAGTTAAAAAATATACCAGGAGTGGTATGTTTCTTTCCATTCATCAATAACCTCTTCATTTCAGGGACAAATCTATTAAAAAAATGCTAATGAGTAAGACGAGTAACCAGACAATTCGACGTCAGCAGCAAAGTCTTTCCAGACTTGTGCAGCAATAATTAAACATCATAAAAAGGTGTTTTAGTAACAGCATTAAATATATTTTACATAATCTGAGCTCGGTTGTTTGTTATTTCTTTATAATTGATTATGTATCATCTTAACAGTGTAATATTATCTAATTCATTAGAGCATTTTCACCTAATGAATCAGATATATCACACTCGGTTGCCATTATCTTTATAGTTTCAATTTAGAAATGACGTAAGCTATTACTCTTATTTATCAATTTATTATTGACGGATTCATGTGTGTGGAAAGAGCCGAATTACACTGCATACTTTCAAACACTGGTAATGGTTAGCAACTGCATTACAGCTACCATGCAACGGCGCCTCTGGTTCCTCTGACCACCAGGGGTATAGGCAAGATGGGTAAAGTGTGAAGCCCACGAACTCAGCAGCTGAATCCGACGATTTGAAGCAAACTCACCAGACGAACTTCCACCTACTTAGCCACTGTCGCCTCTATGTGTGTTCTTTAGGATTTAGATTGCTGGATTGACATGGGAAATGATGCATCTCTGCTTTCTTTTTTGTTTTTGACAGTTATTTTGTAGTTATCTGGCAGGTTTCATGTATTTATTTAAAATCTGTCTTTGGAAAAGAAACCGGCCAAGAGGATTGCTGAACCGCCAGTGTATATAATATTAGATATTCTTCACATGTTCAGCTTTCCTGTTACACCAGGAAGTGTCTGGTCAATCTTAGTCCCATTTGGTTAAAAAAAAGCTTCTGAATGTAGGGAGTAATTAGAAAAAAAAATCAAATTGCATTTAACTTAACAAGTATAGATCTATATCAACTAACCAATAAAAAAATTATGTTCAATACAAAATAAATATAAGAATTTATGATCATGATGAAGACTGATTCGACAGATGTCCATCTGGCAGTCACGAAGTTTCAGAAGGAGGGAAGACAACAAACGGTCACTGCAAATGTTGGTGTTCAGGGAAGATCAGTAGAAGAAAAACATTTACTAGAGCCGCTCAAGCAACAGAACTAAATGCTTAATTGAAAGGAAGGCAAAACAAAGTCCATAGGCGAGATTTCCATGTTAAGTCAAGGTTAAACAAGGACATGCTGTACAACTGAAAACTTTCTTGTGTTAAGCCACTCTTAAATCAGAGACAATGTAAAAACTTTCTTACCAGGAGACGGGAGAAAAAGGAATTCACCTCAGTAGATTTGGTCACAACCAAAACTTAATTTCATTTTCGAAATTATTGTCTGACCTCGGCCCACACTGTCTGACGTCCAGAGTTACATTTTCACAATGAGTTCCGATTCGAAGAGTCATGTCATCTGCTTTTTTCCGAAAAATTATGGTACTGAAAGGTCCTCACACAACAGTCACTATTTTTTTTAATTCATGTTTTTTTTCAGAAATATTGTGTTATGCACTGAATTTAAACAGAATTAGATTACAAATTTTTTTTTTTGGTGATGGGGCTGAGTGTTATTTTGTGGTCAGCAGTGACATTTACCTTTGATATCTCTTATTGAGGAAGTTCTGTATTAGTTTTTTATTTCTGTTATTTATTTGTAACCTTCTGAATGGATTAATTAGGGTTTGCCAGCCATTTTCTGCAATTCTGGACTATCACTATGAACGACGTTTGGTGCATTTCTAAAGCCTTAGAAATCACTTTTCCTAACTTATATATTTTAGCCTTTGTATGTTGTTTTTCAGGTTGTAACAAATGATTTTTTTTATATGACCTGTCACTAATCAACAAATATGATTGCGATTAGAAAACAAAAAATTGTTAAGGCTGCACTGAGGCCAATACACTTTTATAGTATAATTTACACAGCCGAATAGGCAACAGTAATCATCTCAGCACCAAAACTATCAGATTCCTTTATATTATTATTTTTTATACCCTCTGAGTAAAGTAAATAACCCTTCATTCATTCCATACAAACTTTATGGATGTGATCAATTTTAAAATGATGGACTCTGGACTAAACAATTATATCAGAAGCTGTCATATTTTTTATTTAATGCTACAACATTACTTACCTTGAGGTTTTTTAATGACCTTATGACAGTTCAGTTCAAGTAGTTATAGATAATAAAAGTAATTTGGCAAATTGACAGTTAGGTCTGCACCATTTTTACATATTATATGCAAGTACAGTGTTTGTCAGTTATTTCTTCAAGTGAAAACCCACAGACACGTAGACTGTTTTCAGTAACTTGAAACAAAGATGTTGACTTTGTCTGCCTCCCCATCAACAGCTACAGATTTTAAGTGAAACTACAGTCATTGAATTCTGCACACTCTCATTGATTCGAAGTAATCTCTTACTACCAAGAAGTAAATAGATCACAGATTGGACTCAAAATAAAAATGTTACACAGGCAGAAAAAAAGACCCAAGTCACAAATACTAACAAAAATTTACTTGGCTATTATACTATTATAGAGACATTAAGAAATAAGAATTAACTGAACCCACCTCTCAAAATATTCAGGTTTATGTGCATAGCTGTCTGCTACAGGGTGTTAGAAAAGTATGAACAAAACTGACATGGCTCCATTGCTTCAAAGTGATGAGAAAATTATCATTATTATTATTGTGTTTGCACAGTATGAATGATTTCTGACTATATTAACTCTATATTACAGATTCACTGATTAAATTGATAAAAAAGTATTTGAGAGTAGTGTAACTGTAGTATTATCTAACATGTGTTTCTAAATGTGAAAAAAATCCTAATATCTGAACAGAAAAGGTTATATAACTGCCAATATATTGTGATGTATATGTTTCTCTTACAAGAAGAAATATATATTCTTAAAGGAAGTATATCTAAATCTTAGTTTATCTTATACTACGGTTTATCTTATACGTAATCAGATTTCATGTGGAGAGACCCTGGTTATGAGAGTTATGAATCATAAATAACACCTACATATAAGTTGTGAATCATTATGTGGAAATATTACAGCCTCCTTTACAATACAGAGTTTAAAAGTATAAATCTTTTTCCAGAAGAAACCATTCACCTGCATAGACTGTCAAAATCATAATAAAGAAATTTCCAACCTTTTTAACTCACTTCTAGGCTTAAAATAAGATGACACTGTTCATAAATATAAAAAGATGACTAAATTTTTAATATCTTTCAATATTCAATATCAAAATAATTAGTCTGAAAAGTATTATGTATAAAATATTGTTCCTTAAATTAAATGTTTACAAAAGCTAACAATTTTTTAAACAACAAACAAAATGGGACACCAGGATGTCTTTCGTCTTACGATTAAAATATAAATTTACAACATTTTAGGTGAGAGAGGCATCCTCAAAGATTAATTTGTTACAAATTGGTAAATATAACTCAAGCAGAGGTGAAATGCGAAAAGAAAAAAATTATTTACATGAACTGAGACTGATAAGAAACGCGGATGGAGGTGGAAAAACAAACCGAGGAAAAACGCGGGGCGGGAACTGAATGACAACACAGGACAAACTAATAAACAAACAAAAATGGGGAGCGAGAAAATAGGCAACAGAAGACAACAAACGGAAGAACGGAGAAACTAAGGAGCAATGGAGGACACGGAAGGGGAGAGAGATGAGCACAGAGAACAAGGCGAGCAGACTGGAGCAACTTGCAGGGACGAGAGGACAACAGGAACTTGGAAGGAGAACAGGGGAAGGAGGAGAGGCTAGGTAAGGCAATGAAATAATCCAGCAATTAATTAATGAAGGAACCAGGCTTAAATACTGAGGAGAAGGAGGTGGGGCAGTGGAGAAGATGAATAGAAAATCAAAAACAGGTGCAAATGATAACGAGACTCAGAGAGACAGAGAGCAGGTGAACTGGAGGGGAAAATAGGACCAAAGAAAACAATACTATCACTAATACTGACAAATATACAAACAACGGATATACAACATGAACAAAATAAAACTAAACTAGAAAAAATTAAATAGAAAGACAACTAATAACCACAAATCAACAACAAACAACATGGATCATGACAGTATTATATGTATTTAAAAGGTTGGTCTAGTTTTTCTTTTAAGTAAAGTTATTACCAGTCATTTATCTGCCTGCTATAGTAAAAATATGTCACATCAAAAACCACAATTGGTTTGAACAAAAAAAAGTGCTCAGATTAGTAGAGGGTACAGCTGACTGGACAAAAATGTTCTGTTTTAGCTGAATGTTGAAATTAAAATAATATCAGCATAGAATAAAAAAACGGTCAGTGGGACAAATTATTTTAACAATCTATAATTTCACAAATAGACTTTCCTATGTTTAGGGCTATTTTTAACAATTAGGGTAACAAAGTTACTTTATGAAGTTTAGCACTTAATTTACAATCTTGTTAGAGCTATGAAGGTGGTATGTTACTTTGGACATACTGATGTGGCATTTTTCTACAATTTTTGAATATCACAGATAATCCAAATCAAAATGATTTCAGTCAAGACATAGGGGATTGTTGTGGAACCTCACAAGTCTGATTAGTTATGGTGCAGAATTTAGCATTTATATTTACCAGCGAGCATATTCAAATATTAACACCATAAGAATATCAAGGTTTCATAACCTTTCAAAACGTGTAGAGTTTTGTTTTGTTTTGGTGCTAATTGTGTGACTCAACCCAAAATCTAAAAGTTTTATTAAATAATCATGGCTTATCATTAACATAGGCACAAAAAGGTAATCCGGCCATGCTGCGTGTTGACTTGCAATATACTTGATTCAGAATTGAAGTGTTTTTAAAATGTCCCCAAAAATACAAAATAATTGTTACTTTTGTTGTTAGACAAAAAAAAAATTACGTGCAGGCCAATAGGATTATCTTAAACCACCCCTCTCAGTCAGATTGTAACTTTATTCCAATTGAGCTAAATCCATATGTTTATTCTGATTGGTCGTTTATTCCGATTACTCATGTCCATGTAAAAATATTGACTTATATGCAACACAAAGCAGAAGAAGCCATCACCCCATGTTGGCGTTAACATGGAAGTCAGACAACGAGTATCTAGTGGGGGTATAATTAATGTAATTAATGCATCTATCATCTTAAGGCATGACAGGAGAACTCAAAGCTTAATGGTTTTTCCGAAGTTGGAAAACCAATTAACCATGTAAGCACTTACAAACTCCTTTAAATACAAATACTTGTTCTCAGAAACTGTGGTTATTCGCACATCAAATTGCACAGCGTTAAAGCTGACATATAATTTTTACTTACTATACAGTAAGTTTATTCTTTTTCTCTTTATTTATAAGTTGTGTATTCGACTGTAACTGCTGCTGTTAGTAAATTATTCCCCCATTGTAGGACATTAGAGGTTATTTCTATTCTATTCTATTCTATTCTATTCTATTCTACTCTATTCTTTAATTGACAAAACTAAAAATAAGTGAATGTTTTGGAGAAGCCATTAGAAAGCTCTAACCTCTGTTCAGTAGATATTTAAAGGGGGGACAGAAAATGGTGTTGTCAGAGGTTTTTGAAAGTCATATGGGGATAATATCTCTAAATATTTATTATGGCAAAAGGAAAATGTATAAAAATACTGTACAGGCTGTCTCATGTGTAGCAGGTTTATGACACTCTTGGCCTTAAAGCAGGCGGTTATTTTAAGTGTCTAAAAACGGTTGATTTCTACTTCAACAGGAAGCTGCTCTTATCAAAGGGAAATGGTGCACAGAAGCACATATTTTTTCGACTACAGTGTCACCACAGATGTTTTTTTTTCTCATTTTTGAAGTTTATTCCCTTTTTAGAAGGTTTTCTTCCCTTTTTAGGTTTGGATATTTGGATAGAACAGCTGACTAAGTGGATGTTACTTGTTTGGTTTTGCAATTCTGTAGAAGAACTAGTTCCGTCTTTTTTTTCCGCAAAGCATGCCAGCTAACAGTCAGCTGAACTAGAGCTGGTCATATGTAAAATAAACTCTGTCTAAGATTAGCGCTTCTATAAAAAGCGACTCCCTTGTTGATCCATAAAACTGAGATAACCATGCATGTTACTTCAACTCAAAGATGTGCCGTTCTCAAGACAGGAAAACACAAAGATAATTTGCTTTGGTTTGTTTTTTAACTTGTGAGTAGATTTTTAGCTCTGTTGCAACAAATGAGTCTGATTCTCCTGGTTCAAGTTTTCTCAAAACGGCACCTTCAAACTTAAAACAAAAACAAGAGGTGAATTAATCTGCCTATTCCATCTGAAATAGGACAGCTAATATCGTAACGGCGTTTTGCAAGATGCAGTCACGAACCACAAAGTCCGCGTGCTGCTTGCAGGTCCTCAACCGCACACACACAAAATGACTACCGCGTCGGTTTTCGACAGTTATTAAGCTGTGATCTGCACACAGCCAGTGTTAGGCCTGCACCCACATTAACATTGCATGCTTGCAGCCGAGTGTGAGTCCCGAACAGCATAATGTTCTGACAACAGCAGATATGAGACCACAGCCAGCTAAGCATTGCACCTACTCAGCGAAAAAAAACAACAACAACAAAATAGAACTTCTCCACTGAAATGCTTTCTGATTGGTGAGATAAATGACTTTTGGCTTTTTGAGTAATTCATTATTTTATCAATTTGTTTTATTATTTTAATCAGAAAGATTTCAGGATGCTGGATATAAACACTCTTAGCTAAAATGATGAAAATACAAAACTTTGATGTTTCCAGTTAATTAAACTGCGGTCCATTAAAGCAGAGTAAGTTTAACAATATAGACACATGGCAAGTTAAAAGGGTTAAAACCATCTCATTAAGAACTTTGACACATTTTAGACTTCAATAGACCTCTTCATATGAATCTCACAGTTAAGTCTATCCTAATAAGAATTACTAGAATTTTTGCATTTGGTTATTTGTATATTAGTTAAAATAGTCCAATCCAATACGTTTCTAATCGTGAAAAGTATTTGCTTTCAGTATTTTTGTATGTACAATACTCACTATTACTTGAGAAAAGTTTTCGCTTGCTGCTGCATCAACATGGACCTCAGAAGAGCTTTTAGCCTTTACCCCCAAAGTTGAACAGACTCAAATTTGGGTTACTTAGTTAGTTTCCTCCCTTGGGTCTTTCCACAAAATGTGAAATACAAAGCATCCTCTTTTAATGTATTCACCCCATAAATGCATCACAGCATGAGGAGACTGTGACTCAATATGTTCATTAGTTGTCTTGCAATCTTTAGGCTGTAGGTTTGATCGCAGCATTTTCCTGTCACATAAGAATGTCGCCTTGGCAACGGATTTATGGGAAAGTGTGTGAATGCGATTAGGTGATTGTTGTTATAGTTTAAACCTCTGAGTGTTCAGTATGGCTGTTAAATCGCTAAATTTATTCATACAACGGATGTCACATGTACCTACGTCCAACTTCCTTTGAGTTTAATATAAATCACATAATAGACAAATGGTTTGACACATTAATGTAGGCACTGTATTCATTAATTATGTTGTGATTGTATTTAGCAAAACATAAAGAGGTCATACTGTTAAACTTGAAAGAAAACTGGAAACTGCTCTTGGTGAGGAAAAAATGCTTCATCTTGAATAGAAACAGACTGATAGGTTTCTTTTAGGAATGATTTGCTAGGTGGGTGTTGCAACATTTTCCCCGCAGAATTTGACAGAGAATTTTTTTTATTAATTGTTGGATCATATTCATTATTCCCTCTGGCTGAAACACAGAGGCCCAAAGCTTGACACAATCAACGCTGTGCCTCAAATGTAGGACATAGCCTAAAGAGTGAAATCGTAATAGTTTTACTTTGTCAAGAAATTCTGGTACATCCATGAAAGGCATCAAATACCTACGAGGATGTTGTTTGAAGTGCACCGACTTCCTTGTTGTCTCCTCCTTGTCTTTATTCTCATGTTAACATAACCTGACAAAGGTCAACCCTTTTAGTTTAGACACACATTATTTTTGAAGATAACACTTGTTTTATTCACCACAATCAGGGGTATGACAACCTTAAATTATGTGCACATGTATTGCCTTTGTATTAATCTCAAGTAGTAAAGTTGAACACATTCAGAGACACTTAAGGACTTACCTCAACTTTTTAATTGTCCATACTCATTAAACTTTGAGATGTTTCATTTACATCAAATTTCAGTCGTACTCAAGAAACAGATTCGTATCTTGTTTAAAATGTAATCTTGGAATACAGTCTCACTTAGATTCATATTTTTTGTGCTCATATGCGTGTATTTTTGTAATTTATTATTTAATGCACCGAATATACTGCATATCTACTGTATATATCAATATACAGAAATATGTATGCAGTTCTTAACTGTAACTTTTCAGACCACATTCTTATAAAGAAAAAACTGAAAATTATTAAAGTCTGGATTTTTTATTTTATCTATTTTTTGCAGCATAATAAAAACTAAAATAAAATGATCATCTTACAACACATTTACTACCACCTGCTTTTGCCTGCCTCGATATGCTTGGCACAAAAGATGATCATGTGACTAACAAGAAAGGAAACTGGTGTCTTAACTTTTCAGACGTCATCTTGTGTGGGAGAAAAAAGGCAGATGATTGAGTGGAAAGCAGATTTGGAGAGGGGAAAGAGAACGAATATGGGAGGGGATAAGTTTAGTCACACATCTTATATATATGCCTAGTTTTCTTGAGGCGTGTGAAGGTTTCTTGGCTTGGATGGATAAAGTGGTGATCTTCAGTAAAACCTCAGATAGAAGCTTAAAGGAAAGCAAAACAAGCATATGAGCTCGACTTGAAACAATGGTTTAAGGAGCTGGTACTTTACTGCGACGAAGACTGCTGAAAAGGAATTCAGAGATCAGAGACATGATGTGGATTTACATCTGGCTCTCCTTGATGGTATCACGGAGTGTGACTCAAGGTTTGATTTAAAACCATCTGATTTATTTGCTGTTGTGTTTTTTATGTGTTTTATTAAACTAAATAAATGTTTTTTATTCCAGTAGCCAGTTGTTCATAATTGCTTTTATGACTAATTACTGAGCTCAGTAGTGTATTTTACCACAAGATCACTTCACTGTCTATGCACTAACTTTCAATTGCTCTTATTGAAATCTTGCAGAGATTTTTTTGTAAATGAGTCATAAGGTAGACAACCTTTGGAAAACAAACATGCAGGGTTGTGGGCCAAAAAGCTGACAAAGGAAAAAAAAAAGTTCCACAATAGATGTTCTGTAGGGAAAAGGTCTCTGAATGAGCATTCAGCAGTCTGCCATCTGCTTCTGCAGTGGAAACCATGTCCTCAGGTCGGGGTTAAACAGTGATGCAGCTTAACCCCCACTGAGGGGTCTCTGCGTTGTGGTTTTACCATCTCACTGTCTACTCGCTGCTTTGTTGTCAGACAAAACTTCAGAGCCTCTTTAGCTGTGTATATGTGAGCCCTGGCTTTTCTGGTACATGTGCTTTGGTTTAGTTTGTAGTAATGCCACACGTTTTCTACAACCGTGACCACAAATATTTAGAGTAACATTTAAATGTGGGTAGATTTTAAAATCTTCTTGGTTAGTTATTTGGAAGCTAAAGAAAATTAAACTTCCCCGAAACAATCCCTTTAGCTATGACTGCAACTAAACAGCTTTATTTCTGGAAGTGTTTATTGTTTGCTTTCTTTTTTTTTTCCAAGCTAACATTGTAATCTAATGAGTTAACTTCATTTTTTATTTCATGCTCATTTAGGAATAATCACTAATATTGACTTGAAAAAATTACGCTTCTAACAGCCACCTTAATTTCCCTCAGGATCTACTAACTCAAACACTTCTGAGATCTCACCTACTCAACCTTTGAAATTTTATGGTAAATTTTCCTTTCCTTTGCTTTTCACAGCTCTTTTAATACAAAATAAAAACAAAATGTACACATACAAACATTTACATTTGTTTTGGTTTGATGCTTTTTTAAGATTTATTGTTAGCTTTTAGAAATCTGTCTTTTTCACAATCTGAGTCCAATAACTGTTGAAACAAACAAACAGGTAAACTATACTATTTTTTCTTACAGTAAACAGGGAAGCAGTCTATAATCTTGGGAGTAATGCAGACCTGTCCTGCAGCAAAAGAATGTGGAATGAAACAATGTATGTTATCTGGAAGATAGAACTAAAAAATAAAAACTGCAGGATCTCTTATAGCAATGAGGGTGAAAGCTCTGACTCCTGCAAAGATGGAAAGTCTCTCCAAAATACTTCAACTGGACAGTCTTACCTGCACATCCCAAACTTTTCAGGCAATGATGTCGGGGTTTACAAGTGTGAATCAGTTTACACAGGAGGGAGTGTCAATTACAAAATTGCAGTGGCTGTCACAGGTAGGAACTTTATATTAACTCCTGAAACTGCGTTTCGAATTATTCAACTGAGTTGTTTACATATATATACTAGCCTTAATATCATAAAAATAGGAAACAGAAATTTGGGTACTATTTTACCATAGATCTATCTGTCGTTTTATAGATCAAAACCGTATGTTATGTTATGTCACCTTTAGTATGAATATTTCTGTTACATTGTAACACCTAAAGGCCACAAATATTCAATATACTTTTCACACCTTCTTACTGTCACTGTAGATTATATATTGATTTAACCACTGACTTTTGTACCTACTGAAATGCAAATATATATATGTACAGTATAGACGTTTGTAATTTTGTAATGTGGTTAACCCTTTTTTGTATTGCAGAGGTAAACTAGTCTGTATTTGTCTTTCCAAATTCAGCTGCTCCAACTGTATCTGCCTGGTTAGAGCGTAGAGAAAACAAAATGGTGGCTTTTTGCAGAGCTGAAAAAGGAAATCCTGCTGCCAACATCAGCTGGAGTTTTCCAGGAAATGATTCTGTGACACAGCAGAATGACCCAGATGGATTTGTGACGGTAGAAAGTCAGTTGGAGCTCCCTGGTGACATAATTACAGATAACCTGAGCTGCATTGTCCAGCACCAGCTCTGGGATCAGGAGAGGACGTTTGTACCAAAACTCAATGAAGGTCAGGCTTCTTCCGGCTTGTTCCAAGCAGCAGAACAAAACATGTTAGGGCTGTCACAAATATACACAGCAGAAAAAGCAGCATTTTGCCTACATCTACACAGCCTCACACAGAACATAGCAAATATGTATCCCTCTGTTTCCCACTCTCCCCTTGTGCGCTTCCCTTTAGAGAGAACAAGAAACAACACATCACTGGAAACATAACTGTGTTTTATATATTCTTGTTTTTTTTATTTATTTTGCTGTCATACTATTTATTGCCTTACTGCACAACCAAGTATCTCAAAAAAAAAAAAAAAAAGTGGTTCAAACATAAAAGAATATACCTTTCTGAAACGTAGGGTCATGTCAGTTTTATTGAATCTGCTCATAACGCATACATGTGTTGTATGGCCTATGATGTCTTCAAATGAATGGTTTTGAAGACTTTTTTAGGGCTACATCATTGGTGCCGCTGATTGTGATTTTTAATACTAACTATTCAAATGACCATCTCGGGATAAAATCTGGATCCTCAATACAAATTCTAATTGTGTATAATTAGTTCAAATCAATGTAAGTAGATTTAAAAGGTGAATATTTTGGACTACCTCACTGCTAGTCCATTCAACTAGAGCTTCATAAGCATAGAAAGTTGGGTTAATTTATGTTTGATTATTGGTTGTTAATTAATGCTATATGTTGCATATGCTGAATTTAATGTATAATGTTTATACCTGGTGGTGCATAATTTATATGTGGCAGATCAACAAATCATTCAGATCAATAAATCTTTAGAAGCCTGTTTATTTTTTGGGGATCAATTTACATAGTTTAAAAAAAGGTAATGCTAGATTTGTAGTGAATTAAAGCTGCTCTTAGTTTTAAACCATCAAAATACAAGTCATATTAGAAAGGGATGTTAAAGGCACAAATGTATTTAGGAAGTTCTTTTACATTATTAACTTACATTTGATCTCTCCTTGCAGCTCCCTTGTTTTGGTCCATCATCGTTGTTTTTGGGGTAGTCTTTGTACTTTTGGTAGGCTTATTTGTCCTAGCACTAAAGAAAGTAATATTTTTGAGGTAAGAAGTTTGATTTAATAATTTTTTTTAATTAATCGTTTAGTTTTTGTCACATTACTAAACTTTTTTGGGTTGTTTTTTCAGACAATGTCAACCAGCCGACTTGCCATCCAAATCCAACGCGGTAGGTACTTTTATCCCCCCCCCCCATCTGTGTCATACAATTAATGTGTTTTCTCTGCACTTTGCTCTTTTTAAATGAATATATGTTGTTTCCTTTTTATCAGACAGAGGATGTGGAGGAAGTGGAGCCGTACGCTAGCTATGTTCAACGTGTGAACTCAATATACAACTAATCTGCTGATGTGTTTGCATAACATCACTGTAGATGCAACACAGTGGTACACTGAAATGCACATCTTTGGACTTTGTGAAAAGGCGAAGGCTGTGAAACTGAGAAATGGTAAAATAGTAAGAAGAAGACGTGAACAGACCGAGATCAAAGGTTTCCTGTAAGAAAGGGAAGCCTCAGTGGCGTCCTAACAAGCACACCGCTGACTGATGGAACAGGGGATGTACCTGGTGTCTCATACAGGCATTTACCCATTTACTATTTGTGCTGCCCACTGCTCTCTGGGAGTAGGTATCATGGGGAAGATTAATAATTACTACAGATGAAGTGAAGAACTGGAGAGAATGTGACTGCAATGTGCATGGAGGTCACATTGACTACTAAAGACTTTGATGTTGGCTGTAATTATGTAAAATAAAATCAACTATTTATCGACTAATGGGTAATATTTTGGGAGATTTACTGGGAAGCCCAGTGAAAGTAATGAACTTGTGTATTTTTGACACACTGTTTGGAATAATGTGTAGAATACTATAAAAACTAGTATAGTTGTATGTATTTAACCATAATTCGGCTTGCATATTAAAACACACTGAATCAAGCAATCTGTATGTACAAATATTTAAGTTTAGGTGTAAGATCCGACTAAAGACATAATGGATGTAAAGCACAAAACCCAAGCAGATGTTAGTTGTTTTTTTTCTCTGTACAGTAAGCTGTGTGGTTTGGTGTCTAATTTATGACCAATACATCCTCTAGAGATAAAAAACCAAAATGGAGCAACGGCTGATTTGTTTTTACATTTTTACCACCGTTTGAGGATTTGCATCACAAGAGCTTTAAAAACAGGAAGGGTTTTAGAATTTGGTTTAAAATTGTACCCGGACTGCTTTATTTTACCTCGTAGACAAAATAAGGTCTTGCGTGTCGCCAAGATTCAGCTTATTTATATAGCCTAGCGCCAGTTTAAAACACACGTCTTAAGGCACTTTACAATATACCACAGATTACACTATAGTTTCACAGATAAATACATACTTTTTACTTTCTAAATTATTTTTGTAGCCTTAGTATGTATAAGCAAACTTCAGCAACGCTGCTATATCAGGCAAAGTTGAAAGTCAATTCATTTCACTTTATTACTTTATTCAGAATAATCCATAAACATTTGTCTTTTCGTTCGGTTCGTTTAACGGTTGTTAGCTGCAAACTCTGGTTTTATTAGCTAGACACAGAGCACAGAGACACAGTGTGGATCCATAAATAAGATTTAATTTGGGGGTCTATACATATTAAAACCTCTTGTAACAACAACAACAACCAACTTATAATTTCAAAGAATTTTAAATTTGCCGCCTATTAATTTCAAACTGACTTTAAAACTAGGACCTTTGTTCTGTAAAACCAAAATCTGTTTATATAATAAATTAGATAAAGGGGGATATCAGTTACCTCTGGTCTTGCGTAGACAGGTGCTTATGCCAATTCGCTCCAGATCGTAGGGCACGACGTCTATATTGCCCAAAGGTCCACTTTCATTAGCTATGTTGACTATCTGAGTTTTGAAGTGCAAGCCCCAATGTAAAAGTGGGGAGCTCAGAACAGAACCCAACAGAAAATAATGTGCATTATGCCTGAACGGCTCTCATATGCTACGCGTTAAGTTTTACAGGGAAGCTCTGCAATGCACCATACATATTTTTAATCCATCACAGATAAATCGCAAATTGTTCTGTAAATGTTATAAAAAAAAAAATCATAATAATAACCCCGTTTGGGAATCTTAAAGCAAAAAAAGTGATGAGACTGAATTGAAATATAGAAACGTGAAGTTCTCTGATAAAAAAAAAAAGGAATACTCTGTCATCTACTGGTGATTTCGAGAACAGCAGTCTCAAAAAAGATCTTGAATACAGAGAGACTTACCCTGGATGTTTATTGTGGAGGTAGAAATACCTTATTAAATTAAGGTATGACAGAGAAGTATGGAAGACTATTGACTTTGTAGCTATTCAAGAAATAGCCACTGACACCAAAGCCACAAGAGGCGTCTACTAAAATACTAAAAGTTCTCAGTGTGTTATAAATGGGGAAATTAAGAGAAAGTTACTGTAGATGGAAAAAAAAGAAGTATATTAGAAATACTGAATTAACTAAACTTTCTGATGGTATTATAGTTAACTGAGTTTTATTTCTCTATAAATGTGTAAAAATTGGTCATTTAATCTTGACTACGGTTCTTATGTTAGGCCTTTTAACATTGGTCCCTTTATTTGTAAAATAAACATGTGTGAATTTATTATGGCTAGTTTAAACAAGCTTCTTTCAAACCAATTTGCTTATGCAAATTTTCACTCTTCTGGTTGACACAATAACCCAAATTTGCAGTAGTGTTTTTTAATGTAAAACGGAATTACTGTATTAGTCTAAGTACATTTTTTTAAACACACTTTCAAAATGCAAAACTAATGAATGTGAAAAAAAAAATTTTTTTTTTAAAAAAACGCTTACCCTGGAAAGTTTTAATAAACAGAAAATGTAAAAGAAAGAAAGAAAGGAGACCGAAATAAAAACCACAAAAAAAAAAGACTTTCAGACAGACCCAGTCCAACATAAATAAAAAAAGCGTGCACCTCCAAGATGTATTTAGATAAAAAAAAAAAAACTTGCAATATGTACATACAGATACATATTTAGCTGTTCGTGATAAAGTAAGGAAGTGAGTAGATGTTCTCAGAACCATGTAGAAGCAAAAATATGCTAATTGCGATATTTCATGTTTTAAATGTATTCACTTCTATGACAAATGTCTTAACCTGGCATAACTAAGATTCAGAGCAAAATTGGAGTGCGCTAATAATGTCAGTTAATTTTTGCAACTCAATAGGAGGTTTCAGAGGTGGTGAAACTTTGATAAAAAGTGGAGGGGCACTGTGTTTCAACAATATGAAAGAAAAACAGAGATAAGATCAAAACTCCATATGCAGCAGAATATTTATAGATGCAGAGCAACCGTACACCCAGATCAGCCAACAAGTACACTTTTGTTGTGCTTTAGAGTGCAGCACAGCCACTTTTTTTAAATTAGCCCTCTTCCATGCCTTCATTGCATTTACACATTTCAGACAAAAGAAGCTCGATCTGACAATGGATTGAAAGGTTGGAAGAACAGCATCAAGTTTAAAATGGGCAATCACAAGACCAAGATGAGGAGGGCTGTCAGGAGGTTGCTGTAAATGCTGGGAAAGGAAGTGGAAAAAAACCTGAGAATGAACCTTCACACTCCCAGGTCAAAAAGCCGATGTGTGCAGAGATTAACTTTCTGCCTAACTTTTCTCAAGGATTTTGATATGCAGTCTGAGGTAATAGTAGTAAACTCTTTATTCTGTTTTTATCCTTGCTAAACAAATTTAATAAATGAATTAATTTAGGTTACTTTTTTACTTTTCTACTTTTTCTGTTTATATATTTTTTACTGCCTGCCACATTGTGTGTAGTATTGCTTAATTTCATTCATCATGAAATAAATAATTGCTGTTACTGTCCTTTCCTCAATGCAGGTACATGCAACGAATAACCAACTAACCGAACTAACTGAGCTTGATCGCCTCACTCATTGTCTGACATTATTTAGACAGAAAGCTTCCAAAACTGGAAAGACTGCAGATGCTTATGCAGAAATGTTCAAAGTTCATGATACACAGGTAATTATACATTTCACAGGTACAGTCTTAGTGTAATGTTGCGAGTTTGATGCTTCATATAAACTTTTGAATTCCACAATTGCACCAGTCAGCTGGTTATTAATGGGTTTATGTGCAGATATTGGTAATTAATTCATTTATAATTACTTGGGACTGTTTGGCATTGGGTTTGATTTTTAAACTTGTCACTATTGTCACTATTTTAATCTTTTTAGGAATTACATGATGTCCACACATGGTGTACCACTGTTCTTCATGCCCTTCCTGTGAATCTATGCTTGGAAGTCTCTGGATTTTTTCAGAAAATTTGTGGTAACTAACCAATTCATATTTTCATTCTATTTTCAACACAATGGAATGTCTGTATATGTACCAGTGTTTCAACTACAAATCTCTGGCAAGGTTTCCAAGTGTGAATTGTAATTTTGAGCCCATTAAGGGATCAAAAAAATAGATCGGAAAGAATATCAAGTGGGGTGTCATTAGCCTGTGGAATACATAAAAGTCATCTAACTTTCTCAGCAACAAGAGAACAACAAAGCAGAATGAACAGGAGTTTTTCAGACTTGTGTATTATTGTTATCTATGTGACGTCCAACTGTAATCAAAATTGCCACAGCCAGTTTCTGTAAATGTAATAAGTATATGATCTCCCTTTCAAATTTTAAGGATGCTAATGATGAGCCAGACCTGTATGCAGTAGTCCTCCTTACAACCGTCAGTGATGATGCCACAAGCCTACTTCATTACCATTCAGCAAGAGTCTCTTATCTTCCTTCGAGATTAATGTGGTCGTCAAACACTGAAGTGGACGGACAAACACTTTTGAGTTCACGCAAAAAATCTTGCTTGGTCTTGATGACTCTAAACTTTCACCCAAACTGCAGACATTTAAAAATAAACTCGAGATCTAAAATGTAGTGGTGGGTTCTGATGGCTCAATCTGTTAGAGGATATTCCACAAGGGCTTTCAGCCCAACAGGACATTGTCTTTCTATTTGTTGTCTTCATTTTTATAGTTGTTAAACTAAATTTAACAATATAATTTTTGTTTGTTTCATTTTGTGCTGAAAGGGACAGGAGTGGGCAAATCTCTCTAAAGTCAAGTTTGTGTTCAAGACCCAAGATGTTGTATTAACTGTTTATGAGCTATTTGGGACATGATGATTTTTTTTCTTAGTACCAGTAGAAACAAAATTGCCGGAAGTAAACTTGTTAATTGTTGGTTTATTTCTTTATTTGTGTTTTTAATTTTTTGTAATTTCAGATATTTGTTTGCTAAAAGACTTGTTTCTACTAAACATCTGAATAAAAGAAATATATGTATACTTTTAATTTTATGTTTTTCGTTTTTGGATTTTTAAATCAAGAGCACTTGTTATTTTTAAGGTAATCAGTTGCCAGAAATATTTTAAGCTTGGCAGTAAATGATTTTGAGCTGTAACCTTTCTATGTTTTAGGAGAAACTAATAAATGTTAAGCTCTTGAAATATAAATATCTCACCTTTTCATGCTTGAAATTATTGCTTTTTCTTGAGTTATTACAACGAGACAGATGAATAAAATACTCCGAGTAGCAGAAACATAAAATTCTGGAGTTAGCTTAATTAGTAAATCTAATTTAATGATAATTTACAATTAAGCTTAACATGAACTCAAAAAACTTACTTTTTTTAAAGTTCTGCTTACTTATTCGGGTTTACAGTGTACAATTAGAAGCTAAATAAAAGGAAATTCAAGAAAAAGTGTGCTAATCTATTTTCTTAGAACAAAACATTCAAATTCACACAACCCTCCCCCTCAAAAAAACAAAAACAAAACAAAAGTACATTCCTTGTGTCGAGACTTTGAATTTTCATAAAAGCAGATAAAATGTAGCAAAAAAAAAAATAGGCATTGGAAGTTTTACAATATTGGTCAAAATTTCCATCACTCTGAAGTTATTACATTAGCTATCAGAGAAGGTACTGGAGTGATGGTTCGGTGGAGCAAGATGTAAGGCAGTGCGATCTCCCATCACACTTCTCAGGGGGATCACTCCTGCATGACTACCATTAGAAAGGTGCAAACTGGCTAATTTTAAATTGTACATGTTTTGTGTTAACAGTCTCATCCCGTGAAACCGCAGTATTTTTGTATTGCTCATAGTCCCGTAAATATTTTGTTTTTACCAGCGACTGCCAGGTAGGTAGCTGGGTAAACGTGTCGAGCCAAAGCTACCTTTAGCCACCCTATCACGAACACCAAATCCTGTTTTATTAGT
Source organism: Orestias chungarensis (assembly GCA_032876305.1). NCBI lineage: Eukaryota > Metazoa > Chordata > Actinopteri > Cyprinodontiformes > Cyprinodontidae > Orestias > Orestias chungarensis. The sequence continues at coordinate 7,113,367 of JAVLVB010001001.1, forward strand.
TGTTCTTCCTTCAGACATTTTCTCACAGTTACGATCTCCTTAGAGACAACTAAATTCAACTGAAATATCTTCAGAAATATTCTGAAATAATAATAAGAAAATAATGCATGCTGTTTTTTTCTTCTTGTTCGGGTGTACCATTACCTTGTAGAAAAAAGAAAAACCTACCATCTTGCCATTAAAACATCGTAACAACTACGAGCTGATTTCAATTTTTCCACAGTTTGTCTTTGGTGATCGAGATATGATCGTGATTTATCTGTAAACTCCTGCAGTTCTTGAATGGCTGTGCTCCTCCATTTCGTTGACAAGTATTTGTTCAAAGGAGCTCATCTTTATGTTTCTCTTCAGCCCATGAGGACATAATCATCTGCACATTCCTCTTTGGATGACTCTGAGTGGGAATCTGCTTGAACCTCCTCTGGTATTTTAACTGTAGCGTAGTCGCAGTCATTGTCACCTTCGTAATTATTGGTCGCCTCGACCTGTCTTGATCCATGGCCGGCAGGGTGGTTGATGGAGGCGTATGTCACATCCTCGTTGGGCTTAGAGAAACAGTAAACACAGAAAATAATATGACCTTGTTAAATCCAGTGCAACGGCCCACGCTCTTTAATGAATGTGGTTTGTGTCAAAGACTTCCTAGAATCCCAAAGGGTTGCTTTCACAACAGGGACCTCACAAATGCTCACATGGTATGCAAATCTATTCCGTTGACAGAACCGTCATAAAAGTACAGAGACACATCTATCTACCCCGAGGCAGGTCAGGAAACTTTGCATAGTAATGATCAACGAAAAATATATGTAAGGATCTACCTTGTTCTCGTTGCTTCCATCAGTATTTCCATCGGCAGAGTTCGCTTAAGGAGTAAATTGAAAAGATTATGTTGAGTGTAAAATAGTGTTGTTGGCCAGAAGGTAAATTCATGTCCATGCTTACCTTTTTTCTTCTTCTTAAGCCTAAGAATAAAAGCAAATTGACACGGTCAGACTCCACCAAATGCAAGTTACATTGCCAAAAGAAATTGTTTGTATTCTTACAGGTTTATTCTGGTTGACCAAGGGAATTCTATTATTAGCCAAAGATAATACAAATAAGCATAGTAAATTATCATTTGTTCACAAATAACCTAATTTTAAACTTTTCAAACACCTCTCCAAACCAACCTGCAACTTTAAAAAAAGTAATTGTCCTCTAAATCAAATAACTAGTTGTGCAATCATTGACAGAAACAGCATTGATCAAGTGTTATAACAATAATTAACAATGTTGATGTGAACTTCCTTATATGCTTTAAAATCCAATCTTTTTCTCAACAGTGAATCTGGAGGCATATTTTAATGTTCTTTGGAGCTTCCAGTGTGCTCTTAGTGTGGGTTCGGCAGATCCAGAACACTTGGAAAGAATCCTAATCCTTCCATAATTTCTGCATTTCAAAAGCTCGTCCAGACTGAAAGCTGTCTGGGGGGTTTATTTCTCACCTGTTCTTTAAGGTCTTCAGATCGATCAATGCATAACCTGTTGCTACTGTAAAAGCTAAGTCTTCTTTGTGTTGTAAGAAAGGCCTGATTTAATTATTTTCTTAACTTTTTTTTAGTTCTGGTACTAATAAGACTCGATTGTTGTTAGTGAAAAATGGTCAAACTCCATTACTTTAACCAGGGAGCAATTACTATGTTTGTATATTGGCAAATTATGCTGGATAGCTTTGACTCTTTAATAAAATAAATAATCATCTGATAAATGCATTTTTGAAATTTATTTGGCCAATTTTACAGTTAGTTTAACAATTTGAGAATTGATTACAGTAAGTAATTCATCGGGCAAATATGTTTAAATGGCACAGTTAAATAACTGCACAAACTGCATGCAAGTTTAATTGCAGGGGATTTCATCTTCCTATACCGTAGAAAGCTAAAGTTCATAAGATGCTGTTGCTGAAATGCTTTATAAAAAATGTAATTGAGTAAGATCTGCAACAGTCAGAGGATATACTCTGCCACTGGCTTCCTTGACAGCTCAACAGAGAGACCGTGTGCTGCAACAGGAAGCTTTTTTTTTCACTAGCTAACAACTAGAGTCTATTTTAAACCAAATGTTATTAGGTTAAACATGGCAAACTTTAAACTGTTAAACTTGCCATGATTCTGGATAAAATATGCCAGAAAATGCTGCAAAAATATGTATATATTTACCTGGTTTTCACAAACATACTGATTAAAACCTGATCTATTTATATCCAATACCGCTATTTCCTTGATAAAGCTTTGGCACAACCTCCACAGAGCAAAAACTGTAACATTTACTGAAAAGAGCAGAAATCGGCCTCACTATGTATCTTTTTAAAAAAAAGGGATCTTTCATCACCATATATTTACTTGCTAAAGTCGGACGTTGTACATGAATTAACACTTTCAACAGCACAAACGTAAAGGCACAAAATTAAAGCCGAATCTGATTTTCATTGATTGTCCCCTCACCAGATAGTACAGACTAAATGGCCTGTGGGGAAAATAATTTCCCATTACCTCCAGTTTGAAATACGATTTCAAGATATACAGCTGTACAGAAGTCTGGCTTATTATCTTTTAGAATATTATATGTAAATCCAACAGAGGACCTACCCTGAGCTGCAGGTTCCCATGGTGGTTATTTAGAGATTTCTTACTTGTTGAAGAACAACCTGATACTGCAGCAGCCTTTGACCCAACTTACATTTCTGTCGCTGTATATGAGACTGCTCAGGCCACAGCAGCAATGGGGTGCAGAGAGCGAGAGAGAGAGAGAGAGAGAGAGAAATGACAGAGAGGGAGGGACAGGTGTCAACACAAAGCTCTATTTGTTGGCATTTTTCTTTGCTATTTTGAATTTTATCATGGATAAAAACCCTCTCCGAACACACCTCCACTGCTAGCCATGTAAATAAAAACCTTGATTCTTGAAAATAAAGTCACATATTCAAGTCTCCGACACACATCATAAATCTTTGACAGGATTTCTTTGCACAGACCCAGTGCCTCTAATCTTTTTGTAGTGAAATTATAACTGTTCGACATAAGCTTTAGCGCCTTAACTCATGTAAAGGTGCTTACTATAGACCTAAGTCTTAACTGTCCTCTACCACTGGGGATTACAGTTTAAACTGAAACAGCAACCATGCAAAATATTGTAAATGGCCAAAACCAGTAGGCAGGTGCATTGAGCTGACCCTTCCTGCAGAGTTTGTGTATACAGCTCATCAATCTTATTTGCATGATTGTGCAAAGAAAACGAGGAAGTTAGAGTTTTTTTTACATGTGCAGTGGAAAGTCCAGTTTATATTACTTGTTGCATGTTTATCCAAAGGAAAATCTGACCTTTATGGGGAAATATGATAATTGTAATAAAATGAATAATATAAGGAATGCATTTGTGGAGTATCACACTGAATTAAGTTTCATGTTAGCCCCTAAATGTCAAGTTTCTGTGTCTCTATAAACCTCTCAGTAAAAAAGCTTTATTTTGTGCTACTAAGCCTAATCTGTTGGATTTACCTTTTAACAAGTTTTGTTTTTATTTAGAGTAAGCTTTAAGATTTCAGGTAAACCAGGACTCAATACTACTCTTAATTAGCCGTTGCCATGTAAATTGTCAAAACTAACATTTTGGCAGACTAAGAAAATATCATTTAGGACAAATAATGTGTGTGTAATAACTGTTGGATGAAAATGTTTGTGGAGTTTTGTGTTGAGGTACAGAGAGTGGCCGGTGATGTCAGCGACATTCCTGAGCCAACACTTAAAGGTATCGAGGGGGCTTTTCAAACAAGAATCTTTTAACCAATTAGATCCACCAATGAACTATTTTTACCTAAACGACAACAAGATTGATAATCCATATTAATAAATTATGGAAGAGTGCTTAATAATGTGCTCAACAGAATATTTAGCAACATCACTGAGATTCTTGTATTCAAAATCATATTTTGTTTCTCTGAAAACTGACTTTACAGCCAGTTTTGCTTAAACCTGAATATGTGATAGGCTGATCTCTGTACTGGATTTTTCTACTTAACATAGCCTTTGCAACCCATCTTGTAAAAACAAAAAAAATCAAAATACTTCAGAAAGAACTTCTGTACATTTGAAAACATCTTCATTATGCAAAAGTATCATTAACAGCTCAATAGAAGGGTTTGAATCCACATCCAGATATGGTAAAGGAAAGCTGAGTGAAAGGAAGTCCTTATGTCCACGGATCTAGTGTGAAGTGACACGAGCTGTCTGATACAGGAAGCCGTTCAAAAATGACAGCTATGAAAAACTCTACTTCCGATCTTGGCTTCTATTTTAATTCCTAAGATATAGTTCATGCTGTGTTCTTTAACTTCACAAATTAACTCATGATTAAATCATGATGATGTTGGTCTCAATGATGCAGATGCCACACATAAAAAAAAAATGTTCTTGTCAAAAATAAATATTTTTTATGCCTTTTATCAAGGAACTAAGGAACTATCTAAAGCGGATCACTATTAGAAGCCCTGTATCTGAAGATAGAAAGGAAATGATTATTTTCTTGCTACAATGGCCAAAGAAAACAATGTAGATTGTCCCTGTGAAAAATAAATAAAAATGATCCTCATTAGTGGTTCATACGTGTATCTGGTTTTATTGCCACTGTACCCCCAGTGAGTCATATTTGCATAAATATGTTTTTAAATGTAAACATATTTTGATGTGCATTGATCCTCTTACAAAAAAGCAATCTTCCCTTTTTCTGCCTTTGCAACAATGTTCACTGTGAAGGAGCGTGTGTTTTGGCTGCAGATCTTTATCCGTATTATGTTTGCTCTATAAGATGTCCAGACATCCCAAGGCAGCTGACAGTAGGTGAGATCTACACAAAATACAACTTTTTTTTTTTCTTCCTATAATCTAAGCAACATGACTAGTTATGAAGGGGGAATTTTCTTTCGTTAATTAAAGTTTAAAATGATATAAAAATAATCTGCATGCACAAATGTAAGAAAACAACAACAAAACCCTAGATTGCTCTAGTATGAAAAACTAATACTGCAGCGTCTGGGACATCATTGCTGGGTTTAACTTGAATGTGGTATTCGACCAGTACCAAATATTGGGGTAGGACTTAGACAAGATCAGAAGATCTGCATTTAAAACCTGTAACCCTTTTTATTCCTGTGTCCATCAGGATTTTAATTATATATTTATAAATTTTCCTTGATTTCTAGATATCTAGTTTTCAGTGTAGTGACAAGAGAAGGTCAGTATAAAGAAATAAATATGCAGTGATGATACAATAATTAAATAGTTCAAAAAAATTCCTGAATTTCAGTAAATCTATTCATGAAGTTTAAACTATTAGATACAGTTATTAATCTCAGTCTGATGGATGTAAGCCTCTATTACTGATAATTATGACTTTCCATTAGAGCCAGTACAGTTAACAACCTTAATTTATGTCTCAGCAAAGACACAGTTTTAGCGTGGAATTTAAATGACACTTTGTCATCCCTGGAGGTAAATGATGCCACAGATTCCCTCTGCTCAGTTCCTGCTTAGACCGCTTGTGCCCTCTGATCACCAAACCTGCAAAACCCATGTAGTCACACTCATGGCTGAGTGACTCCCTTACATTGAGGAGCACAAACCTCAGAACTGCGCAGAGAAGATGGCACAAATTAAAGGACCCATCTGATCTGTCACACTTTCAAACGCTGCTCTCAACCTTCTCCTCAAGCGTCACCATTGCAAAGAAGGAGTTCTATCAGGACAAGATCCTCAGCGCTACCGACACCCTAAAGCTATTTTCTACCTTTAAGTCTCAGGTGAACCCACCACCTCCTCCTCCTGCAACCAAACTCACGGCAGATTCCTTTGCCAACTTCTTCACCGACAAAGTGGCAGTGATCAGCAGTCAGTTATCAGACCCATCTACACAGACCACAGCTCACCCTTCCTCCCTGGTCCTTCCTCTGAGCGCCGCTGGACCCACTGCTTCCATTTCTTCAATTACCCCTCTCACCGAGGATGAGGTATCAAAGTTTCTCACAGGCAGCCACCCTACATCTTGCCCTCTGGATCCTATTCCTACCACACTCCTGTAAGCCATAGCTCCAACCGTTGTGACAGCAGCCACTCACGTGATCAGTGCTTCACTATCTACCAGCTCATTCCCCACCGCCTTCAAACAAGCCCAGGTAAGTCCCTTACTCAAAAAACCCTCCCTAGCCCCCACCCAAGTGGAGAACTACCGACCGATGTCCCTCCTACCTTTCCTATCTAAAATCATCGAAAGAGCTGTCTCAAAGCAGGTGAGAAAAATTCTCTCCCTACATGACCTCCTTGATTCTAACCAATCAGGCTTCAAGAGCCGTCACTCCACGGAAACGGCACCCCTGTTTGTAACGGAATCCTCAAAAGAAGCCAAACTGACAAGCCAAACATCAGTTCTCATCCTACTAGACCTCTCAGCTGCATTTGATACTGTAAACCACAGCATCCTACTTACCAAGCTGACAGACATGGGCATTGAGGGCAGTGCACACTCCTGGTTTGAATCCTACCTCACCAAACGATCCTTAAAGGTGGCATGGCAAGGCCAAACATCGACGCGACACCACCTCACCAAAGGGGTGCCCGAAGGCTCAGTGTTGAGCCGCCTCCTCTTTGCCATGTACACTACTTCGCTGGGCCCAATCATCCATTCGCATGACTTCTCCTATCACTGCTATGCAGATGATACCCAGCTCTATCTGTCCTTTCCTCCAGATGACCTCTCGCTACCGACTCGAATCTCAGTCTGTCTTTCTTACATATCTGCATGGATGAAAGATCACCACCTCCAATTGAACCTCTCCAAAACTGAACTGCTTGTCATCCCAGCCAAGGAAACTATTCACCACAACATCAGCATCAGGTTGGACTCTCCATCTGTGGCACCCACTAAGGTTGTACGAAACCTGGGCGTCATGATCGATGATCAGCAAACCTTTGCGGATCAGGTTGCCTCTGACGCTCGATTGTGTCACTTCTCTCTATTCAACATCAGCAAGATTAGGCCATATCTAACTCAACATGTGACACAGCTCCTAGTTCAGACCTTGGTCATTTCCCGCCTTGACGACTTCAACGCCCTCCTAATAGGTCTTCCGGCCTGTGCAGTGAGACCGCCACAGATGATCCAGAATGCTGCAGCTCGCTTGGTTTTCAACCAGCCAAAGCGAGCGCATGTCACACCCCTTTTCAGTGAACTCCATTGGTTTCCCTTAGCTGCACGCATCAAATTCAAATCACTAATGCTGGCATTCAGAGTGTTTGATGGATCAACGCCCATCTTCCTCAAAACTCTCTTAAAGCCTTACGTCACTGCCCGCCTGCTCCGTTCTTCCAAGGAGCACCAACTAATGCGACCAAAGCCCCGTGCAGGTCAATCTCAACTCTTCTCATTTGCGGTTCCTTGCTGGTGGAACGACCTTACATGCACTATCAGAGCATCAGATTCTCTTTCCACCTTCAAGAAATCCTTGAAGACACAGCTCTTCCGAGAGTATCTCTTGCCCTGATAGATCTAAATGCACTTATTACCCCCCCTGATATTGTTTAGCACTCAATGTGTGGTACTTGGGCCTTCTGTGTTTACCTAAATACTGTAAATGAGTACCATCATTAATGTTAAATCCTCTACTAGCAAATTACAGGTAATTGAGTAAATTGCGTCGTAGTTCAATGTTAAACCCTCTTTTTGTAAGTCGCTTTGTATAAATGCGTACGCTAAATGCATAAATGTAAATTTATTATTGTCATGAAATTGGATTTTGGCTGGGTTGCTGTCCTCTGTCAAAGGTTTCCACCAGAGGGCGTCCTGGAGGACCGCTGCTCTGCTGGGTCTCAGTCCGTACAGGTGAGTTTTCACACACCTGTGATTCATTATTCATCCAGAGATCATAACCAGCTGAATAAAACAGCTTGTTTCCAGACACACTGCCAGATTGTTACCCAGTGTGATAAACCTTCTCCTGAGTTCTCCTTATGCTTTATTTTGATGAGCCTTCTAGTTATTGTATGTTGTTTAATTTTTACCTTTTAAATGTTTCCTCCTGTGAATATATTCAGCACAAATAAAGGGTTTTCAGCAATAAATATTTTGAATCTGCACAGAAATTAAATGCAACTAAATGCAACATGTCCAAATGTGAAAACATGAGGAACTCCTCAGGATTATGGTACAAAAAGGGGGGAAAGCCAATATTCTTCAACCTGGTATGCAGAAACCAATTAAATGAATAAAAAAACAGTAGAGAAGTTTATACGTCAATAGATGGCCTGAATTTGTATAGCACTCTCCAACGTGCTTCATGTTACATTCGTCCCTTTCCTCCACACCACACCATCGCACTGATCTTGATGAGCTACTTTTATGCAAGGCTGGTGAAGTGCCTTGCCCAAGGACTAAGATAGATGACTAGATGCAGCAGGAGGTCAAACTGTTTCAATTGAATGAATGAATTGAAACACAAATAACTGAAATGGTGTTGTCACACCATTTTTTTATTTTATTTATGATGACTTACCATTAACAACAACAACTTGTTCAAAATGTAATTATTACATAACACCATACAACGTTATATTAGCAGTTTATTAACTGCTTATTTATTTATTTAAGATTTTTTAAATCTGACAAACAAGCCTCACTGGAATGCAGATTCAAATATAGTGAATATGACTGTACAATATAAACATTCAACAATAAACAGCTACTCTGAAGTAATAATTTTTAAGACATTTTCAGACATACTTACTGAAGACATTGTGTTAGTTTTCTGAAACACTCATGCAGGATGCTGTGGGTGTCAGGATGTGGTACAGAAGTGGTAAAATAAGCCCCCACATTCGTATCAGTAGATCTGATCAGTTCTAGAGCATGCTGAACCTACCAGGACAACTGAGGTAAATTTTATTGGTTCAATCCTTCACATTCTATGTAAATGATGAAGGCGTCATGTTGACGAGAAGCTTAACCCAAGATAAAGACAGATTCAGAGGCAGAAAGGAGATTTGCAGACTTAAAAAATATATAAATTTGGGGATAGTATTCAAAACCCTTGAACTTTTCCAAGTATCACTTTGCAACCACAAACATAAACATATTTCATTAAAATTTTTATGTAAAGACCAACACAAAGTAGTTTAGGATTCTGACATGGAAATAAAATTTTACATCATTTAAAACATTTTGTACAAATAAATATAAATGAAAGGTTCAATGACGTAGAGAATCCAGACATGGACATTTGTCTTCAGTAATGTGTCTTATGCCTTTGCAATTATTAAGACGTCTGCTAGGTGACCTGAAATTTTTGCTCATATTGATGATATTATTTGAATTAGGTTTTAGAAAACAGTAATGTTAATTGAAATTGTAAAAGTAGAGTTTAACATATTAAGAATATGTATATGCATAGACGTTAATTGTGCTCTATACATACTATGTGAAAAAACAAACAAACAAACAAAAAACAGAAATAAGTATTTTACTGATATATTTTTACTATGAAAAAATAAATCTATCAACATATGATCAGTATTGCATTATCTTTGACACAAGATGGCACTGTTATAAAAGACAACGGAGAGTCTTTTCACACCAAATAATGGAGTGAAAAGATCCATTTTGACATGTAATAACCTCATGTAAGTCAAGATACAACATTTTGTTTTTTATTTAATCTGTAATGACATTAGGTTATAAATATGTCTTTTGAAGAAAAAAACCCACATTTTTATCTTGAATTAACTAACCTCCGTAAATGGGACCACTGCATGAAAAAGACTTTTCCGCACAGGATTAATAAAGTGATTCTGATTACTTACCTCTGTTTTCGATTGAAAGATCCAGAAAGGTTTCTTAAGGGTTGCCAGGTTGGGGTTGTTGTCATATTCATATGTTGTCAGTCAGAGGTGGTGAACAGCTGATGGGACCCAGGGCCACTTCCGAGCACAACGTCCATATTTTCAAAACAATTCAGCAGAGACTAAACATTACATAGGCATTACTATATCAATAAATATATGTCAGTATTTATTCATAATATGCCGTGTAGGGAAATGATTTATTCATAATGAATACAATCAAATCATTAAATTGTGTTTGAGCTTTGTAAAAGCAGCCCTAACAGAATGCTAGACCGGGTATAGCTTCTACCGATAGAAACACACTGAGATAGGAGATAAAAATAGCATTAACTAGTGCAAATTGGATGTTAGAATAATTGAGCAGACTGGAAAAAAGTGGATAAATTGTCCTTCAGTAGACTAAGCCTACAAGAGCTTAACTTTAGAGATAGCTCAGGATAACCAAACAATTTAGAGTGAGGTATTAGGAAAGGTGGAGCAAAGGAGAACCAAGTTTTGAATCCGGTCGGTCTACAACGTCCTCCAACTCCTCTAATGATCGAGCAACTGAGCAGACATCATTCCAATTTTACCTATAAGCTGGATCAAAAAGGAAAATTTTAAGTTTACCCTTAAAACTAATCAGGGAGTCAACCTCATGGACTAAAACTGGAGGCTGTTCCCACAGGAGAGGAGCCTGACAACTAAAAGATCTGCCTCTCATTCTACTTTGAATTTTTTTTTCTAAGGGATATATACCTGTGGTTGTCTGAAACAAATGTTGGAGATGGACAAGAGTGGCAAACAGCAAGAAAAAGTTTTTTTGTGGGTTAGAGACTTCAAACTGTGTTTATTGCCACTATGAGTGCAACTAGCCACCTACATACAAGTTCAGAAACAGTTACTGAAGGAGCATCCTTGTGCAATTAATATTTCAGTTATTCAGCTGTTTACCATCTCTGTCGAATGGCTGAAATGATCAAACAGGACCTTATCAGTCTGGACTAGTAACCATCAGATTGACTTATTCACAGCAGGAAGTTTTTTTAGGTTTAGCTAAATATTTTGATCTATAACTGTGCTTCCAATTTTGCTGCTCGACTTCCGTTTGAAACACGAGAACATTTCTTGTTGTTCTTTGTGCATGAATAAAGAATTAGTTTATTTCTGTAGCACCATTTTACAACAGATGTCGTCTCAAGGCACTTTACAAGAAAATCTATTAAATTGCATGTTACTGAGGAAGAATTATTTGAAACGAACCATATTACAAATCAATACCTAAATGCGGATATGCATCTGTGATGACGGGAATGCAAAAAAATCTTTGCATGTGTAAAAGATATTTCTCTTTCTATGAATGTACATGGGGGGTTTTGTCAGTTCATAACATACTGAAATCAACATGCAGGATTGTCTAAAAACAATGAGCCAGGAAGTGGTCACTTCTTAACGTGACACAAACTAAAATGACTGAACTAACTAAAAAGAGTCTGTAGCATCTTATTTGAAACTTTTGTTATCAACAAATGATACATGACGAACAGAATGCAGCCACTCATAATTGGATGTGCTGCATTTATTTGTATTTATGGAGATGAAGGCAACTTTTCTGTTTTGCTCAACATCTTCAGATTTGATTTTTGTCAAAAGGCAACACAACAGATCTTACTCCAGCATAGTTACATTTTGATGTGCTCCTTACAATAAAATCGAAAGAAAGAGAAACTTTGATGTTTTTGTCAAGTTATGACTGGTGTGAGTTTACACCACAAGACATCGAACAACTTCCCACAGTGTTTGACTTGAAACTTCAACAGGACTGCAACACTCTGATACAGGCAACTATGAACATTTTCATCTAGCAGACATTGTATAAATCAGAAAGAAGAATTTGGAAAAAGAGCTGCATAGATGCTTTTATTTGCTTTTCTTTACCACCCTGATTATCCCGTGGTCCAGTTTGTTTACCATATCTTGTTTAATTACTTAATATCCATATTAAAAAAAATATAGAAATCCCTGGTAAAGGTAATATTTTTTATTTGTTACAGTAGTTACATTTAAACATTTGAAACTACTTCTATTATTAACATTATTGTTCAATGCAGCTGGATCAAACACTTGATAATGATGATGGCTCCTAGCTACCCTGCTTTATGATGTGCATCAGCATTGTACTTCTAATCACCACAGTGATGCCATTTATCCTTGACTGTTTTCATGGCTGGAAAAGTAGGACATCTTATTCAGATTCTGAAGATACAAGAGCTTTGGAGAAGCTGTTTGTGCTTTAAGAAAAAAAGGTTTATCAACTTATGCAGGCACTTCAGTACAATATGGAGCCAAGCTACTGTTAGCATTGAACAAAAATTAGAGCTTGTCAAATACTCTATAGAAACCCAGTAGAATATGTTTACAAAATGTCAGCCAGTTTGGTTAAGCAATAAATTCTGCCTAACCTTTCAATCAGCTCCAACCTGGTCTTCCTTCACTAAGGTATAGATAAGGTTCCTGAATGTATAGATATCACAAAATCTAATAACAGAATGAGCTTTCACTAAATTCAGCTATACTCATAAATAGCTTAAAAGTAGCATACAGTGTGCAGTATATCCTGTATAAAAACATTTTCGCAAGGTCAATGGCTCCATATGATAAAGAAACTCGCTATATTAGAGAGCTGAGGAAGATTTCAGATCTGATCTAGACCTTTGTTCTCAGACTGAGTTTAAAGATACTGTGGAAAAAAGTGGTTAATCATATATATTTGAAATAGTCTAAAGGGTTTAAGATGAATTGTTAGGGACGTGTAGAATGAATGGATGGTAATCCTATTCCATACCTAAATATCAACTACAAAGAATGTAAAAAAATAAAATAAAATAAATGAAAGATATTTTTGACTTGACTACTGTAAAAGCAAAACTAAGGTTGAACCATCACTGACATCTAACCTTCAACACAAGATGACACTTCTGACAAGGGTTTTTTCCCATATGACTGAGGACACAATGTGTGAATCCTGAAAAATAGTCCTTTCACAGCAGAAACCTCATATGTCGGTCAAATCTACAGAAATTCAGTTTTTTATTTTTAAATAAACTTTAATGCCAGCCTGCTTTAGATATTCTTTTGCTCTTGAACTATATAACTGTGTTCAAGGGATCCTTATTGTCATTTGGAATGGTGGAGTTCTGGGACAATTGTTAAATGGATACTTTTTGGGGGAGTTCTTTTAATATTTTTCTCAGGTTTAGGTTCCCCATGTCCATCGTCAATTTACTTTGAGGTCCCTGAATAAATAAAATGTTCTTTGGGGAAATTTAAAAAGACCTGTGCTGTAACTATTCAAACAAGTTATCCATCCATTTAAAATAAAGATATGTTTTTGTACGTATAAGTATCAGGATTTAATTATTAGCTGATAATAAGGCTTTTTGGACTCACAAATTGAAAGTCAGATTTTTACAGTTTAAACTAGAACATGCTATCTGTCGTCAGTCGGTAATGAAAACTTTCCTGTACAACGATTAGCTCCTTGTTTATTGAAGTTGGATATTTACAAATACATAAATTAAGAATTTTTTTCAATGAAAGATTAACATCTTATTGTCAAAGCAAGAAAGGAAAAATATGCCTGTTTTGGGCGATTTCTCAGTTAGTTGTGATTTGATGGCAATATCAGCTTGTCGATGTGATGTAATGACCAAAGTGCAGACAGGTACCACAAAATAAGTGAACATCTAATGGTCTAATGTCCAGTCCACCACGGTGGTCTTACAATGTCACCTGATGTTGATTCTAAGGCACAAGAAACTGAAAAAAAAAATCCTTAAATATGAGTATGTCTGAAATTTAGCATCTAATACATACAATTAAATGTTATCATTTAAGTTGTAGACAAACACACGGATAAAGAAACCTGATAATATTACAGGTAAAAAACTGTACTTATGGTTTTGGTTGTAACCATTTACATGCATAGCAAATTATTTAATTTGGCTATTTTTTGAGCTCCATATTCAGGTATCTGAGATATCTGTACTTTTGCTTTCACTCCCGGGCTTCTGGTTAAAGCATGAGAGCATTGCTTGTTACGGTGAGGATTTTGTGCACGTTTGTCAGACATCTTATAAAGTTTATCATGTTAAGAAATGAAACCTACCTGTATTTTATTGAAGCACTAAAATAGCTTTTGCTTGTGTTAAAAATGTCTCCTCTTTCTACCGATCTGTGCACATGGAAATTTTGTCACCTTCCAGTAAACTTAAACTGCATTAGTGTTCTGTTGCATTGAGGCAATCAGCCTGTTGCACTAGATAAGTTTAGGTTTAATGAAAGCCCAGATTAATCGGTTGATTGAGAGCTGACTTGAGGTCCTCTGCCTTGTTGATCAGGGACACCAGCAGCTGACCTAGAAACCCTTGGCATCACTGAACAATAAACTTAGTGCCTATCCATTCCTCATCCTCATCAAGACACCTTGATTTCTAAATCAAAGCACATCTCTAATATTTTTGTTGTGGATCTAGATGCACTGACTACTGCCATAATGTTGAATGGATTTCCCTTTAAAGTACTCTCAATGGTGCAATTGTTTTTGTTGCTGGTGCACCTTTTCTTACCACACTTCATCCCTCCACTAAGTTTTCTGTCAATGTGCTTAGATTTGTTATTTGTGGGTTACCGAGCTTGTGAAGTTTGTCGAAGATATCTTTGGACATCTTTTATGCCAGCAGTCTTCCCCATGATTTACACAAATACTTTATGTATCCCAAAGGGAAATTAAATGGTGTTGGAGTAACTCATTTAACTAAGGATTTGTAGATGGGGTGGGCTGTGGGACAAACACTGCCAATCCTCCTCCTTTCCTTATCCTGCTACTCTTTAAATCCTTTTCTGCTCTTATAGTCACGAAAATGCCTATACTGCCAGAGATACATTGGAGTTGGGGATATGACCTTGAAGCCAGTAAAACACATAATACTGCATTCCTGATACTCTTGCTGAGTCCTTGTCAGGATTTGAAGTTCATCCAACTTGTTAGCTAATAAACTTACATTGCCCATGATGATGGATGACAGGCAGGGTTTATAATTTTTCCTACTTCTTTCTCTCTTATTTCGTCTTGTTCTGCATCCACGGCGCCTCCTTTTTCACTCCTGTGGCATTTCTGGCTTTAGGTGTTGTATTATTTCTGCTTTTCCAATGTTAATCAGCTGCTCCCTGTTTTAAAACCACCCTGATGCTATGTTTATACATCATAACAAAAGATCAAAATGTATAAAAGTACTGGGGAAAAAAATTAATTGGATGATTAGCGTAAGACTCCATGAGTTTGTAGGAATTAACTTTTTCAAAGTATTTTTGTTTTCTGAGTAATAGAATTGGGGGTTTTCATTATCTGTGAGTAATAATCATCAAACTCACAAGAAACAAAAGCTTGGCATACATAGCTCTATGTGTGCTGATTCTATTAAAAACATAGGTTTCACTTTCTGAGATGGCTAGCAACATTTTTGCAATTGAATGCAATATTGTAAATGTTGAGATTTACATTTTTCTGCTTGTGTCTGAAATGTAGAAACTGATATGTCGTATTAAATGTGAAGTTGTAGATCTAAAGAATCAAAAAAGATAGCTCAACATATGACTGGTAAAAGTGTTATGTACAGTATTGTTCATGGCTGATTAAATATAATAAAAATATTCACTTTCTGTTGGTTATCAGACTCCTTGTCATTGAGGAGCAGTAATCAGCTATTCAGTGCATGAAGTATTCTGGGGACCTCATTATTTAAACTTGAGTTATCTGTACTCTTACTTGCACTGCCGGTAAAAGCACGAGATCATTGACTGTTGCGGTGATGACTTTGTGCTCATTACAGAGAAAGCTTTATAAAGTTTATCATAATAAGAAGTAAAACCTAAATACTGACATGTATTTCTGACAATTGTTAGAAGGCTAAAATAACTTTTGCTTCTGTAAAAATATCTACTCTTTCTACTCATCTGTGCATATGTGAGACTTTGTCACCTTACGGTGAACTGAAATACACGTGGAGGATAATCGAAGAAAACACGTGGGTCAGGAAGTGGTTAACTTGTAAGAACTTAAATGAGCCTACTCTTATTTAAACGTTTTGTGATGAGCATAGGATGCCTTGTGGACAGAATGCAGCTGCTGATAATTTGGTGTGCTGCATTTATTTGCATTTATGGAGAAGATGAAGGTAAAGCTGTTGGTTTTATGGAATTTCGTTCATTTTAATTTACTAAACTGATGTTTGTCAAAAAAGGAAAAAAATATTTATTTTATTCCAGAATAATTGAGATTAATTTTTCATGTGCCATGCTATAGACTTTAGGAGGGTTTTTCCCTTAATGAGTGTCCTGGGTGCGATGTTTTAACACAAACAGGAAAACATTAGATTGCCAAGAAAAAATACTTCATAAATGTCAACAAATAGTTTTGCATTCAGTATTGTATCCCTATATCCTTCAAGAAAAAAGTGATTAACTTTAAAAGTAAAAAGCTTTTTTTATTTTACTTTTGTTTTTCAAACAAAACACATTTAAAAAGTAGTGAAATATGAAATTAATGAAATATTAGTTACATGACAACAGCTAAGAGAAAAGAACAGATTGAACAATTAAAAAAGAGTTGGGAAATGTTTGGTCCTTGTCTACCTGGATGGGATTGGGAGCTAACTTCATTACCTGATGTAAATAACTAATTTTATAGTTGAAATAAACAAGATGACATATGTTGTTATTGACAATACAAATTGTGTCACTAAATTCTAATGAATCTCTTGAAATTGCAGTTTCTTCATGTGAAGTTGCAATCAAAGTGTGGAGAGGTACAACAAAACGTGTTTCCCCGGGACAAAGTGTGACAGTCAAGTGTCCTATTGAACACTGTGGAAAACCATTCAACGTCACATGGTGTAAATTTTCTAATACCAACAACTGTGAACATTTTCCTCAAACAAAGAATGTAGAAATCCGACAGAAATATGAGAAAAATGAGTTGATCTCATATTTGAGTTTTAAACAGGTTTCAATTATTGATAATGGCCTGTACAGATGTGTATTAGAGCACTTTTATGAAACTGTCAGCCATGCCATCAACATCACAGTTTCAGGTATTTATTTGTTTTTCTTTGGTATCATATTTACCTGTGATACAAATGCTTTTCTTTCAATGTGTTCTCCATATCTGCTTTCTTTAATTACTCAAGATCAAATCACAGGAGTAGAAAACCCTGAAAATGGCGCAGGTAAAAAGCTCTATTTATTAGTTGCATACAATCTTTATTTGTCATTATGTTTCTAGAACATATCAAAATCACAGTGTTACTCTCACTATTAAGTAAATAATTAAATAATAAAGCTTATCTATGTTGGTGAATCTCAATTTGTCCTTAAAGGTGTAGCAAATGGGTGTATGTGTGCACTAAATTTTTTAAACTTAATGAACTATATAATGAACTGTAATAATATATACTACTGGTATATGTAATATATTACAAATATATTTTTTATGCAGCTGGTTTAAACACTGATGATGATGATGTCTCCTGGCTACCCTACTTCGTAATCTGCATCAGCATTGTGCTTCTGATCTCCACAGCAATAACGTTGACCCTTGTGTGCTTTCATGGCTGGAAACGTAAGACTGTGTAATGAATAACTATTATAACATTAGCATCTTAAATCCTATTTAATGTGTTTATTTTACAGGAACGTTGACCCGCAACCGTAAAAATCAAGAGGTAACTTTAATCCGTTTTACATTATTGGTTTTTGTTTTAAGTGTTTTTAAAATGCTTGTCCTCTTTATATTAATAGCTAGAACTATAAGATTGTATGGTTAATGTTAGAAAATATGGCATGAAAGTTTGTAGCGCTGGAAGTCTTAAACCCTGTTTACACCAGACTAAGAGCACAGTACAACACTACAAGTCAGCCAGATTTTGATTGTTCTTCACATTGTCTTTGTAAGGTTTAATAACAAACATCTATTACAGGTAATGGAGAAGAAGAGTTACCGCTTTAAAATGTCACAGGGAGAGTTTGGAAGTTTATTATCTTGTAACATACGTTTAAGCCCAAAATTATTTATTACCAGGCCAGATGTAGATATAAATAATTGTCGTTCAGTCAAGATGTTTTTTTAAAGGAAATGAAAAAGGAATTTGTCAAATATTAAGATATTTGTTCAACAAAATCTCAAATCAACATTTACAATCTACGGAACCCCTCTAGTGACATGGGTGGAGAAAAAAATATTAAGTGGTCAAAAATTTCTAACGTGTGGGAACGAGATCCTATTCTGTGGCCTCAACTTCTTTAAAGCATGGCCGCAAGATAATATTCCGTGGCGACGACTTGTTTAAGGCGTGGCCACAAATTAATAACGCGTGGGAACGAGATCTATTCAATGTCCACGACTTGTTTAACACAGTGGCAAAGTTAGTAGAGCCAATGCAAGCGGATTGATTGCGGCTTCGGCTCTTCGGTTTCTCCCTCCCAGAAAACCCGTTTGTTAATTTAGGGACCGTCAATAAAGTTCCAAACTGAGAAACAAGAATTAATATTTTTCTTAATATGCCACACAATGAAAAAACAATACTTTGGAATTATTCTACACGATGAAAAAGATGAGGCACACATGTTTCTATCCAAGTTTAACCAATTTTTTATTATTATTTTTCATTCAAATCTAATGTAAAAAATTGTCATGTTTCTTCAAAAGCTGCCAGGTCATGTGACTTACTCATTCTAAATCATTGTTATATTGTTGTACTACAAGGCACAGACGAGGCACACATGCTGTAATCCAGGTTTAAACCATTTTATATTTCTTATTAATTTTTACGGTAAATGTTTGGCATATTTCTTCAATAGCTCCCAGGTCATGGGTTAAAGTTGGATAAAAACAAGTGTGCCTCATCTGTGTCATCCTGTAGAATAATTCCACAGCATATTTTTGTCATTGTGTGCCATAACAAGAAAGCTATTAATTCTTTTTTCTCAAGAGAGCTCAGTTCGGAAATTTATTGACTGTGTTTTTGTTAAAGCAACACTAAGTAACTTTTCAAACTTGATAAAATGTTTTTATAACTTTTGTGATTATACGTTAACTTAAAGCCTGTTGAATGACACCTTTGTCATGGCCTGAGAAGGTCCATATCTCTTTAACCGGCACTAAGCAACTTTGAGTAGGGTGGTAGGAACCCTGCCAAATAAAACAACTACAAATGTGCTGACTACTTTACGGCCTGCGTCACTTCATATGAGATCGGGGTCTTACGACGCTATGCGCTGGTCCTCATGGGAAATGGAGTCTTCTTCAGGCAAACAACTACCGCTTTTGTCCACACTGGCCCCCAAAATCGTTGCTTTAATACGAGATGCTGGCATCACATCTAGAGAGGTCTAAATAATAATAATAATAATAATAAAGAGGACTAAAACAAAGTGCAAGATGGAGCTTAGGGCTTTTATTATAATCTTATAACAGCTGCAGTTTGAAACATGTATAGGTTTTAGAGTCTCAGTGTAATCAGAGGTCAGTCAAAATGCGGCAGCTTAAAAAAAGCTTTTAGTGTTTTCGTCTTTTCATCAAGACTGCAACTGACAGTAGAGACATGGTAACCTCTATATCTAAAGAAGGTTTAGGTAGATTTTTGAGGAACTGTTTGAATCCAGGTATCCTTGATTGTAAGAATCTGATATGAGGGACATCAAAGAAGCACAAAAAAATCTTTTCGATGAAATGTTTAGATTATCCTGACTTTCTTCTTTTACAACTCCATGCTGTAAAATGATCAAATTTCTGTAAGAAAAATATTTTAATTAACAATCTGTATTTAACAAACATTGTTTGCTTTGGCAGGAAATATCTACACAAATGATACCACAAATTCCCAACACGAGCTGCCCTGCTCCCATTCTGCAAACTCAAACGTCATTTCTGAATGACATCTATACTTCAAGTGAAGCAGAAACAACAATGTCAAGATCACCCGCTCTTGTTGCAAGCACAGCAGCTACAAGTCAGGTTAAAAATGATGGAACATATGCTGTAATCAACCATCTCCCTCTACATGGAACAGCAGCCAGTACTTATACATGTGAACAGAATGAAAAAACAAATTATGCTGTAATTAATGTTTCTTGAAGGTTTCACTTATTTAAAATAACCAAAAACAATCCCTATCTATTGGTGGGTAGATCATGAAACAGGTGTTGTTTTCATGACAGAAAATGTAAAGTCACAGCCTTATGACTGAGAGGTATCAATGGCTGGGTTGCCTCCTTCCTTCTATACTATTCATAACTTTGTTAATTTTAACAATTAGGTGAGTTGAAACATTGAAAGCATTATTTCATTTAAATAAATATGTGTGCAGCATTACAGTATCTTCACTTGAGAATATTACATGTTGGAGATGTATGATGTCAGAGAGCAGCATGAAGAGAGAAAAAAGGAGACCATTCGTCCACACATTTCCTGTATGTACAGCTGCATTGAAGCATTGTTCCAGCCCTGGAAACCACAGCTCATTGCTTTGGCTCAAGATTACAGAAAGTTAAAGGTTGAATGACTGTATGTATTGCGAGAGAAGACTCATATCATGCATATTGTCTTTATTTAGGTGACAGTTAAAATTACCTGAGTTATTTGCCACTAGAAAGTCAGGAGGGAGTTGGTTAAATTCATATTTAATCATACAAAATGTCTGAGACCAGTCAATAACACCTTATGTCAGCATAGCAACAATCGTCATGCTTATCTTATATTAAGGTATAACTTAAAGAAACAATCAAAACGCAATAACAAATAACAATACATAATATTGGGATTTATGTGCCTGTTGTTGGTTTATTCTGCTTTTTTGCTCAGAAATAATAACAATAAAAAAGGTTTCAGTGAAGAAATTTGTTCTTAGATTTGTGTATTCATATAATATGAAAATCTTTTTTCATAAAATACTTAAATGTCAAAAATAAAAAAAATAACAAAGAACAACTACAATAAAAACACCTATTAATGTATAGTGTTCAGTATTACCATTTTGTTTCTATTGTTAGAAAAACTTATGGAAAATCAAAGACAAACATCTGCTTATTCATGGAGTACCATCTGGCTCTTCACTGGACATCTGTTTTTTATTTTATTTATTTATTTACACTACTTTAAAAATCTAATTGTTTTCTTACATGTTTTCTTGGGTTTTTAATACACTAATGATGGTCATGTGTACTTCACTGTCTAAACTTACAAATCTCAGTAACTTTTACTTACTTAATATAAATATGGAAAAACAGCCTGTGCAACCTCTCCATTAAAGTGATCTCTTGGCATTCCAGCTAACTATCTCCCCAGTCCCATGTTGTTAATAAAACTGTCTGTTGATCTCCACAGCCCACAAAGTAGAGAGTATTTTTAAACTAACCATGAAACTTCAGCAGACGTTTTAATAAGAACAGTGAGTGTGGATCTGAATCTAGTGAGATTCAGTAACCACAGTGAGATTCTGATTTACTTTGAAGCTGTATTTAATTTGTATAAAAAACTATGAATATCAAAAACATTTAAAGAGATCTTATCTGTAACTATTGTCATCTATAGTTTTTTGCAATAAACAACTTACAAGGTTTCTCAGAGTTTCATTAAACTCTGATTTAGGCTTGTTACTCTTCTTTTGACTATTTTTGATGAGCACATATTCCACTATTCAAAGTAAAACTGACCCACTAATGCCTACATGTCTGGTGTTTGACATCACTTCATTAGACACTTTGCTCCATCAATTAATTTTAAATCAGAAATGTTTTTGTATAGAGTTAAACCTTGACTTATATTAATTTTAAAATTATTCTGAAAAGACGACCGTTCTACCAACGTACAATTGTGTTAAACCTATTAAAGCTTCAAGAATGAAATCGAAGCTTTACAACACGATATCTTTCTCAATTAAACAGAATACAAATTGTGTGGGTCCTTAGGCAAGACCCTTTGCACTAATGCCTACTTTGTAAGTCGCTTTGGATAAAAGCGTCTGCTAAATACATGAACATCAACATACTTGTGCGTAACAATAGTTGTGCATTACTGTGCATAGCAAGAAATTCTCCTTAAAAAGCCCAAACCTTCATTTTCTCAAAGATTTATATTTCAACTTTTTAGGTTAACTTAGAACACCGTAGTTGGCAATCAATAAAAAAAAGTTATTTAAACATAAACCTTGCAAAATAATTGCACACAGTCTAGAGTTACAAAGCCAGAGACGGAAATAAATAAGGCTAGATGTTTCACCATGACAGTTCCTGAAGGGGAACTAAAGCAGAGAACCAAATCTAAGAATGGGCTTGAAGCAAATGAACAGTTCTTTCTAATTCAGCTCCAGTATTCAAATAAACTAAAAAAATGCTGCTGTTTTTTAAATACATTTGTCAAATGTCTTAGAGAAAATATTTAAAAAATGTTGACTATTACCATAACTTTACATCATCCTCAGTGGAATGCTTACCCAGCTGAGAAAGTTGAAAAGTTGAAATACTACTGCATTTAAATCCCCCATTGGAGGAATAAAACTTTTTCTTTGCTGCGTGGAATTTTTCTCTGTCTCGAATCATGTCTGACGGTTGCAGCCCACACACGTCCTCCGAGATTAAACTCTCTGTCTCTGTCACACACCCTGTTTGTATTTTAATCACTGCAGAACAAATCCCTCTTTCACACTGCAACAGATTGACAGGATGGTCACTTTAACTGATCTTAGCGACAGGATATGGATTTGTTGGTATGTGGGGCTTTACACAGCTGCAAAACCAACGGACACCACCAGAAGCATGACATTCACTGCTGCATTCCTTCGACAAAATGTTTTTTGTCCAAAAATATACACATGGATTAGCACACATACCTTCGGTAGGACTTAAGTTTAAGATTTATGCATTATTTTACAAATAAACCTTTTCATAGCCTTTACACTTCAAACCTTCGCACAGAGTAGTTATAGCAATGTCGAAGATATGGTGTTATAAGGTAAATTCCTAACTAAAGTAGCCTGGCTAGTGTAATCAAGAACCTACTTTATTTTTATTGCTGGCTGTTTTCACAAGTGCAAAATTAAAACCTACACATTTTCTGGTGGAAAGCCAAGATTATCATCCATTAAATGCATTACTTAAGAAAGCCATTTTGTAAACTTCTCAATGCATATGACTGCAGCTTTTTTCATTATTTTATAAGATCAAACCTCACCACGCTGGCTTACAGCAAAATAAATGTCTGCAAAAAATGAGCATCTGGCACACAGATTTGGTACAACAGGGTGAAAAAAGATTTTGTCTTAAATTCAGTTTAAGAAATTCAGCTGAAGAATCTGTGACAAAGACTCAGGTTAGTTTTTCAGTATATTTATTTATTTTATTACAAATAAAATAAAAAGGTTTTCATAATATTTCTTCCCTATAATGCAGCTAAAATACAGTATTTGTGTGTGATTGGAAGCCTTCAGTTGGCAGGAAAGTAATTTTTCTGAAATAATTCTGATAACCTAATGTCTGACATATTTAAATAAAACAGGAGAAATGCAAATCGTTTGATCAGTATGTATAGTGATTCAGTTCATGGCTTTGATAATAAAAAGCCAGTTTAAAATTGAAAAAGAAGGGAAAAAACAGTTGGAAGCATCATTGCAACGTTTCTCCTTCATAACTGTGTGATCCAGAGTTAGATGGATTTTTAAAGAACAGATCGACCTTTTGAGATATTCACCCTTTAGTCCTCAAGTAATTTATGTAAGGCGTTGAGACACAAAGTGTCCAACTGCGCGGTGAGCAACAAGACACACATTCTTTCTAGGGGCAACTAATACCTTTTCACAATTGATTCCAGCCATCTGACAGGGGAATTTAACCTTTCACAAAAAGCATATGTGCAATGATAAAAAAAAAGTGTTGCAAAAACAGGGTTAAGGAAAAACACTTGGAATACAGTATCTTACAGAAGCATACTTGGCTCTTGAATCTTGAGTTGTTTTGCCATTTTGAAACACCCAAATGTTTTTCCATTTTTCTCTTAAAAAAATCAGGGGACTTAAACTTTGTAAAAGCTCGGAGTAAGAGTGTCTGTAGATGGTAATCTCCAAGGTTTGGACTTCTAGGTTTGGATTTTGAGTTTTCGCCCAACTTTAAAAGTCCAACGAGCTTTCCTGCTAAGGAAAATACATTCCACAAAATGAGGCTCTTCTGCCACCAGATGTTATTTTGGAGATGATGCTTTGCTATATGCGAGTAGGCTAAAAGATTCAGTTTGTTCCCAAATAACCACTTAAAGCTCTTTCCTCAACATGTGTTCTTTGATCAATACTTGGATTGGGAGAATTACTCCTTTTTTCAAGATAAGACCCAATATGAAATCTGTACCACTTAGAACCAGGATCACAGCAGCTCCTCCAGTTTTACATGGACCTCTTGACTCTGTCTAATTATTTTTGTCTCTGCGCAGTCTTTCTGTTCAGCTCGATTGCCATGCTGTGGTAAAATTGAAGTTCTGACTTCTATTTTATAATGATAAATTGTTTCATAACCTAACTATGCTTTAAACCTCTCTACCACTTTATCCATCACCTGTCTGCTGTGTTCTTTGGTCTCCATGATGCTTTTAATTCACTTATGTTCTCTAACAAACCTCTTAGGCCCTCATAAACAAGCTGGCTTTATACTGAACTTAAATTACCAGGAAATAGACCCTGTTTATCATGTTTTCTTTAAAAAGTTTTATTTTGGAGTATAAGGGTAAAAGGGAGTGGAATGAAAATGGATGGTTTTTTGTTGTTGTTGTAAGGAAAAAAGGTTTAAAATTTTATTTATTTATTTACTTTAAACCTCTGTTTTTTTGCATTACTTTGTGTTGAGAAAATATGGAAGATATGTTATATTTTACCAGAATAATTTAAAGGGAGCACACCTAATCCCTCTGACCTACCGTAAATATTTATCCAGGTCTGAAAAACAATGCTCTGTTAAAAACAGGATTTGTAATACATAATTGTTGGTTTTTTTGTGTGGTTACAGTGCCATTGAAATTCCCAAAACATCTATGAGTATATTTTGTGGTTCTCTGTTGTGTTTTCTAGAGTTTTTAATACATTTTAGCAAGTAAGAAAAATACAAAATATTCTGACACATCTTTGGGGTTTATGTACAGTCAGAGGCAACCAGAGAAAGGCCTTCTGAGGACATGTACTGTTCTGCAAAATAACTCAGCCACACAGAGACGCTGCTGTTGTGGAATGTGTATCCGTCGATTCAATCAATTACAGAGCTGAGACAAACAAAAACAGAAAAAAAATGAAAACCATGGAAGAATCAGTGGAAAGCTGAATGTCGTCCCGTTGGTGATGATGCATAGGATTGTGCAGGACAGCCCATATGGCAATCAAGAGCATCTTCCCTTTCCATTCATATAGTAATAGAGACGGAGACGACGGTAAGAATACGAGGGTAAAGGTTTCACTGGTACAGTCCTGAGAAACACAGGCTCCTCCTTTCAGCTCTTGTGTAAGATTAATCATCTGGAGAAAAAAAGGATAAAAAGAGTTCACAAAAAAAAAAAGAAACAAACTATTAAAATGTATATTTTCTTTATGAAACCATCACTTTGGACTTGGTTTTAAGGAACAGACTTTGAAATCAGATCTGAAACTCTGTAGCTTTGGAAACAGCTTTATAACAAGGTCAAATCATAAATAATGTTACAGGATAACAGCTTAACTGCATTTAGTGAAACTGGGATAGCAATTTCCACACTTGAATTCTTTGAATATTTATCATGTATGCTCCAATAGATATTTTTTCCTCCAAAGTAGAAGGATTATCAATGGGTGAGGCAGCGAAAAAAAAAAAAAGAGTGCATTATGCTATTATGATAAATACGATAAATAAAGCCTCTGATTCAAACATTTTCTATGAAAGTGAATTTTCTGTGAACTAACTCTCCATGCCTTCTGACTGCTCTTCTAACTCAGAACTTTTGCTTCACAAGTGCCTTGAGTATTTGGTTCCCTTCATAGATTTACCTTCAAGCAATAGTACTCACATACTTGCTTTCATGAGAGGAAATCTTGATCCTACCTGCAATACTCCCATGAATATGCTTTCATAGACATCCCTCAACATGTTCAACTGCTTCAAAAAACAGTTAAAACCACTAGTTGCCAAATACCTTCCTAAGGAAACCATGTAAGACACAAAATTCCAAATTATCCACCTTTTAAGTCTTATAAGATCTTCTCTTTGCATTGCACTCTCTTCAAGACCAGGCCTATTTATTAGAACCTAAAATAATTCTAACAAATTGTGTTTGTTTTCTAACCTCTCAAACAATTTGCATAATGTTGGAGCAGATCTGTCGCTTCAGTTCTGATATGTTCTGTTTGTAAACTTCTGTTCCTAATTATATTTGGTAGAGGCATTGAACAACTATTTCTCTGGTTTAGGATGCTGTGCAGCAGGAAGTATTGTTGTGTCACTTTTTTACTTTTGGAAAGTCTTTATAATGCATACAATGGAAACAATAATAATCCAGTTTATATACAACTGAAAGCCACAGAGTAGTACCTCAAAATCTCAAACAATATTAAAACTACGACGTCAAATCTCAAAGCAGTTAAAAGCTGGCTTTATGGATGCAGAGCATATCTTAATGATGGGCAGGAATCATATCCCCGACTCCAACTCTCTGTCTGGCCTTTTAACTGTACAGGCAAACAGGGATTTAAAGAGTGGCAAAAACAAAGTGGATTAAAAGGTACCTGACAACGTATAATTTAGTCATCCAGGACATGTTACTTTGGAAAATTCTCTCTGTTGCAAGGATAATAGCATATCATCACAGTCATGAGATTGTCATATAGTAACAGGCTGTTTTAGATAGGTTTTAAGTGTGACTTCCACTGTAAACCCACAACATAACCGTCCATTATGACAACGTGATTTATAATTAAATACCATGAAAAGTAACAACAAAACAACTAAAGGATGCTGCCACCTTGATGCGCCGCAATTCCAAAAAACACATCTCTGGTCTCTGGAGACAGGATAACAGTGAAATGCTTGAAGCTGGAGGGATCCTCACAAAACTCCTTGCTGAAAATGATTTTCCTTATGAAACCAGTCTCGTAATGTGAATTCATCATCTGTTACAAATGTGTGACGACAGTGAAAATCTGTAAAAGACTGAAATCTCAGTTCAGATTTAGACTTTTGCTCAAAAAATTCAAGACTTTACTCACACTTATGGTTTGGACAATGTTTTTAAATCTTTTTTTTCTCCATTTAAACCACTTTTAACACATCACTTTATTCAAAAGTGTTGTTTTTATTGAAAAAGTAAACATTAAAGAGACTGGACATGCCTACTGCTCACTAAGTTTGGCTTTTCTAGGCAATAACAACTAATGTATTAATCTGTTACTAAAATTAATTTGTTAAGGAATTAGCTTTTTTATTATTTTAAGGGTGGAGAAACAAAAGACCAGACAGTGAGCACACAAATTATATTTTGTCTATTTTAAAGTAAGATCTCATGCTATAAATAATATTTGCAGAGTGAACCAGTTGGAAGCATTGCGACAATTTCTGATGTTTCTTATCATTCAGTGATAATTGTGACAATATTATCTTTATCTTTATGTTATCAAATCAGTTTAAGAAAACTTGCTAAATGATGTACTTAAGTTATAATTGAGGGGTAACGATTTTATCAACAAAAATTTATAAAGTTTTTATACAAACGTGCACAATAACAGATGCTGAATTATGCATTGAAAATCGAATGCTTACCTTCTTTACGCAAAAAGCACTTCCAAAGGCAGAAACACAAGGACATCACCAGCAGAGCTGCAACCGTGGTGACTGAGATCAGGATGGTGAGAGCAGTGCCAACTAAAAGGGAGAAGGACCGACCTGATCAGGAGATTCATGATTTGCCATGAACTATAAAACATATAATTCATTCATGAAATTGACATGTTGAAAATATGTGCAGCGTGTTTTGTACTAATCTGAACCCTGACGCTCTATTTTGTGTCATACTCAAATCAAATCAGATGAGATGAGATAATGAGATAAATTTGAGGCTGGCAAAAACTAAAACCTCGGCGGTGATGAGCTAAATATGGAAACCAGCTTAAACACTTTAATTACCAATACAGGGTAAATTATTTTTTCTCTTTGTGGTTTATATTCAGAAGAAATTAATGCTTTATTTATATTGAAGTTAACCTGAATCTGTAACTAATTTGAAGATAGGCAGTAGCACAGTTTAGCTTAGCAAACCTCTTAAGGAATACATTAGCTCCTAAAATCTACAAAATTGTTTAGTCTATTAAAGACTGTTTCATGGCAAAGGAGCCAACACAAGTTAAATAGACTAAACTTCTCCTACACTTCAAGGGTGTAAAGAAATATTAATTGTTAAACGTCAAGTTATTTATTATTCAAAAATGAGGTCTCAACTGTAATTTATTTTTGTCTATATTTATTAACACAACTGTTATTTTTAATTACAGCTATATACTCTTCTGCATGGTTGCTTTTGTTATACAAAAAGTGTCTAGGATGAGTTTAAAACAGAAAATAAAAAAACAAATATGCAATATTTAAAGTAACATATTTTGGTTAATTTCAAGTTTTTATATTTAAAAAAACTACAGTAGTTTTTAGAAAAAACTATCTGAACTGAAAGCCTTCATAGCTTAGATCCCAAACATGATTTAGGACTGCTGCTGTTAAACATCCACATCCACTACATATGTACCTGTATGTGCTATTATACTGCGTACTATGATAATAAATATCCAAATCCAAACATGGTTTTATTGCTATTTGTTTAGGTAGAATACAATGAACTAACCTGTAATGCAATTTTAGTCTCTAATTTTAATAAACAGTGGATCCTTATTTCAGGGCTTTTTTTGTGCCAAAGGAAGCAGAAAGAAAGGCAGCCAAGCATTGCATCTGCTGTTGCCCTAAAATATGAGCTGCAAAAAGGACGACATGCGTACTATCACCGAAGTATGTAGCTGAGGACGTGAACTGATAACTTACTCTTAGTGTTCATAGATACAGCAATAGGTGACTCGAGCCCTTTGTGATGCACCAGGCATTTGACGGAAACATCTTTGAGCAGCCCCGATTGTAAAGTCAGAGTGCTGATGACGAGCGTGGTCCCATCTCCCTGGTGGAGCTGCGCGGTCACGGGGGGACCTATGGTGCGGTTGTCCGTCTCCACATTCCACACAATCTCTGCTGGGGGCCGCGACACAGAGGTGCAGTTCGCCTCAATCACACCCGGAGCAGTGGTCTTGTAGCTCACCTGCGGTTTTGGCAGAACTAAAAAAAAGACAGAAATACAAAATGAGAGGGTTTAACATCAACGGACAAGAGAAAACACTGAAAGTCAGCTTTTACACTTTTCTTTTAGTTTCTTTTTCCTAATTGCATTATAAATACATTTCTCATACTTAAGAAATGTTCTGTTATCCCAGAAGAAATTAAACACAAAGCTATATCTATTAACTTCCTCTAAAATATATGTTTTATTGAATTAACAGGTAATCTTTTATAATACTTCATGACTATATATCACGCACATGCTACCTAGGATATGAGTTTGAATCACCCAAGATATGAAAGTCCCTGTTGTTTTAAGATCCATGAGTAAATCTGAGACTGTTTTCAATTCCCTGTTCTCTGGGCTGGGTGAGGAATGTGATGCACTAGAATGGAGGAATATTTTTGTTGGCGGGAACACATTCAGCCACAGTTATTTGGCTCTCATGGTTTAAAATTCCTTTCAGTGTTCTGACTAAAGAACGTCTCCCAATTTTGTTCTGGATAACATCAGGTTGTGAGGTTGAGTTACACCACAGAGGCAACAAAAAATCAGGTCACAAACCAAAGTAACGTTCAATGGATTGAGGAAATGATGTTAGTTTTTTTTTCCTTCTTTAATATGTTACCAGCAAAGCTATAAATAAATAATGTTACATTGTACATCGTTAGGGCTGCACACCAGTGCAGTTGGTAACACTATTGCATTGCAGCAAGGGATCTTTCTGTATGGAGTCTGAATGTTCTCCCTGTGCATACATGGATTCTCCCAGAGTACTTTGGTTTCCTCCCAGATTCAAAAGACATGACTGCGGAAGATAGGCACCAGCGGGTGAAGATAATGGACAGCATGTAATGTGGTTTACAAGCAAACATGAAAACATCTTTCTGATTTTCTCGCATAAGATCTTGGAGAGTTATTCCGCCTTAAAAACCCTCATTGCATTTAGTAAAAACTAAAAGCATTGTAATTTTTTTAAACATTTTATGTTTCAGCCTCACATTGAAATGGATTAAATGAATATCCTCTCAAAATTAAACACAGACTACCAAACCAGAAAAAAAAAACTTTTCTTTTTGCAATTTTATTAAAAGTAAAATACAAACAAGCAAAATCTCATGTGCATAGTCTTTGCCACTAAGAATTAAAGCTCAAATCATTCTTTTCCCAAACGATCCTTCAAATGTTTCTAAAACATGACTGATTTCCACTTGTGGTAAAATTACTTGATTGAACATCTGGAATGAAACAGTCATTCTTATACAGTATAAGGTCTAACAAGTCCAAATGCATTTTGAGAATAGCAGTGACCAAAAAAACCTATTAATCACTTAGCCAGAGGTCCAGTTTTTTGATTGTGGCGGTGGAGTAACCATCCATAAACTCAACCACTGATCATGGGCCGTAATGGTAGAGGCGCCAAATGGCCATGGCAACCCAGCTATTGTGGTAAAGCCACACAATAACTTGTAGGCTGAACTTTTGTATTGAGAAACACAGTCTCTGCATGTTTCCCCATACAAATGTGTGGACATCAGACAAGGGTGGTGATTCATTTTCACAACATTCTTGAAGTTCACAGCCAAGACATAAAAGGAGTGATTTCCGTAACATTAAAGGATTTAAGTGAATCTGCCAGAACCGAACCTTATGTCACAGAAAAGGCCTTAAAAGTACTTTGTAGTTACTCTGTAAAGAGGTTAAACATTTCTCTTTTAAATTGCATATAACTTTCAATAGAATTATTATTTTGTACAACTACTAACATTCTCTTTCATATTGTGTTCTTTCAACTTTATCAGTGAGGCATCACTTTGCCTAAAGAACTCTCTATCTTTTAAATGGCATATTTCTAAAAAGGTGTTAGAAAATTTCCTTTAAGATTTTGGCTGAAAATGTGTCATCGAATTGGGATCAGGTGGAGTGGAGGCCATTTTTGGATCACACTGAGATCATATACTGAGCTCATTCGTGATTATTTAGGATTTCTGACATGAGAATCTATATGGTTTGGGAAGTTAGGCTAGGTTTCTCAGTTGGCACTCAGGATGTATCCATTCTTTCAGGTTTTATACAACAAAAAAAGAAAAATAAAGACAGCAACTCTTTGAGTCAAAATAATAAAAATCTGTTTTACCGACCTGGGAAAGATCAACAAAATACACGTCAGAAAGTGAAAATGTATTTTGTGATTGTCCACAAATAAAATAAATAGTAATTGACAGCATAATCTTGAATAGATATGACATGGCACACTTTTTTTATTTTGGTTTACCACACCAAATTCCAATGTGTCAGTATCAGTACTTTCAGAACTGGATGTAGTTTCCATGTAAGCTATTGAATGTGCGGCTTCATGCTGTCACCCTAGAATGATTAATGTTAGATTTGTGTTTGTATAAGTCATCACTGTTCACGGATTGTTTGAAAGTCATTACAACACAGACGTCATTTTGCCATCCAAACTGGAGTCAATCCAAGCAGAATATTTTCAGAAATAGGAAATGGGAACAAAATCTAACAACATTAATCATTTCTCATCACCAGTGAAAAAAAACTTAAAAAAAACTACTGGATGGTACAGTTCAATTTCAAACAAAGCACATCTGTTCCTTGAAACTACTGACAGAGAAAGAGAACAGCAGAAAATTTGAAGTCCAAATAAGCACAAAGAGGAGCCAGACAAAGCACAGAAGGAATCACTGTGTGGTGCGAACACTGACATAGTCATGCATCAGGACGTCACTCCCTGCCTCCATCATTCTTTCGATTGCTCCGTTCTGCACATGAACATTATTGTTCAGTGTTTGTGTGGAAGCAGGTTCAGTGAACTCCACACTCGTTGCTGCATGATTAAAACATTTTGCATTGAGAGGAAGAAGATTCATATGGATTATTATTCTAATAGTTCCTTCATTTTCACCAGCAAAATTTAAACTAAGTCAGTTCTCCCTAATTGGGTCCAGTTTAGCCGGAAAAAAGACAATCTTAGTGGTACGACGAGGGCTATTTCTAACAACATCACACGAACCTAAAACTTTTACTTTATCCAAAACCTTAGAAAATGAACAAAAGAAAAATGAGTATAAAAAGTAGTAGACGTCACAGTATGTTTTCTTAATTTCTCTGAGCTCTTAGGTCATAAAAGGCAGAGAATCCAAGAATAAAACAAACAAACTAAAAAAACTTGTTCTCGTTTTGTGTACTCAAATATTAACCAAGAGTTAAAATTTCAAAAGTATGTGAGTCTGACATGAAGTGTCATCATTGAGAGTCTCTCTACTAGGGTGAAAGGTCTCACCATGAAATCATAAAACAAGTCATTTCCGTTTCAGTGTGAAAGCTGATTATGACAGAACAATCACACCACTAGTTGGATGAAGCAAAATTAATTATTTTTTTTAACAGTGGTATCAGAAACTATAACACATCAAAGAACTCTAGCTGCATTTGTTTTAGATATGTGATTTGCAATAAAGAATTTGATGCCAATGAAAACAAACAATTTCTATATTTTGACACGCTTCCTATATTTTATAAGTTTCTCCTTAACACAAACATTTTTTTAATTCACTCATAAAATGTAACTGCTGCCAATAATTAGACAACACATCTAAGGTAATAAATGCTAGAATGAGTTGTGGCTAATGGAAACAAAATCTGATAATAAGTAACAGTGATTCAAACTCTACCATAATAGTTTCAAGGAACACCAGTCAGTTTATGGTTTTTGGAAGAAATGATTTTGACTCCAATAAGCCACAAAATGACTTTACATAAAAGCCTTATTCAAAAACTGAAGCACTGAGTGAACAGACGGTAATATAGTGACATCAACAGCTCCCTGCCAACAGCAGCTAAGTTTCTTTCAATGATGTTAATATTTTTTGTTCCAAAAGGAGTTTTAATAAACGTAGTCACATACAAAATATTTGCTTTATTTATTAATGTATAACGTGATTAGAGAGGTTTTTTTAACTGCTCTAACTTGGGATAAGAAGAAAAAATAAATGACCTTGGATTAAATGTAAGGGATGTGTTTTGACCTCCCGATTTAGCATTGTTGATTTATTGTGGATGTATAAAAAGACACTTGATAAGCACATAGTTACCATAAGTGGAGAGACAGACCACTGAGCTCTTCGTCCCCTCAGAATGGGTCTCATAGAGGCATGTGTAGCAACCCTCATCCTGGATCTCAACCGGCTGGATTGTGAGCTGACTGTCTGACAGTGAAGCAGAGAGCCACGCTCTACCCTGATAAGCTGGATCAATCATAGGGTCGCTTCGTTTTGCAAAAGAGGCCACCTCCGTTGATTCTCCTTTAGCGGGAGTGTGTTTCCACAGTATCTGGTGCACCTTCTCGGGTAAACCAAAGAAGCATGACAGCAAGGCCCTCTTGCCACTCACTGCTGTTTTATTTCTCTCCGACGTGACCTCGGCTGGGAGTGAAAAACAAAAGATGAATTTTTAACAGAAATAATAACGGGGAGACACAGGGTGCATGAAGCAGAATGTTAATATTGAGAACATTAGGGACCCAAACAGAAACCAGCCAGTGGAATCTGCCCCAGCTGTTTTTACTTATGAGGATAAGCCCTCCTTCTCCCAGTGTTGCACAGCTCTTTAATAACATGACTGGCCCAGTCTCAGCACGCTCATCAGTCTCTGGTCAGGGGTCAACAGTGGTTGAAAACACGTGTATATGCATCTTTTCCATTTGAAGCCTTGAGTTCAAAAGGGAGGGCATCCAAAATCCATAAAGCCATGAACCATTGATAGGGACAGCGACTGCGGAGACTGAATACATAGCACTGTCTTTTATGGTACTCTTGTGACAGCAATCCCACATTTATATTGGCTGCTCTCTTTGAAGAAAAAAAACTGTCCTAACAAATCTATCACTCTCCAACTTTAAACCAGATGTGAATCCTGATGTGCCAAACTGTTTGAAATAAATAATAATAATAATTTAAAAAAAGATCTTTATCTTCAAGGTGTGTCTCTTCTTAATATCACTGGAATTGTTAATCATTCAGCTTTCAAGAGGAATTTTATATACCTAGTTTATTACTTCTTTATGCAAAATTTTATCCTTTTTTTACTAAGAAAGGCAAAATACAAAAAGGTTTCTAAGTTGCATAACTTCA
Organism: Orestias chungarensis; assembly: GCA_032876305.1. Classification (NCBI taxonomy): domain Eukaryota; kingdom Metazoa; phylum Chordata; class Actinopteri; order Cyprinodontiformes; family Cyprinodontidae; genus Orestias; species Orestias chungarensis. The sequence goes on from JAVLVB010001001.1 coordinate 7,147,842, forward strand.
TAAAATCATGACATGTTTACAAGCTGTAAATAATAAATAAGATACAAGTAATATTTTATCATGGTGTTGCACAGTGTTCAGTTCACAGATCTTTCAGACTAATTTATACCGGCTGTCTAACAGAACACATCCATAACTCCTACTCTAATATATAACATCTACCTTCAATTTATTTTGTCTAGTGCATTACAGATGACAAGTAATACTTATAAAATTGCATTAGAAGGTGGTAGTAGATATAGGTTTGGAAAAGCACAAGGTATGGACTACAGTATTGACAAATCCTTCTCGTTCACAGTCAATATATGTTCATATATTCCCTCTGCAATGCCACCAACTAGCTAGCAAAATAAATCCATTAGGGTAAAATAAATAGTAGTCCTTTATTGAGTCAAACAACCTATTCTATCTTTACCCATATATACATTTCTATTACATCTATTCTATTGTAGGATTCAATGTATTTTACCCTAAATGTGAGATACTGAAACTGTTCCTTTTCAAAGTCCATCTTTACTATACTCAAAATCATTTTAAATATTAGGAATCAAGGAGGAATCAAGGAATCTTTATTTGTCATCACATCACATGTGGTACATGAGGTGGGACGAAATTCTAATCCCCCGGTCCAGTTTACACCCTGATAGCAATTTTAAATAATGTAATAAAATATAAGAATATAATAACTATGCGAGACTAGGATTGAGCTACACAAAATCTACAATATGGACACAGAATTTACAATATGGGACTTCGGACATAGCAGCATTGAGGATCGGAATGCAAATATATAATACATTGTAAATTATAAAGAACTATACGAGAAATGTGATTTGACTCCACAGAATATACAATATTGACACAGAATCTACAATATAGTACTTCGGACATAGCAGCAATCAAAATTCGGAGTGCAAGTGACATGTTAATTGACATTTTAAAGGGACATTTTAAAGTGAAACATTAAAGTGACACCTACCATCAACAGTGAGGCAGGTCTGTCCCTGCTTTGACCCTGAAGGATTCAGGTCGAAGATGCAGGTGTAGCAGCCTTCATCTCTGAAGCCCACCCTGCGGATGGTGATGGATGAGGTATCCTTGGGTGAGGTAATGAGCTCCACATGCTGTTGTCCACTCACACTGTCTCTGTTACCCGGCTGGTAGCTGAGCAGCGTCTGGTTTTTGTCGTCCAGCCAACGGACCTGCCTCAAGGATTCACCACGATCCCTTGAAACCGTGCAGGTCAGCGTAAAGGGTTTCTCCACTGGGGCTTTCAAACGTGCCGGTGCTGTCACTCTGCCTGAAACCAATGTTTGACAAAACAGTGAGCTGGTATGGTTTTTAGTGTTTGATTGGTTTGGGTTGGTATGTTCATACCTACCATGTGTTTGTCCCCTTAACATCAGGAGAAAACATACCAGCAGACCGGTTCTACATGTGACAGGGATAGTCATCGTTTTCACTGAGGAAAAAGAAAAGAAAAGAGTTGGTCTGATATTCAATAAATTGAGACAGCCAAAATGTTGATCACAGTTTCAAAGACACTTACATTTTTTTGGTCTTGCAAACCAGATTTTAGGCATAATCTAATGTTTCACAGGACTATGTACAGATTCCTGAACCAAGCCTTGTTTGTGTTTCCCAATTAAATCTGAAGTTTATTTGGATTCACTGGATTGGAACATCCTGTGTTCATGTTTAATCTATTCAGCTGATGATTTTAAAATTTGAAGGTAGTGTTCCTTATTTATTATTCCATAAACTTCAAAACATTCTTTGTCACTCTGCTTTTCAAGCAAAAGAAAAACCCTGTCGTTTCCAGAAGACATACAGTACACCTTTATAATAAAAGTAGCTATTAGTGATTAGCTTACAGACCTAAATTCAGGCATTTAAAGCAAAATCTGGTATGTATTAGGGGCTGCACAGTGGAGCAGTGGGTGGCACTGTTGCCATGCAGCAAGAAGGCTCTGGGTGGAGATAGGCACCAGCAGACGCACCCGACCATAATAGGGACACGGTTATACAGAAAATGGATGGATGGATGGTAGATATTAGGAATTTCATACATACATACCTGATTAATCCTTTAAATTCAGTTCCTGTAACGTTGGCAACATTATTTTGAAGATTTAAAAGTCAAGAATAATGTTTTCCCCAAGTATACATTATTCAAATAACAATCAGCTTGGAGGATCAAAACAATCACATCACATCATAACCATCTTTTATTTAATTTTAAAATTTTGTACCTCTGACTATAAATCTGCTCAGTATTTACCTCTACTTTATGTTTACTTCTCACCTAACTTCGCCTATCTAAACTTTAGAAAGATGTCAGTGTTGTTTGAAAATAATTTAAAACTAAGCCTGGAGTGAAATAAGGTAAAACTCAAATCTCAAACAAGATATCACTGAGATGTGGACTTTAGGTAATTGGAAAATAAAATCTTAAAGCATGATGTACTTTTATGAGTTTTAAAATGTTTCCCAATTTAAACATTTACAGTATATGCTGTAAACAGGTAATAGACTTAATTGATAAAATTTGCTAAACTAAATGTCCATGTACTTTACTTGTATAGAGCAATTAAGAGCTCAGGCTATAACACTGTTTCTGCAAGTTTCACATCAGCAAACAGAGACACTCACCTTATGCCTCCTGTTATAAATGTGAAACGTCAACAGTTAAAGATGATCTACCTCTGCAACGTCTCCTGCATCCTGATATTCCAGCATCGAGATGCGATAAACTATGTTCGGTTCCCCAAAATATTTTTCAACTACTCCCTGCTCGGACTGACAAACCTACCACTGACTGTTAAAGACGCTCTAAATGCACAAATTACATGCAGTCTGTGGGGTAAGGTTGAACCTACATTTTTGGCTCCATGGCGCCCTCTAGTAGTGTATTACACACATTGCTGCTAAATAAATTCTGGAAAACGATGGGGCAATAAATTCGGAAATTATTATTATTATTATTAATAACAATAATAATAATATTATTATTAATAATAATAATAATAATAATAATAATAATAATAATAATATTATTATACTAGTAGTAGTAGTGAAGTATATATATATATATATATATAATTAGCTAATATATAATATTAGCTAATTATAATAATAATATTATAATGACATTTTTTTGAGATTTTTTTTTTTAAATCTAGCTAGCCAATAAGACAACAAAATATTAAAATGATCCTCAACAGTCAATACCCTGGTTAAATCAATTTTCTTCCTCTTAGTTTGAAAAATCACATACTTCCGCCCTGACTTCCGTCGCATTCTTCCCTGCGACGGAAGTACGTAATGACAGTTGGTCGCTTCAGCCTGAAAGCTAAACAACTGTTGTCAAAATGGTAGACACGTAACAAATAGTTCCCCTTGAAAGACAGACGGTGTTGTTTGTTTATGGTTAGAATGAAGTAAAGCCGAACTGCACTTTACGGCAGAGGTTTTCTTTTCTTTTCGGAGAATTTGAGGTTGTTTTCAATCATGTCGTTTCTGGTAGACTCAGTCATCATGTTCACATCTCAGGTAATCGGTTAGAAGGAATCTTTTTATTCCAATTAAAGATTCAGGAGATTGGACTACTACGTATAAGATATCGTGAAAAAATGAAAATAAAATATGGTTGTATTTACCCACTTTAATTGAAGGTTTCCTGCTTAGTTTGTAAATGTTTTATAATATCTGTGTCAAAATTTAAGCTTACAAACTCAGTTATAATCATATTGTGATGTTGTGGTTGTACATGTTAAATCAGCTTGGTAAATACTATTAATTAAAAAATAGACCCCATTGATCTATCATAAAATAGGTCATTGATTATATTAGATTGGGTTTAAACCTGAGCTGAATTAATAATGTGTTTTTTAATTATTTTATTTATTTGGTTTTACTGCTTTTCCACCTATTTATTTTTTCCTATTTTACACACAGGTGCTGTTTTTTGGGTTTGGCTGGTTGTTCTTTATGCGGCAGCTGTTCAAAGATTATGAGGTATGCTTTAATTGTGACTTTTATTTGCAATATTATCAGTTTATTTATTTGCAGGATTGCACATACATATTTGGTTGTCACATTGTTTCACAATTTGTATCTGCTAAAAGCATCAAACACTGATTGTAATATGAAAACCACAAAAGCTTTATTATTATTTATGTTTATTTAATATTTTTTATTTTTGTACAAATCTGTATAACTTCTAAAATGAATTTTTTTTTCCTTTCAGGTACGACAGTACGTTGTCCAGGTAGTTTTCTCTGTCACCTTTGCATTTTCCTGTACAATGTTTGAGCTCATCATTTTTGAGATACTTGGGGCCTTAAGCAGCACGTAAGTAATATATTTATTTGAATTTTATATTTAGTTCGGTTAAAAACAGATAAAAGTTGTTAACGCCTACGTTTTGTTCAAGCTCCAGGTATTTCCACTGGAAGCTGAACTTGTATGTGATTCTGCTGGTTCTAATCTTTGTGGTGCCTTTCTACATCGGTTACTTTGTTGTTAGCAACATACGACTATGTAAGTTCGAACAATTATGAAACTATATAAGGACCAAGTATTTAGAGATACTGATCACGTCTCATGTTGAATTATTTGCTTCTTGTCTAATCAGTGCAGAGGCAACGACTTCTTTTTGCCTGTATGGTTTGGTTTACTTTCATGTATTTCTTCTGGAAGTTGGGTGACCCATTCCCTATCTTGAGTCCAAAACATGGTAAGTGAGCTTTCATCAAAGGCTTGCATGTAATATCATGTTAACATCACCCCAAAGTATTCACATCCATTAAACATTTTTTGATAAACAAACACAAAGTAGAGCGTAAATCAAGAGTGGAAGGAGTGTTTTTCTTCAGACAAAACCTAAACCGTGTGCATTTAGCCATCTTTATTTTCATTCCAATTACAATTTAGTGCAAAAAAAATGTGTTTATAGGTCAGCTACATATTAAATGCCTGTGTTTAGTTTAATATGATTATAAATACAGGTGTTTTACAAAGACATTTCTTTGGGTGTGTTGAAGAAAAATTCTGAACAAGAAGCATCTTTGAAGAATGGTGGCAAGAATAAAGCCACCACAAGTCATGTCACATACATATACAAGCATACATATGGGGAAGAAGGGGCTCTGCTCTACTATGGCTTACATGTCACCTTTTTGGTCTCTGTTCCAAAGCTAACACTACGCAGGTTCATCGCCTAACACAATGGCTGCTCCATACAAAGCAAAAGCAGAATGGCTTAGATTAAAGCACAGGTTGGAGTTACTCTCCAATATACACTCCTACCAATCTGACAAAGACTGGACTGTTCTTCGAAGATTAATTAAGGAAGAAATTTGGTCTAAGTTGATAGAGAGGTCCCCCAAAAGACTTCAACAGTCATTGCAGAGAATGATTTTGTTTTGTACAAATTAATCATTCAGTAAGTCTAATGCTAAAGCCCACCTAATTTTTCATCTAAAAAAACATAAAAGCATGGATTCATTTCTTTACACTTCACATATATGTTCTACTTTTTTACACAAAGATCCAAAACAATAACTTAAAGTTTGTTGTCGAAATGTGTCAAATGTAAAAGAAGACCATCAGAATAATTATACAGTCATCATCTCTCAGGTTTTAAGCTGTTTGTTATAAAAATGTCTCTTGTTGATTGTTATTTGTTCAGGCATTCTATCAATCGAGCAGCTGATCAGTCGTGTTGGTGTAATCGGAGTCACTCTTATGGCGCTGCTCTCAGGGTTTGGTGCTGTCAACTGTCCATACACTTATATGTCCTATTTTCTCAGGTGAGCCTCCATTGCTGTTTTTTAAGGCAATAAACAAGGAGAAGATGGAGCAGAGCCTTCAGTTTTTGTTGTTTTCACAGAAATGTAACAGATAGTGACATTCTTGCCTTGGAGAGGAGACTACTCCAAACCATGGATATGATTGTCAGCAAAAAGAAACGGTCAGTTTATTATGTTTTTCTTTCTTCTAAATCATAAAAATATAATAAATAAATAAATAAAAAATAAATAAATATATATATATATATATATATATGTATATAAAATGGTAAACAAGGGTTGTTTTTTTTCATCTAAAGAATTGCAATGACAAGGAGGCAGATGTACCAACGAGGGGAGGACCAAAACAGACAGACTGGTTTCTGGGGAATGATCAAGAGCGTCACCTCTACACAAACAGGCAGTGAAAGTATCCTTCGTGCTTTGATGCAATGATCACTACATTTTAGTAACCTATTACCTTTCCTGTGGGATCTTAGCTGGTATAATCCCTGACCTCCTCGCTACAGATCTGTCTTTGATCCAACAGGAAGTCGATGCTCTAGAAGAGTTGAGTCGGCAACTCTTCCTGGAGACAGTGGATCTGCAAGCCACCAAGGTAACAAGTTTGTTTGCTCCAGAGTGCAGGGATTATCTCTGTATCTTGGAGAAACAAAAAAAACAAAAACAGGACCAAACTAAACCTTGAAAAGGTGGAAAAATGTTAAAAACGTGCCTAGTTTATTGATTTGTTATGCATGCAGATTATCCTTTGTAAATTGTTCATACAGGGTTAGCAATCATTAGATTATAGAAGCTTCACAGTTATTCACCTTGTTTCTTTACCTGCTTCTAGAGATAGATCACTTTAAATCTCAAATGAAAACTTATTACACCAAAAGTATTTACAATGTCTTGTACTGTAAAAACAGGCCTTTTCTTGTTATTACGTACATACAGGGGTTGGACAATGAAACTGAAACACCTGGTTTTAGACCATAATAATTTATTAGTATGGTGTAGGGCCTCCTTTTGCGACCAATACAGCGTCAATTCGTCTTGGGAATGACATATTAAAGTCCTGCACAGTGGTCAGTGGGATTTTAAGCCCTTCTTCTTACAGGATAGTGGCCAAGTCACAACGTAATGGTGGTGCAGGAAAACGTTTCCTGACTCGCTCCTCCAAAACACCCCTAGGTGGCTCAATAATATTTAGATCTGGTGACTGTGCAGGCCATGGGAGATGTTCAACTTCACTTTCATGTTCATCAAACTAGTCCTGAAAACATATGCCATCTTAACTTGAGGTTTCCGATGGTATTTGGACTGGTCCAACTTATACAGTAGGATATTCAATTTCATTTACATACAAAAATACTTTAACAGTTCCAAAGGCAAATTAACAATATAGTAAATTAATCCCAAAAGTTACTTTTATATAATCAACAGGGTATTTTTATTATTGGAATTAATACACTGTTTATAGGTTATAGTTATACATGATTTTTATTTTACTTCTTGCTAGTAGTGGTATGTTTGTAAAATGAAAAGATACAGTTAAAACCAGACGTGTATGTGCAACAAATACACCAAATCGCAACAATGTAACATTTTCTCTTTACCTTATCAGATACAAATTCCCTTGTTATATTTGTTAGAATTGATAATATTTCTAAATCATTTTTTACTAATGCCACAATAATGAAAGACAATTTAGATTGATCTATTAATCTTCTCAAAACATCAAGGTAACACACATCGCTGGCTGTTTTTAAATCTCAATCTGGCATCAGATGATGTGTGTACGATATGCAGTTTAATTTAGTAAAGCTGTCCTTAATTAAGTAAGTTGGGAAATAACCCAAAGTTTATTCAGGTCTTCTTAGTTTATGGAGTGTTCACTTTTGCAGCAGTGTTCAGCAGAATTACATACAAGTTCAGCAAATAACAATTTCTTTCTTCCTGGTCTTTAGGAGCGGATTGAATACTCAAAGACATTCCAGGGAAAATACTTCAACTTTCTAGGTTACTTCTTTTCCATCTATTGTGTTTGGAAAATCTTCATGGTAGGAAGATACTGCATACGATTTTATTTTCTAATCAAGGTTTCTGAAATATTTACCTATAAAGATGTGGACGTTGTTCTACTTTTAAACCTTTTTTTTTACTGCAGGCTACGATAAACATAGTGTTTGATCGAGTTGGAAAGACGGATCCAGTGACCAGAGGTATCGAAATAACCGTGAACTATTTGGGCATCCAATTTGATGTAAGAAACACACTCGCATGTACAAATATGTACCGTAGTACTTTTTATGTCCTTTCATTGATTTACCCTCACCCAGTCTACAGCCACTGCTTCTTAACTAATGACAACAAGCCTCAAAATACAATTACATATAAATGTAATGATTTACTTTTCAGTGAATTGTTTTATGTGGCCAAAAAGTCACTATTAACCACTCAAGCTCACCTGTAATGACCTCTTGTAAAGATAGTTTGTGGCCCGTTATCAGCCCTCTTCCTTCTCTCTGCACTTGACCTTGTGCTGCGTATGTTCAATGTGTTCACATAAAAACAAAGTTGTTAAACATGATCCTAAAGTTTCACACTCACAGGCAACAATCTTGTGTTACTTTTGATTTTGTTCAAAGCGTTTTGGCTTTTAAGCTTTTTTTAACTTTACTGTTTTTTCAGGTTAAATTTTGGTCGCAGCATATTTCTTTCATCTTGGTTGGGATAATAATTGTGACTTCCATACGAGGTTTGCTGATCACACTTACAAAGGTGAGGTTGGCCCAGTTGATAAAAACTTGCAAACTCGTTCAAATCAGCAGCTTATTGTCTTCTTTACATCCAGATTTCTGACTTTTTTTTAACCATAATTTTATTAACATGTCCAAATGGTTCAAAATTTATCTTTGTCTCACTGGAAGTTGACTAATTTAAAACATTGTGCAATTTAATGCACAAAAATTACGTTTTCTTTGTACATCAATTAAATATTTTCTCCTTTTTCAGTTTTTTTATGCAATATCCAGCAGCAAATCTTCCAATGTTATCGTGCTCGTCCTCGCTCAGATAATGGTAAGTGTGTTTTTATACATAGTTGAGCGCCTCTGGCAACACAGAGTTAAGTTTTAATTTTTATCTATTGTTTTTTGTATTCAAATCCAACAGGGGATGTATTTTGTGTCATCTGTGCTGCTGATGCGCATGAGCATGCCACTGGAGTATCGCTCCATCGTGACCGAGGTTCTAGGAGAGCTCCAGTTTAACTTCTACCACCGTTGGTTTGACGTCATCTTCTTGGTCAGCGCCCTGTCCAGCATCCTCTTCCTTTATCTTGCCCACAAGCAGGCACCAGAGAAACACATGGGCCTCTGAACAACTGCAGTGGGATTTGCCTCCGCGGTTACGTCGGCTGAGTTTTTGAGGTATTCAGTCCTAAATCAGGAAAGCATTTATTGGGAGTAACTATTGGAGCACAAGCGGAAGAAAATTTGCTTCTGGACTATATTTACATACAATTGTTCAAACTAAACAAAGAGGTTTCTTTTTTAGTGTTCATGTATTTTTTTTAAAATTAATTGTCTATTGTCGTTTTGTTTCAACACTGGTTTGAGCAAAACATGCTTCTTGTTTCTGTTCTTGTTGAACGTTTTCACACTGTGATCTATGTGTTTTCTAAATGAGCTCATAAAGTCAACCTCGACTCAGATGGAATGTGTTAATTTTTTTATTTTATGTGAACTTTTTTTAACATTAAATAAAGGCAACAGAATGTGTGAAACAATAAAAATACATGATCTCAGGTGTATAAAGACTATTCATCAAAACACGTGCTTTGTTTACAAAAATACAGCTTCCCTCACATTTATTTGAATATCTAGGAAAAATGTGTGAAAGGCTTTCAAATTAAGAGTTTTTTTGTTTTTTTTCCGATAGCGCAATCAGAAACATAGAATTTAAAGTTTCTTTTTTGTCAAATGAAAAGGCCTTCAAACCATATGCTACCAGAAGAAAAGTTGTTTTTTTTATGGCATCTATTTGGGGTTTCAGTAAATCTGAAGGAAACTGGCGATTTTATTAAAAGCACATTTCTTTTTTGCTGAAAGTTCATAGAACAGTTATATTGCTATGAATCAGTTTGCCGTCATCGTACTGGAATATTTATAAAAAATCCATCAGATTTGGCCATATCTTTCCTTCAGGCGCTTTTCAGAGTTTTTCATCAATGCTGTCTTCAGATGAGGATGATGACATGGAGGGTGTCTAAAAGTAAGACAGAAAAACAATTTTTGTAGTTAAGTTTTCTAGTTTCAAATTTATCTAAAGCAAAATCAAGATTGAATAATACTTTAAATGGTTTGGTTATATCAACTTATTACCTAATATCAACCTAAACATTATTTTATTATCTTTCAGATACACTCTTTGCAAAACTTTGTACAATATTACTTGTCCTGTTTACACTACCCTCCAAAAACAGTTACCCAAATTTTGTGGTTTCGTTACGTTATTTAATCACATTTATGTTGAGAGGTCCGTTTCATTTATTAATATTTATTGCATTTTGCCCAACATTGTGTCCTTAAACCAGGACAAGATAATATATACTTAGGAGAAAATTAATGATAGATGATTTTTAAATGTAAAAACAATTGTGCCATCAGATGTACGCCGTAATAAAAGAGAGTCTATTTGTGTGCAATTAAATTTAGGTATAAACACAGTTGTTCAGCAAATGCCTCAGAGGTTTTTAAGTGAACAAACAGCATCATCCTTCCACTTCAGAGTCGAGATCTACGTTGGTGTACTGCATAAATGACTGTTGAAGTACGCAAAAGTTTGTGGTGTAACATAAAAATAATGCAAAAAAATTCCAGGTTTTATAAGATACCCATCTTATACACGTACAAGTTTAATCCGGAGCTCTTCATTAAAATGGTCTCTATCATGGCATTGATTCTTTAAAAGATGTTTTTGAAGGCCAAGGCTATATAAGTTGAAAATATGTAAGTATCATTTTACGTATTAACTTGACAATTTGGACAAAATGCCTTATAATTTTCTATTCATGAGATTTTGTATTGACCAGAATGTTAATGTTTATAACAATATAAATATATATTATTACAGATATAAATGACGCAAACACCACTCACCCTCTGTTTTTCCTGGTGAAGTGGAGTTTCAGACCTGGTTTCTTCCGCCTTTGATTCCTGTTTCTCCCTACTGCCGGGTTCTGGAGTCTTTGCACTACAAGCCTGATCCCTGGATGTTTCCCCAAGGACATGGGGTGTTATCTTCACACCTTTGGCTTTAAGCTGTCTGTAGACATCCTTGCTTGCCACCAGCAGTTTCAAAGAGTTGCCGCTTTTGCAAATTATTTCCACTGCCTCGGCATGGGTGCTCTGTTCCACGTTCTCACCATTCACCTCTATCACAATGTCATCATTCTCCAGACCGGCTTTGTCTGCTACGCCACCCTTTACCACCTAAAATGATGTGAGTTTTTACCCGGTTACCGCTGCAGAGTCTTTTTCGTAGGGTGATCATTCTTGTTGGTCTTACCTCTGTGATGTACTGGCCATGCATCCCATCGATGCCATTTAGGTGAAAGCCATATCCACCAGCGGTTTTCTCCATCCTACACAGTTTGGGTGCTAGCTCATCCTTATTGTCGTTTACAGGCTTGGACATTTGGGCACGGACAGGTAAGTTCAAAGCTTCGTTATAACTGGGCGGCGAGTTGGAATCTTTCATCTCCTCCCAGAAAAGCATAGGCGACACGTTACCCTGTGAAGCACAATACATTGATGTATTACCCTGTTGACAACATTGAAAACAGAACCAGAAAGACTTAGAGGGAGTCTGAGACTCACCTGCTTGTACATTTGGTCTGTGCCTTTGTCCACCACAAGGAAGGAGCATGTGTTGTCGCATTCTTTGATCCTCTCCACCACTTCTTCATGGCTGCAACCCTCTATCTCCTTTCTATTCACAGCAACAATTCTGTCCATTTCCCTCAGACCAGCTTTATTTGCAGGGCTGACTTTTTCTATTACCCTTATGAAGTGACCTACAATAAAGAATTTAGCATTTTGTTAAACCACACTCACCTCTCTGCAGTGAAAGGTGCAAATCCTTATTTTTAGCCTTGCCTGATTGGCCTGGTTCCTCTCTGAGCAGGAATCCATACCCTTCTGGTCCTTTGATAAGATTGATGAAACGTGGTTGCTGGGGAAGAAACTTAACTGTTGCCGACTTTGTTCCTATACTGGTTCTTTCGTTCCGATAGTACCTGTCAGTTTCCTCGTCGACAAGCAGAAACATCATACTTGTACCCCCCCGTTTAATCTTTTCCACCACTTCATCATGTGTGGATTGTTCTACGTTCACCCCGTTGACCTCGACCAGACGGTCTCCATTTCTGACTCCGGCGTTTTCTGCTATTCCGCCTGGGACCAAATCACACATGAACAATCCTGGTTCACCTGGTGAAACAGAACAAATTATACAGATGTAATCAGTCGACCAGTATTTTTAATTTGTTCGAAGAAGCTGTAGAACCTCTGCTTCAGAAATTAGTTTCAGCCATTTAATGGCTTCTTATTATAAAAGCACATCTGAAGAAATTAAATATATTTGAAATGGTTTTGTTCATATTCTTTTGTTTTTCTTATAGATTGTGTCTAAAACTTAAAAAAAAAACATTTTTGTTAAACACATTTGGTTAAACCACAAACCACGTAACGACTGGGTTTCCACTGTACTGATGATTGTTGTATGTCAAGCTGTAAAATTCAATAAAGATGTTTTTTCTAAACAAATAATACCGAACACTTGGAGGTTTGACAGAAATTTCCAGTTTTATTTGAAGTTGAGGAGTCCATTTCAGGAATATTTTTGCACTACGACACCAAGTTTTTGATTAATAGGAACAGTTACAGGCATGAATATATTGAAAAATAATAACCTGTTTTTTTTTTTCTCCCAAAGTAATACATTTATTTAAATCAAAGTTGTTGTTTTTTCATCTATAACTATTTAGGCTGTTAAAACATAAATATATTGTAAGACTTTTTAAACATTATTACCAGAGTTACTGATAACATCCTAAGAGTGCTAAAATTAGTTTTCCCTGGCTTCTCATCTTACCTCTTACTGAGCGAAGAGAAAACCCCAGTCCAGAGCTAGACTTGACCAAGTAGCAGAGCTTGGGTTTAGGAGGCTCTTTGGTCCCTCCATTAGCAAGTGGTGTTCGTTGGAGGTCAGAGAGGTCTAACTTCAAAGATTTAGCCTCTTTGTAAGACGATTCATCCAGGATGTGGAACGTGACCGATGCACCACCGTTCCTCACAGCCTTCACCACCTGGAAAGGAAAAGGAGAAGTACAAAATAAAATTAAAACGAGTCAGGGTTGTTGTCTATTTGATTAATGCACTGCAGTGACTCTGATGGCCTGCTCACCTCTGAGTGGGGCAGCCCATCAACAAATGTTCCATTGACCCAGAGGATGCGGTCGCCGTCTTTCATGCCAGCCAGTTCAGCTGAGCCTCCCATTTGCAGGCAACGGATCAGGTGACCTTCCTCATCTTTCTCCTCTCTCAGATAGAAGCCAAACGTCTGACCCGAAGCCTTGGTCAGAGAAATCACCCTTGGCTTGTAGGCGGTCATGTCTGATAAAAGGCAGAACTCAATGAAATATATGTTAATGAGAATATAAAAGGTGATTTATACTTCATGTTTTCACCACAGAATACATTTAAAAGAACAAGAAAATATACATTAACAGATGTTGAACTTTTTTTTGTTTGGATGTGTCAAACAAATTCAGCACTTGTTGATTGATTGTTTGTATAATGGGCTAAAAATTGAAAGTGAAATTACTGGGAAACAAGTTATTGACATTTTTAATGTCAAATTGCTTCATTTATTTGGAATCCGATTTTTTTGTTAAAAAGATTGCTTTTAGAGTCCTTACTCATTTATCTCCATCTCTTCTTGTGACCTCTGTTACACACTGTGCATTAAACTGTTTATACAACACATAAGGAAGCTATAGAAGTTCTGATGACTTCAAATGACAAGTTAATCTTCCATGATCATTATGCACAGCGTTGTAATGATTAACAGAAGGGACAGCTGACAGCAGACCATAAAAAAATTGCATGGACTTTGAATGCACAACAAGCATTGCCCCTTTAATTCTTCTATTTGCTCGTTATTAAAGCTGGGCTATAAAATGATATGTACATCTACTGATGTTGACTCACTCATGTTATAGACCCAGCACGTCGACTTCAAATGCAAAAACACACAAGATGATATGAATGTTTTATATTGATAAGACAGCGAGTGACTTGTAAAGCTTCGTTAGCAAGTCTAGAAAGATCCATTTCATACGTTTTACCTGCATTTAGACTAAGTACTTCAGATTTACAAAGGGAATTGATTGACTTTAGGTTATGTTAACAATCAGTAGATCTTCTTGAACATATACTAACTGCAGTAATGTAAATTCTTTCACCATAACCCTAAAACAAATAATATTATAAAAACACTGTTTAATTTTAGGTTTCTGTCAGATTTCCTAAATGTATCTTCTCCTTCACACTTTCATATACATTTGAAAGGGTCCTAACTTCTTAACATATTAAAACTCAAAATTGAAGAAGGACATACAAACATCTTTGCTCATTTACTCACCAACTCGTCTCTGCTTGTTCAATTCCAAAGAGGGAGCTCACCTGTCACTGATTAGCCGTTGTTGCGTCTTAAAGCTGCCTCCCACCCTCTGCTCCATCTCTCTGCGCGGACTTTGGCAGATCAAAGGTGAGCCTAAAGGCTGAGTTATTTAACCGTGTCTCGTGTTATGACTTTAGAGATCGTGGCCATGTGCAGCCTTTCAGTAGAAGGCGAGCAGTCATCCATTTCGTGGTCAAAGGTCCACGACAGAGGTAGCAATTCGGCAATGTAGGTACAGACATCACAGTGAAAATGAATTGACAACCATTGCTGAGTGATTTTACTTTGGTGCGTAATGTGTTACAACAGCAAGCCATATTTGTTTTTGATCTTGAGGTTTTTACATGTTGGTCAAGGCTGGATTCAGAAGGAGGTGGACTCCTTGCATACAGCCCATTTAGCTCTGTCTCTGTTAAGGAGGAGAAAAAACCTCAATGCGATTGTATTCAATTGTTCATATGATTCATTGTTTTAAGTATACCATGATATGTTACCATCATATGTTTTATTTATTTTGTTCTTATTATGATGCAAGATGAGTGAAGTTAACTCTTAGAATCAAAATTAGTAAAAACACCCTTATCCTTGCTTCTTTTAAGCTATATTCAACTTACTTTTAAACCTTTTTGTTTTCAGTTACACATTATTGGTTTGTCTGCCAAGCTAGACTGTATCTAAATCTGATTGTATTGTTGTATATTGCTTTCGATGCTTCATTTAAGACCCATTTAAGTGCTACAGTAAACATATACAGCATCATCTTAATTCAGTACTTTAATTTAGCAGAGATCTAACACATTTGGCAGATACAAGCTTTTTTTTTTTTTTACTGAAGAATTGAAACAGCAGTTCATTGCTTTTATAATTGCTGAAATTGATGTTTGAGGTTAATAAAGTCCAATCCAAGCTTGGGTCTTGTCACTGAGGTTTGTGGCTACTACAGACTATATCTATCACTGTGTTTCATCCTATTCTGTTCAAGTAGAGAAATGAAAATATATAATAAAATTAAAAATGCGATACATTAGACCAGAAAACATTATTATTTCTGAAAGTTTGTCTTCAACTTAACTTTACTTTTGTACAAGCTTTGTTTTTTTCATTTAGACACAAAATTTTGATATCTGGAAACAAAAATACTTTACAGATTAGTATGAACTTGTATTTTCACATCCAAAACAGCAAAATCTCTTTAAACTTAAACCCACTTTAAACTAAGGCTATGTGTTTTACACCAAAAAATCAGTTTACAATCAACAACCAACATGGAGA
>JAVLVB010001001.1:7187312-7215256 GCA_032876305.1 Orestias chungarensis
TGGTACGCTGAGTTCAGTCAGTTTGCTGTGTAATTGTCCTGGAATAATTGTGTTGAAGGCTGAGCTGAAATCCAGGAACAGAATTCTTGCATAAGTTCCTGGGTGTTCAAGGTGTTGGAGGATGAAGTGGAGACCCATGTTCACTGCATCGTCCACCGAACGGTTGGCCCGATAGGCAAATTGCAGGGGGTCTAGCAGGCGGTCCGTGATTTCCTTAATGTGGTTGAGAACCAGTCTTTCAAAGGACTTCATGACCACAGAGGTCAGGGCAACAGGTCTGTAGTCATTTAGTCCTGTGGTAGTTGTCTTTTTAGGAACAGGTATTATTGTGGAGCTTTTAAAACAGGACAGAACAACACACAGCTCCAGTGATCTGTTGAAGATCTTAGTAAAGACAGGTGCAAGCTGGTCTGCACAGGTCCTCAGGCAGGAGGGAGAGATTCCATTAGGACCAGGGGCCTTCTTGACTTTCTGTTTTTTAAAAAGTCTCAGCACGTCTTCCTCGCAGATCTTCAGGGCAGGCTGGATGGGTTGCTGATAGTCAGATGGGTGTGAAGTGGTGTTGGATGGGAGCTCGTTGCTGGGCTGTTCAAACCTGCAGTAGAATCTGTTAAGGTCGTCGGCCAGTTGACGATCTCCCATTGTCTGTGTAGATGGCCTTTTGTAGCTGGTGATGTTCTGTAGACACCTACAGGCAGTTGATGGCTCGTTACTGGATATGTCAGGATGTACTACTTTTATGTACAAATTAATTGCTCTTTGCACTATGTCTTACGAACATTTATACCCCTCATTCTTTGTTTAGATTTAGTTGTAACCACAAATTTTAATATGTTTTACTGAAATTGCATTTGATAGACAAGCACCTTATTGCCTTTAATTGTAAAGTGGAAAGTTAAACTGTAACGTACCGGATAATAGACTCAGAGAGAGATGGAATTTGTCAAAGAAATAATTTCTTATTAAAGGAATGAATAATGACTTGAAGGTAAAACTGAGAATAATAACTAACAACGAGGTGCGGGAGAAATAACAAAAAGAAAAAACGGAAGACTCTAAACAACAAATGAAACTAAACAATGAACGAAACTGAAAAATGGATTAAACTAAAACAACTGATGAAATTAAACAACGGATGAACAGGGAACCTACAGCAGAACCGGAGGACATGGAGGAATAGAGATCAGCAGGATGGAACACAGCAAGCAGAGGGAGGAACACTTACGGGGAACAACTTACAGGGACACCGGAATAACGACAGGAGGCTAGGGAGGAATACAGCTCAAGGGCATGGCAAAACAGAGGTAGAAACAGAGACACAGGGGAGGCTAAGAAAGGCAATATTCCAGCATGTTGTGAATGAAGGAACCAGGTTTAAATGGAGTGTAGGAAGTGGACCAATGGAGATAATTAATTGCATAATTGAAAACAGATGTAAGTGCTGATGGGGAAAATCAGGCTGAGGAAAACAGAGAGAGAGAGAGAGAGAGAGAGAGAGAGAGCGGAGGTAACAGGAGAGAGGAGTCGAATTAAAGAAAACACAATACTAACAATAATAATAATAAATAACAACATAACTGCTAGATAAACAAAGGAAGGAAAACATAAGCTGAAACTAATAACACTAGAAATAATAAAGAGAACGATGACTAATTACAACAAGCAATAAATAAACCACTGAACCAAAGCAAAACAACAACAAAAACAACACGGATCATGACAAAAACCAACACTTTTACAGTCTGTTTTACAGTCTCAGCTTTACTGTGATCTCCCTAAAATAAAAGTGCAGTGTGCAAAATGATTTAGCAGCCTTTTTCTCTGAGTGCAACCAATTTCCTTAATAAGTTACTTGATTATGCTGTGTGTAATATACGTAATTGCAGTACAAATCCATCCATCCATCCATCCATCCATCCATCCATCCATCCATCCATCCATCCATCCATCCACCCATCCATCCATCCATCCATCCATACATCCATCAATCCATCCATCCATCCATCCATCCATTATCAAACCCACGTATCCTTCTGGGGTCGCAGGTGTCTGCTGGTACACCCTGGACAGGTCCCTAGTAGTACAAGTACAGCTGCTAATGTAGCGGTTTGTTTAGAGAATATTGGAGGGCAAACAGTATCACAAAGTCTATGGAATAAACAAGAAAGATCAAGGATAAAGTTTGGAAAATGTTTAAAACTGCCTAAAGCTATAAAAACATTTCCCAAGTTCTAAAAATCTAATGGAGCTCTATTCTATCTATCATTTAGTAACAGAAAGAGTATGGCACAATTGTACGCCTACCAAGACAAGGCTGTCCATCTAAACTTATAGGTTGAACACGGATATTACTCATTAGAGGTGCAGGAAAGGGGCACAATGTGTCCTTGGATGAAATGAGCTTAGGTGTTGGGATCTGTACCCACAACTACTATTAGTCCTAAACTGCATAAATGTGGTGTCTATGGAAGTGTCAATAAGAAAACTATTATTAACCGAAAACCAAAAGAAGTCCCGGCAAATCTGAACTTTGTGACCAAAATGCAAAAACGTATGTGTGGTGGAGAAAAAACACTGCACATCACTCTGAACATACCATCTCCACTGTCAAAAATGTTGGTGATGATAGGAATTTATGATTCAGTTCATGGAAAAATATATTAAGCCAAATTCAAGGAAATCTTAGAAGAAAACCTGTTGGATTCTACAAAAGACAGAACAACATCCCTAAGCATAAAGTTAGGGTTTCAATGAAATGGTTTATAATTAAACCTATCCCTGTGTTAGAATGACCCATTTACACTCCAGATCTAATCCCATTCAAGAATCTGTGGCAAGATCTGAAAACTGCTGTTCATAGAAGCTCTCTATCTAATCTAACTCAGCTTGAGCTTTTTAACAAAGAAGAATTAAAAAAAATTTCTGTTACTAGAATCAAACCTTTTACAGACACATCCCAAAAGACCTCCAGCTGTAACTGCAACTAAGGGTGGGTCCACAAAGTATTGACACAGGGTGGGTGAATACTTTTGCAATTTGCCCTATTTTAGTTATTTATTTTGAAAAAAGTTTTACTTTCCAATGAAATATATATATATATGTTTGCAATATTTTGAAATATGGAAAATTTCAATAGGTGTGAATACTTTTGGCACCCACTTTATAAACCATTAAGATGTTCTGTACTAAAAGGGAACATATGCCTAAAAGGCGAAAATAGCATACTTCAAAAAGAAAGAAAGAAAAAGCATTTTAGAACCTTGCATATGCACACCAGAAAGCAAATTTCTTTTATAGATCACAGTTTTACAAGGTCCTTACACAGTTTTACAGCCCTCTACACACCCACATTCAACAATAACGGGCAAAGCAAAGCCACGCATGAATGTCACTGTTTATTTAAATAAGGCAGCTGATCAATGTTATTTCATGATTAACACTGAGTCAGAAATCATTGTGAGTGCAATGGAAAGTTTAAAACATATCATTTTGGCTGCCACAGTGACATGAAATTAAGTTTTCACACCACCACCAGCATTTTTTGAGCACAATGGCACACTCCACAGCTGCGCATGCACAGAACATGAGAGGTATTAAAGTGCTCAACTTCTGCACTTTTATAGGTTTAAAGACGAGGTTAGGACTCAGCGCCTGAGAGGCTAGCCAATATCCCATGCAGATTATATTGGAATAGTGCATTGCTACATTGGCCTTATTAAGAAGAATTTCACAAATTATCTTTTTATGGACTCACCAAGGAGCCAACCGTCAAGTATAGGACCCATTTGCAGTCTAATTCTTACACTGTAAAGCACCAGGATAAAGGAGTCCTGCGTTGAGCCATTTTTCCACATAATGAATGCAAATGCTTTTTATTTGTGATGTACCACGTGAAAAGTAGTAACAAGCTGCTCGGGCACAAACTGTGAAAAACACAAAAATCGTCCACACTGCAAATAGCATATATTTGGGTCTTTGAACTCCAATCTTTTATTTAAACAATAGAACCTAATAAATGGCTTCCCAAATCTCATTGAGATGGGAGAGAACGTGGCTATAGTGGTTGAAGCCATGCCAGGTTTTGCTATTTTCACTATGGCTTTGATGTATTGGCTTGTGAAAGCTTTTAACACTGACCAAAGTCAACCACTTCATGTGCACAGGGGCTCTGCTCCAGGGTTCCCTATGTGTTGGCATTAAATCTGTCCTAGAGATGCAACAAGATCTAAGAATTCAGTGGCTGATACTGACACATCATCACAACAGCAGAAATGTGAATATTAATTATATTGGAACGCAACCTCATCTGCCACAGTAAAGAATTTGAACTGCAGCTGTGACTGCAAATCTCACCTAAATAAAAACATAGACAAAGATCACTACTGTGGCTATAATTTTATTGGATTGATGTAGAAAATATAACACTCTCTTCCTGAACAACCGGCAGCTGGATTTTTCCTAAAAATTTAACTGCTTCAGTTTATCAAGTATATTCTTTGTACAAAAGAAAAACTCCCTTTGAGCTAATTATTTGTTTTTATTATGTAACAGTCCTTTCTCCGTATACAAAAATACTCAAATCAAACAAATCAGATAGAATATTGCCTTTAGCAGTGATTGACTTGGTTCTAGCAAAAACCATCACCAACATAACAAAACCATCTTCTGAGCCTACAGCCAATAATTGTGCAGATAGATGCAGCTCCTCTAATCAGGACGGTAAACCTGTTTCCTGACCTGACGTCAATCCAATAATAAAGGGAGTCGATCACTATTGAGTAGCTTCACATCCTCTAACCATTTTCATTGTCTTTTCCAATTATGGGAGGTTCAAAGATATATACCTTCAATTGTTTTTATTTAGAATTACCAAGTGGTAATTTTAAAGTAGTTATGGTGTGTAATGAGTTCGTTTTTTTACTGCTTCAGTAAAAGAAGTTTCTAATTATATTCTCTTACAGACTAGACAGACAAACATTTAAGATGATAGTTTTTTTCAGAAGGCCAGAATATAAAAGACTATTAATATTTTACCATTGTGCAATGAGCAATGAGATTGATCTCACTGTCAGTGCTTTTCAGGAGACCTTTGGTAACTGCTAAGTAACTTATGCTGTAAAAAGTTATGATTCTTGAGGACTCATCAAAGGCCAATCTGCCAAAATCCTTTTCATTGTCACAGCAACATGACAAAAATCATGTCATTTTGTGTTCAGCTTCTTGTTGTTTCCCCCTTCTTGTCACAAACCCACTTGTGAACTTTGAAGAAGGGCCTAGCTGCAGCAAGTACAAAACAAGGCCCTTACAAAACACGCCCTAAACATAACACTCCAGTAAGGACTTCTATACCCATACCCAGAACTATTTTGAACATTTTTGTGAAGAAAAATACAGTTCTTTAAAAAAACAAAACATTCAAGCACTTAGATGTTTTACTATTTTTATTGCTTTTACCAATCAATCATGAACAAAGAAAAGCTAAAGAAACTTATCCTGCAGCAGTAGAATGCCACCACATGTTTTACACCACGAATAGAGTGGGTTCAAGGATTTACGAAGTATGGACAGTATATGTATAATTTTTCTTTTACTTAATAGTACTATGCAAGCAGGGCCTGACTGAGAGATTTTTTCAGGCCAGGAGTCAGTCATGTAACCAGGCCACCCTGTGCTTGCCACGCGTGCATGTTCCCACAGATACATGTTCACAACTACACCTAAATGCATGGGCACAAGAAAAACGCATTTGTGCACATGCACACACACACTTATAGCAAATTCCAAATAAAAGGCCACCTATTAGACCTACTGTAACTTCTGAGGTTTTAATATAAAGTAACTTTACTGCTGTTAATGCAATAGTACTAAGATAATACAGATTTTACGTAATAATAAGTGTCTAAGTTAGAGCTTTACGTAGTCAAATGATGTAAAAAATCAACTGCCTCAGTGTCACACCATCATACCGGGGAAAACTAATGAACCCCAACCTACAGTAAATCCAAAGTTGGAATATACAAATGGTCATGATTGATCTGGGATACACAACAACAAATCAGCAGCAGACAGAAATATTTAACAACAAAATCACTTAATAGAATAATGCCAAATTGCAAAGAAAGCAATTATTACAGTTGAGAGCCATTCATGTCTATTCTAGCGTCTGGTAGTGTTCATGTGTTGTTGCTCTACTGTAGAAATGGTTTTGTAACGTCTCCCAAATGCTCTACTTCTCCTGAAGTACCAGCAGGACTGGTGTCATCACCATCACCACCTTGGAATTGCAAACATATGTTTACAGTTTTTCCATAAACTGTATTTCATACAGTAAGATTATGTAGTCTGTCTCACTGATTTGGCCTTGTACTCATATACATGATAATGATAAGATTATATCCGACTAGCAAGACAAATGAATAATTTAAAAAGTAAATAATAATAATAATAATAAAGTGGCGTGTAAATCAGTGATTTTAACTTCCCAGTCCTTAATTTCAAGGCTAAACCTATATAGGCTGCATATTTACACTGTAGACTGAATGTGTGCAGCCTCAAGTTCCTTTAGGGGTCTCTGTTTAAACTTTAAACAAAAAAATGTTGGTACAAATATATTATTAAAATTAAAAATATATATAAAATTAATCTTAAATTAACCTGGTCTGTCTATCTGATATTTGCACTGCCGGTAGACTTTTTTTTTTTACAGAGACGCAGGCCAATAGGCCAATATTTGGCCAGCGTTTCGGGAATATTCCCGGTTCTCCCTATGGCCAGTCCGGGCCTGTTTGCAAGCACCCCTACCCGCCTACCCCCCACCACCCATCCCGAACACCACGGTCATGATCCACCCTGTACGTAAAAGCTTATATTGTCACAGAGGACAAGGATAAGGGAGGTAAAGAAATAATTTCCTGCCTTGTCCTTTGAGTGGAAAGATGAAAGATAATATCGCGAGCAGAGGCTCACATGATTTATTTTCGCCATGACATCCAGATATTTGCCCAATTTCTTTACCTCAACATTGTGTTCTTCTTTACATGTGGGATCACAGCAACAAGCCTGGTTGTGGTTTCAAATATTACTTTCACAATAATCCATTTCTTTTTTCAAAACCGTTATGTATCCAGACCCTATTCCAACTGTGTAATAGTAAATTTGTTGTCTTATTAAAATGAGAATATGTCTGATTACAAATACTCACATTTTCTTAGCTCTTTGTATTACCTGTTTTGTTGTCCTGCAGGCACATCAGTCAGTATCTCCACATTTAACCTGGTTGCCATTGCCCTTGAGCGCTACAGTGCGATCTGCAAGCCTCTGAAGTCACGGGCGTGGCAGACCCGTTCCCATGCTTACCGTGTGATTGCTGTTACATGGGTGCTGGCCTTTATCATCATGATCCCCTACCCGGTTTTCAGTCACCTTAGAACATATAAACGTCCTGACAACACCACAGCACACACGTGTCGCCACGAGTGGCCAATCGCAACTACGGAGCAGACCTGGTGAGTAGTTTGGTTCTTAACTGTTTTATTTACACACTTGTAGAGATGGTAGTCAATTGTGAACATCTGCAACTTTGGGAAGATTAAACCTGTTTATTAACTCTTTGCATTGGTACCACTAAAATATATAGATGGTAGTAAAAGAGAGATACATAATTTTATAAAATATTAAACTATCAGTGAACAATTATTTCTGCAGATTATAATGTACTTCAGTTTGTCCCCGATATTGAATTAGATAATAGGGTAATAGTTCACCTTTGGTTAGTTATTTAAAGTTGAGAGATTTTTCTATAATGAGCGTCCATCTCAGGCGATTGACTTGAAATACCGCAAAAGAAACACCAGCAATTCACTTTTAACTCCAGTTTTATTGCTACATGTTCTATTGACCTTTTGTGGAACCAACCTTAAATGTTTCAGAGACAAATAAATGACTATTGAGGACATAAGTAAACAAAAGAAACTCAGAGAGTAATTACATCAAGCATGCATGTAAGTGCATGTAGATGGAGGTTTTAGCATTTGATTGGGTTTTATAATATTGCTGGAGTAAGTAGACGTAATTAGAAATTATGAATGCCTTTGTTCACTTTACTAAAAGGAACTAACTCTGTGTTAAGCAGAACTCTGCATATATTAACCTGTCTGACTGCATCCCCCATAGGACAGAGCAACAGCTTATAAGTAGCCTAAAGTGTGGTATTTTACTTTCATCTGAATAAGTTTATATGTTTTGCTGACTCGTTATCGGCAGTTCGTTTACAAAAAACTGGTGAAAATGTAAAATGCAAATTCCAACAAGACCAACCCACTAACAACTTTAATATAAAGGAATCAACTTTATTACTTTAGAGTTAAGGCCACAATTTATGTTCATGTCCATCACAGCATTACATTAAATTTATTCCCAAGAATACAGATTTTAAATCCTTACAAAGAGTAACCATGTACAAAATATGATTTAGGATTTTAAAAAAATTGCAAGTCACAAAGACATTACCTGATATCAGTTTCAGGGTCAACTGATGTTTTGCTTGGTCAAAAAGAATACTTAATTCTATTTGTCACAACTTTTCCAACTTGTCCCTTGTAGGCATGTTCTTCTTCTGCTTGTGCTGTTCGCGATACCAGGAGTGGTGATGATTGTTGCCTATGGACTAATCTCCAGGGAACTTTATCGAGGCATCCAATTTGAGACCACCCTCAAAAAAGACTCCACTGGTAATTCCAAATGCAATACATATATAAAGTGATGTAAAATGAATAGTAAAAATAGACTATATTTAAATAAATATAGAAATATACATACCCTGCTCTAAATCTGTTGTGCTTCAGTAACCATGTGTTTTTAAATTTGATATGTCGAAATTATGAAAGTTACAAAGTTCACTCGAAGTGAACATTTTAGCATTGCCAACGCAATTCTCCTATGGACCCATGTTTTCTACCATTTACTAAATAAAATTGATGCAACAAACCCTGTTCATAATTGTTACTTCATTTATTTAACAAGCTCAACCCTAAAAAGAGTGTGTGTGACCTGTTCACAACACCAGTGGAGCTATCCCTCATCCTTATGCTGGTGAAGATTTCCTGGAGGTAGTCTCCACTGAACCTCTTATATTGACGGAAAGAGTTCAAACCCAAAGTATGTACTGCATATATAAAATAGAGATGAACTGAAAAGAAAAATAATCTCTTTTATTGTCCCTGAATGGGGGCATGCTGCTCTATTAGCAGTAAAGTGAAAGACAAATAGAAGCATGGTGATACACATAAAGAAAGGCAAAACTAATAGAAATAACTGTACAGTAAGGTCAAATGCACAAATTAAGAAAAACTGTTCAGTTATATAACATAACAAAGAGAATTTAGATTTGTGGCAAAAAACACTGACATATTGAAGATTTACAAATGATAGCAGGAATGTAAATAACCTATGGGTTTTTTTTGGAGATGTGAAAGTTTTAGAGTTTACCAGCTGGTAGGAGGAAGAAAACCCTTACTTACTGAAGATGCTTAAGGTGCAGCAACCCTTTATTAAAAGAGCTCACAACTTCTGAAAAATAACATGCATTTTTTGGGAGTCATAGTTAAGTAATGATTTTGCTTTTAACATGCTAGATTTTGTCTCCCACCAACTGCCCTGAACGACCATCGGTTGCAGAATCTCTTCTCAGTAACTTTCTTTGTTGCCGCCTTGGATCCAGTCATGACGGACGTTGGTTTTCAAATGAAGGAGATGCTGCCATACACCATTACACTGCCAAGCTTTTTTTGGTTTATGTGCTACAGTTATGTTTCATAAGCATGCTTACAGTCACAAATATAATATGTATTTGAAACACCAGCTGAAAGGCTACCGGAAATGATCAGGGAAGGTAAGCATGTTCCAAGGTTTGTTTTGGCATATGCCGAAACATCATTAAGTTGCTACAAATAGGAGGGGAGTGAGCCATTATGTAACACAAACATGATGTCTTAGAATCAAAGGCAGCCTTTTGTGCACATAGATATAGTTTAAATTATATAACTTTTTGTAGACAAGTGAGTACTTCTGATAATAGTAAGACAGCTGGGAGTACTAGCAAGTGCAGAGTTATAGAGTTTAATTTCCTGGAAAACTGTGGGCTTGGGTGCTGCAATCTATTTGTATTCTACTTTCTTCTACAAAACGTATTACTCAAACTGAGGAAACAGGAACAGTACCGTGTAGTAATTGGAAAAAAACATTCATCTAACTTCCAGTCGAACTATCGTTTGTTTGTAAATTGCAACCTTGTGGCTCTGCAGATTTTATTGTTGGACTTTTCCCTGTGTTGTAGTAAAACAAGATTATTAAATATTACTGGTATATTTCAATATCCTCATTTGGATGATAACGGCATTTCAACAGGAAATACGAGATGCTTTGTGTTCCATTAGGCTGCACAGCTGTTTATTTATTTATTTATTTTAAACAAAACTGAGTCATTCAGAATAAATCTTATAAATAGGAGCATGTGTCATTGGAGGGATCGGGTAGCTGGATACAAGAAAACATGGACAAATAATAATTACCAGGTCAAGTCATCCTTAAACCAGTATAGGGAAACATTTAAAAAACAATGACATTTTTAAACTCCTGCCAAAAAACAAACATTGTTTATTCATTTTGTTTTATTTTTTTCATGAGGTAAATTGTATTTAGCTGTAAGACTGTTAATGTGCTCATTTAAGAAAATTATCCTAACAACTTGATATAATCTCTTTATCAAATTTTTTTTTTTGCATAACCATAGTGTTTTACCCCCCTTGTGTAAAAATTGTGATTATAATAAGATGTTAATTTATAGCTTCTTTCTCCTTCTAGTAGCTTTAATTAATACAAACGTTCAATGATATACAATTCTTGTGGATAATGAAGAACAGTAAAGTTGTAGAAGTTGAAGATGAAGTTAGACTTTGTCTTCTGTGACTTAAGGTAATAAAGCACTTTTGCCAAGGTTAAAAACTTTGAAATAATTTGAGTAAAGTACATTAAAAATTACGTAAATCACTACATTTAAAAGAAGTTCTTCCACTTCATACAGAAATGCTTCAGTATAGTATAGTTAGTATAGTATAGTAAAGTATAGTATATTACATTACATACAGATTTGACAGCTAATTAAAATCTAAAAAAAAATTCTCATCCAAAAAATAGATACCCAAAACACACAGCCTACAGACAGTAATTTAAACTGAAAACAAAACAGTCCACAACAATAATTATAAATCTGATAAGAAACAGGATCTTAATGGTTTAATTGATTTCCTAATTCTAAATGTAAAGTAGAGAAGGAAGAGATACGTATTGCTAGGGACCATTTTTGTGATCAGACTGCCACCATTGTAAAAGGAATAGAGCACATTACTGTCTCACACAACCAAACTGGGTCTTAATGACGGTGCAGTTCTGGCATCCATTTTACAGCTTGGATTAAAGTTAAGTCTTAAGGCACAAACAGCTGTGTGACTAGCACTTCTTATTGGCACATGATGTAGCTGTATAGTTATCTTTCATCAGAACAGTGCTGGTCGGGTAATGCAATATCGAATACAACCTATTAAGATTTCAGTATTAGGGTGAGCATTTACAAACTTTATGCACGGCAATAAAAAAAGCCAATCTTCAAAACTGCCTCGTATATAAATAATTTAGGGCTGAACTTCACTTGACCTATAATAATATCATGGTGCATCTACATTCAAAGTTCTGATAAGGCTTTTTTACTTTGCACGTGTGGCCTTTTTTCTGCTACTTAGGAATATTAGGATTATTACTTACTGTAAATTTCCACAAAATCAGATTAACTGTTTTAAGCTTTTTGCAATTCCCAACTTAACAAAATGATACCAATAACCGTTCTTGCCTAGTCTCATGTAAGAGAAACCTCAACACGTGCATTAGAGCATTCAGATTAACACAGTGTGGACCGGATCTCATGGTTTTAAATGCAAGTTTATAATCACTACAACTATAATCCTAAATACTGCAACCACTGTTGCTCAAATTATTAAACTTGGAGCTGATAAAATGCTCTTCCTCAAACACAAAAACCATAAAATGTATTAAATTTGAATGTCTTATATATGTTAGTAAATAAATTTGAAATACAGCAGTTAAGTGTTTAGCTTTGTTGGACTTAACCTCCAAACTCCTAACACTACTTCCCCTCTGCAGATGTGAAGAATGGACTGACTTCTTGTTCGTCTAATAATCTTGACGATGGAGATGGTTGCTATGTCAGTGAGGTTAAGCGTCAACGCAAGATGGAGATGTCCACCATGTCTGCATCAACCCAGTCCGTGAAGATAGACAGACCCCGCAGCAACGCATCAGGAGCTAAGCTGGAGGCCAAGAAACGAGTCATACGTATGCTGGTGGTCATCGTTGTTTTGTTCTTTCTCTGCTGGATGCCTCTATACTGTGTGAACACCTGGCGGGCTTTTGATAACATCACCGCTGTACGTACCCTCTCAGGCACGCCCATCGCATTCATCCATTTGCTGAGCTACACCTCTGCTTGTGTGAACCCAATTATTTACTGCTTCATGAACATGCGCTTCCGCAAGGCTCTGCTCGGCACTTTCTCATGCTGCTTTGCTCCTTGCTGTCATCGTTGCCGCCGCCGTGAGCCACGTGAAAACGAGGAGGATGTTATGGCAACTGGGGCATCAATGTCCAGGTTCAGCTACACCATAGTCAGTACCATGGGAACCTGCTGAAGACAGTTTCTACAGCAACACAATAGCCACATCTTTTGTTCTTAGGCCAGTGCTATGCTCATAGGGACAATCATATAAAAAAACAGCCCATATAATGTAGCAGTATAGAAGCTTCATATAACTGTTTGTAAAAAAAAAAAACACTGAAAACATTAAATGAAACACAGTTGTGCAGTGCAAATATCTCCATGGAGCTATAAAAAAGAACAAAAAATGCATTATGTAGTTATTTCTTGTATCAATGGCTGAAAAAAATGGCTTGAACCTTTAAAGGGTTCTATGTATGAGCAGTTTAGACACAAGGACAAGAATAGGTTACAACATATCTGACATGAGAAGTCTATTAGTTATTCATTATTATGTACCTACAAAAGAAGGACAGCCGTCTTAAACTGTGTTTTATAGTGTAAATGTATATGTTTTGATGATGGTATCTTAATTGCCTTGTGACGTAAGTGCCTGCTTCTGGAAAACATGCTGTTTTTTTTTTCTGCCTCATTTATTACTGGTATTATAGTAACAGGCAAATAGAAAGTGTGTAGTCGAACGTGGCTGAACAATACCCAGGTGAAAGAAAATGCAGTGTAATGCTGGCTTGATATGTTATATAAATGTTATGTTGTACAGATATGTGAAAATATTGTAAAAGAGGAAAGCTTAGCGATTTATTTTTTATTTTTTTGTCATTACAATGTAACAAAAACTATATAACCCAATCTGTGCGACATATGTTGTTAAAGAACATTTCTTGTGAAGAAACATAAGTATTTTCATGAACATATTAAAACGAAAGAGCATAGTTAAGCTGATCCCTTTTCACTTTCTATGCCTCGTATTTACAAATATTAAATACACTACTGGTGTTTGTGTTGCAAGCTCCCAAAGGGATTGCTCATATTTTTAAAGTAATTTAAAGTTATAGATTTCTTACCGGTTATAGACAGTGATGTCTTTGAAAAATAAAGAGCCTCACATGTGTAAAAGGTAAACATTTAGCCAGATTAACATCCACTTTTATCAAGTTTCATCAATTTTAAGATAATCGATATGTTTGTATAATACAGCTCTATATTACAGGAGACAATGGTTAAGGTTTCCCAAAAATCTCTAAATTATTATGATAAAGGTATTTTCTATGTAACAATTTAGATATATAAGCTTGTTTGGATCTGGAAAGGCCCCTATATATATAGGGACAAATAGATACAATTTAGTTGTTAGTGTAAAGTATAATTTCAAAAATATTCGCCAGTGGTATTAACTTTCAATTTGAGTTGATCGATGCTAGCTTTTTAAGCCAAACAAACAAGCTATTATAATTTTACTACTCTAAGGATTTCTTTACTTTCTTTACTTTATTTCTTTATACAAATTCACTATGATATCTTTCTTTTACAGATAAGTGAAGTGACAACTTTACAGACTGTCACTTTAAATAACACAAACTACCCCTCTAAGAAAGGTTGCTAGTCTAGCAATAATCTTTTCCTAACTAACCAGGAGGTTTCATTGCCCAATCACGACTACAAAATGTAAATAAATAATATCAGCATGTACAAAAAAACAGCAACTAATGGTTTAGAGTTTTAAATTTGACTATTAAATGACTATTTACGGTGCTTCACTCTTTTGTCTTAAAAGTTAGGAGTTTTGATGAATCATAATGCGATCTGACCGATCTACTTTTGCTCAATGACTTATTGGAGCCACATAGCTACAATTTTTCAAGGTTATGAGCAGAGTAAAAAAAAAAAAACCTAATCATTAGTTGACAAACCTGGGAGGAGATGTCTCCAGTGAATGCACAATGTGACACTATATAAAATTTGCTGTTCCATATAACAAAAAAAAACAAAGTTAGGTACAAGAAGAACAAAACTGACATGGAAAGGTGTACGAATGACCAGCTCCCCTCTGAAGACAAAGAAAAGGTCCTCCATTAAGCTCACTCGTCTAGGACGAAAACCAGACTTTCTATAGAACATGTAATCATAAATAAAGCACAAGACAAAATAGAATCCTCTCTATTTCAAGTTGTGGCAAATGCATTTTTGAGTAGGTGAAATGTTTTCTGAATACAACAAAGATTTCATTTCAGGGCTTTGTGTGGAGGTATTGTCGAACTAGCCAGGGTTCTTCCCCTCTTTGAACTTATTGTTAGAGATAGAATCTGTACAATATTATTTTTCTGAATCCCATCCAAGCTGTTTTTCTTAGTTTGTGAATATGCCACAAACATGAGGAAGATTATGATCAGAAGTATCCACCGTCAGCAGGAAGATGTCAAATGTCAGCATTTCCATTTGATTAATGGATTTGTCCAGTTTCATGAATGAGCTCATGACTCTCTATCATTGTTGAGTTAATCTCTGGACTACAACAATGTAGGCCATATTTTTGGGTTTTCTGATTTTTATGTCCACCTTGTTTGTTCCCGACACTGGCTCCCATAATCCCTTCACACCAACTGCGTTTCAGCATTGCCACTGCAAGGCCAAACTGGAGAACATATTTCGCTTAGTGCACAAAAGTATAGGGCTGTCAGTCTCAGAGACAGAAAAAACAAATAACCTGCCAGGAGTTTGGGTCTGAGTTGTGTAGAACTACATGTTTTAGTGTGGCATTCTCAGTGTTAAACATGTCAATTATGAACTTTTGCTGAATGTATGGTGCTAACAAAGAAGTTTTATTTCATTGTGGTGGACGAATGTGCAAATGACGAGATACAACGGTTGGACAATGAAACTGAAACACCTAGTTTTAGACCATAACAATTTATAATTATGGTATATGGTCTTCTTTTGCGGCCAATACAGCATCAATTCATCTTGGGAATGACATATACAAGTCCAGCCATTCTTCTTACAGGATAGTGGCCAAGTCACAGCGTGATGGTGATGGAGGAAAACGTTTCCTGACTCGCTCATTCAAAACACCCCAAAGTGGCTCAATAATATTTAGATCTTGTGACTATGCAGGCCATGGGAGATGTTCAACTTCGCTTTAATTTTAATCAAACCAATCTTGCTGTTTGTATTGGTGCATTTTCATCCTGATAAACGGCACCACCTTCAGGATACAATGTATGAACCATTGGATGCACATGGTTCAGTAGTCCTTGGCAGTGACACGCCCATCTAGCACAAGTATTGGACAAAGGGAATGCCATGATCCACCCATATGCTTCACTTTGGCCATGTAACACTCTGGGTGGTACGCTTCTTTGGGGCTTTTCCACACAGTAACTCTCCCGGATGTGTGGAAAACAGTAAAGGTGGACTCATCAGACAACAATACATGTTTTGAATTGTGCACAGCCCAAGAATTGTGCTCTTTGCACCATTGAAACAGATGTTTGGCATTAGCACGAGTGACCAAAGGTTTGGCTATAGCAGCCCGGCCTTTTATATTGACCCTGAGGACCCCCTTACATACAGTTTTGTCTGGAAACAGGACAGACAAGGCGCACATTTAATTCTGTCGTGATTTGTGAAACCGTGGTTTTATGTTTTTTGGATACAATCTGGGTTAGCACACGAACATCCCTTTCGGACAGCTTCCTCTTGCGTCCACCGTTAATCCTGCTGGATGTGGTTCGTCCTTCTTGGTGGTATGCTGATATTACCCTTGACACCATGGCTCTTAATACATCACAATGACTTGCTGTCTTGGTCACAGATGCGCCAGCAAGACGTGCACCAACAATTTGTCCTCTTTTGTACTCTGGTATGTCACCCATAATGTTTTGTGCTATTACCCTGATAATTGGACCTCTACACTCTGGTGCAATGTGCAATTAATGAAGATTGGCCACCAGGCTTGTCCAATTTACCCATGAAACCTCCCACACTAAAAAGTCACCATTACGTCAAATCCAAGCGCCACAAGAGCACAACAACACTTTTTAAGCTTGTTAACAATTTGCTCACCACTGCGCTCATACCCTCCCGCAGCTATCTCTCGCTGTATGTATTGGAACACCGGTTTGGTCCTTGCAGCACCCTCAGGTTTTTTTTTGCACTTCGGTGGAGGACCACACTGCGAGCAGGAAGTCTCCTCCACTACACATTGCTGCTTTGACTTCAGGTCCAGTTTATTTCTTTTGTCGCACAAGTAACTTTAGAGTTGTTTAAAAACTGCAGCTCTTAACCTGTTTACCGGCTATTAGTTGTTCCGTAGCCCCGTCCCCAGTCCCTAATGTCATCACGTCAAACCAGTTCTTTTCTCTGGCCCCAGGAAGAGTTGGTGCCAGCTAAGCACCAGTTTGGAACCAGTTTGGTCAGTGGAAACACAAAGAACCGGCGATAACTTTGGTTCTAGCACCGAACCAGCACCAGAACCAATTTGGTCGAAAACAGGCTTTTGAGCATGGAAAGGTTGTTGGTGCCAGATGGGCTAGTCTGAGTGTTTCAGAGACTGCTTATCTAAAAGATTTTCAAACACAACTTTCACACACAGTCACTTGGAGGTGGAATAGGACAGTAGGTTTATGGATGTGCAGGAAGCAATCTTCTGCAATTACATGACTGACATGTCAAAACGGACCAAACTCCCTGGGGAGTGCATCATGCTTGTTGAGTCAATCTCACGGAGAGTTAAGGCAGTCCTACAGGCATATGGGACCCAACCTGATACTAATAAATCTATCTTATAGAGTAAATGGTAAACAGAGTGAATTATTAGTATTTTCTTCCGGTAACACGAACCATTTAAACCCCTTTTCCATAGAGTCCAACCACAGATCTTTACATTGATATGCAGATCATTTGGCAACTTGGGTTTTAGGTTCTTAGCTCAGGGGCACAATGACATGTGTCAGGAGGAAGGAAGTATCTGCTGGACAAAGAATTAAAATCCAATGAGACATCTCCTCACACAGATGATAAAGTGACAGTCTGAGCAGTACTGTCAAAAAAATGCCATGTACTTTGCTTTAGAATTGATGGGCCTGCTTAACTTGCAACTGATACATTAACATATATGGATCTGGTCTAAAATCTGCACATTAACTCATAATAATTAAAAAAACAATTACTTAAAAAGTCTTAAATCTTATCATTAAACATTTAAGAAGGAGGGAATAAGTCATTTAACGCCAGTTAACTGCAACTACAATGTAGTTTTACATTTACCAGCAGCATTACCCTTATTGAAGAAACATTGTATTACAGCCGTCTGGCTTGTTTTTTTACAAGTTGCACTTGAAAAGTGTATTTATTTCCTGGAGCGCTGTAAGCGAATGATTTCCCAGGGGGGTCACATAGGCTGTTATTTTTTAATACCACCCTTCCTTTCCCTCTCTTCTGCACACACACATGCACAGCTTTCCCTCTTTAACCAGTTTTGTGCTATTATGTGTGTGTTTGTGTGTCAACTATCAATCTTAAATTAAAAATAGATGTGAATACTTGGGTATTTCCTTATTTTTTGAAAATGACAAAGAGCTGCTGAATATCTTGTTGACACATTTAATTTCCATATGAATTAGATAGTGTGAGCAGAAGTGCTCAGAATTAATCAAAACCCTTTAACTGAGTATGGCTCCTCATGCTAAAACAGGAAAATAATTGTAAACACTGCTCTAAACCAACTGTATTGATTATGATGAAAACAGGCATGTTTTTGCCAGCTTATAATGAGCACATCTTCGAATGGTGATACTATACCTACATAATATATATAAATATGGTAGAGCTCCTCAGAGGAGCACAATAGAAGCCAAGAGGGGGGAAGCTAAGAGTTGTGCGTGGTTTACATATTAAGATTTTAAAATTGTTTGTTGAGACCCCAAAGAAAAACAGACCATACCCAATACATTTCACCTTTACACTGATGGCAATGCTAGTTTAGCTGTATTTTTAAATGCTATTTTTTCAAAACAGTTTTTTAATGTACTCCATTCATAGTTAAGCTATTTTCATATTCAGCAATTAATAGGGTGGTAAATTAGGGAAGCTAATTAAAGAAAATAAGTTTTTACTGCGTCAACCTTATTAGGATAGTTTAGTTTAGTGTAATTTTGATCCATGACAATGATGAAACATGAAAAGATTTCATGTGATGGAAACAAAGTGTGAGACACATACACAAAAAAAGTGACACAAAGATATTCAAATAGAATATACAAATCAATTAAAATTTTATTTATTAGCTCATAATTAAGTTATACATAAGATATGAACAATCATTACTGTTCATCACAAATTATCTACTGGTACAAAATAGGTGTCCAAAGTAGGAGGAACTGTCAGACACTTTATATCTTTTATTTTAGACAGTTTGGCTATTTATGTGGAATATATTCATAGACGTACAAGGAGCACAAAAGCCTATCAGTTATACAAAAAATAAAGAAGCTCAAACAAAACAAAGATTGTTTGATTCAAGTAAGCTTAAACAGACCTTTGTGACAAAGTGCTGGTGACCCAGCAATGACGTAGTGCTGAAAGCATCAAGACAGATTTTGAGTAAAAATTGTATTTGTAAATCTATTTATTTCAAAGCATTGAGAATAATAATCACATAATTACATTTATTAAGAATGGGACACTAACCAATAGCTCGTAAGATCTAAAATGCTCAGCTAAAATACGTCTATATTCAACTTGCAATATACATCTAAAACCAAATTTAGACATCAATAAGGAATTTAATTCTAAACAAAATCTATACTTTTATCAGACTAGTCTAGTCTACAGACAATATAGACCTTTTATTGGCGTATATTCAAACATTGCTCACTGTGTGTACATTTAAGCATAATTTTTATTGTAGCTGCCTTATTCCTATTGTTCCTCCATTGGACACTTTTGTGACTATCATTGCTGACCAATCTAAAAGTCTGCATTCTCCACTAATCTTTCTGTAGACATGGAATGACTAGGCTTAGAGCATTTTGCTTTTCCAGCTTAAAAAGGAAAAACTGAAAGCTATAAGCACTCAGTGAGCTCATTTGCCTAGTATTCAAATATTATCCCTGTTCACGGGTATGTCTATTTCAAATTTAAACAGATATTCATTGTGTAATCCTTTCAAAATTGCAGCTTTCGTTATAGATATCAATTGCTTTTTATATGAGACAGATTTATTGTTTTCAATATTTTTGCATTGATGACTAAAGTTACTATCTGAATTATACCTGAATTATATTGAAATGAAAGAAATGCTATCATATACCACTACAATGATTGAGGTAGGGGGCAGTTGGGTTGTTTAACGCTAAGTTATGTTCAAACATCAATGTATTGGATTAGATAAAGAGAGCAAAATTAAAATGGGGTACAAGAGAATATTTATCTGATTTAATATTTTCAGCTGTAAACACATGAGCTGTATAGTAAACCTTTGTATTACTTTTTGCATCAGAGTCAAAATTTGCCTCTAATTACATTAAAAGGACATGCTTGGAAAATTTGTTGTGGTGCTCAGTGTCAAGGATGCAAAACACTCTTCACTGTATGTGCTTATTTGTGTTAACCACAAAAAAAATAAAAAATAAATAAAGCATGACAATAGACATTTAACTGTCTCAAAGCAGCCTAAAAGCAGTACACTTAATAAAACATTCCTTAATTTTGTTTCTATTTTAAAAACGTTTTTTTGTAAAGCAAATATTCAAATTTTATCACATTTCATGTCTTTGTTGTATTTTCCTTTATTTGACACCTGGATGAAAACATATCTACTTTAAACTATTTTGTCTATATCCAAAATCATTACTCACAATAAAACAATTTGGAAGTTCCATGTCTTTGTTTATTGTGAGGAATGTAGATAGTAGTGAGCATTAGTGAGCAGGTGTACTTATTTGCATGTTATATACTGTAATGTTTGAGTTTTAAAATGCTGCTTTAAAAAAAAAAACTGTTAATGAAATTTAGTTCATTTCTACTGTATGTACCAAGTACATTTTTTGGGAATGTTTAGTATGTTACTGACTTTTAAGACCCTTTGTGTCTGTGGTTTTCTTTGTAGTTTAAATTGCCTGTAGATACATATATTGTCATAATGGCATAGCATTAGTAAGATGATCAGGATTTTACTATAGGTAGGCATGGCAGCTGAGCTATTCCAAAGAAGACGATTCTTCTGACTCACATTTAAACATAACTTCTCTGGCAGTCAAAATTCAGCTATAAAGTATGTACCATTTCCACTGGAAACTTTTTTATTTGTTCAGTCTGTCTCTTTATTATACAGTGTTAAAGTGTATGTACCACTAAATATCAATGTGAGCGACTAAAGTTCTTTTGCTTGAAGTCTTTTGTGCAATGTCATGTGACATTATAAAGCATGTATATTGAAAGATATCACATTCTTATGTGTTTTTTATATTGACATTTCAAATTGTCATTATTATTCATTTTGAAATTTAAAGCAAATCAAGGCACTATTTTTACAGCATGACATGACATATTGGGAGACAGCCTTTATCTGAATCATTCTTGTCTCTTTAAAGTATCTTCAAGTCTAAGTAAAAACCGTCTGCTGAAACTTCAAATGGTAAAATGTACAAGCATGAGTTATTCTCTTGCCTACTTTTCAGTTCCATTTTGAGTGGACTTAATGGACTAAAAATCTTAATGGTTGCTTAGCTACTCTTTACATCTTCTGTCATATTGCCTCAACAACACAAAGAAGCCTTTAAAAATATATAAATATGACTGAATACTTGGCCATGATGCACACAACGACATATAACAGTGGCCATTAAATACTTTTTTTATTTTTGCGTGTTTTGATGAACAGTTTTGTCCCTGGGAGTAAAGCAGCTGTCTTGTTTTTACACTTTTATAACAACTCCATTTTAGTTTTATTTGTTATACCTCAATGGCAGTTTACATGCTAGAGGCATATTAGTCTTTAATGACTATTACCCGCAAAATTATTTTATTTAAATTGTCAACTTATAAGTTATGTCTAAAGGACTATCCTGATCTTCCTTTTTTAATGTCTGCGGAATTGAGGTTTATCATAGTTGTCTATATTTCCAAATCTGAGACTAATGAATACGTAAAATACAAACATACATAGGACAAAAATTAAGCACAAAGCAGCAGACATAATTGACTTTGGCAATATTGCATAGCAAAATATTTAAGATAAAAATATTTATATTGAATTTTCCAGCTTAATTTTAAACTCCATAACTGAACTGGATTGTCATAGTTGGTAACAGGAAACTAGAGTTGGCAACAGTTAAAGACACATTACATACGGTAGGTGAAAATGTCTATTATTTCCTCGTGGGTCAACAATCAAGAGAAGCAATAGCTGGTGGAGGAAAATAGTCTGTATCAACAGGGGGAACGAGTAAATGGGTTTGTAGAATAACTTAGCTCTGAACAGAGAAAGAGGATGCGTGAGACTTACTGTTAGAGATGGTGAAGATGTTACTAAGAAGCAAATCCCTCCACAGAATTTGAGGCCACCTGAGAGCAGGAGAACGGTTTTGTTGGTGGTACTTGTTTTCACGAGAGGGTTTTGTTTGTGAAGTTTTAGAGTGTGAACAGGCAGAAGAAGTCGAGCAGGATGTAGAGCAATGAAACCAGGAGAGCGTCACCAGAGTGGGAAGCACAGATTAAAGTAGCTCTTGACGTTGCAGGTAACATGGAATACTTGTGCAGGAATCTACAAGGAAGTTATCTGTGAAGCTTAGGGTGAAAGAAACTATTGACCTAAGTACCTTAGGATTAAATATAATAAAAGCAGGGCTATACTGAGGCTTGGTTACCACTTGAGGTGAAAAAAAAAAACACCTGGTACCGTATCTGTCACAGGGAACAAGCTTCTCTCTATACTCTTTCTGATTGCTCCTGATTGAGAGCAGCTGGAGGTCACACAACTGCTGGTCTCACCCTGCAGAAAGAAAGTCAAGGAAAATGCTCTCAACCATACTACAGGCATACAACTTTTGTGAATGTCAGATTAATATGGTCAATCTCTTGACAAGGTGGAAAGGTTTGGAGTAATCCTGTCTGGCCTTAGTCCCACAAAGAGGAATTCAAAAGTGATGTAATTCACCAAGCTGGTATATAATATCGTTGAGTGGTCAAATAATTTAGCATGAATAATTTCATACTAAAACCAAAGCACTCAGTAATAGAACACATCCATGAATAAGGAGAAAATTCAAACTGCAAAAGGAGCTTTTGTTTTGAATCTCTAATTAGGAATTGAACTAGGATTGTTTTGCTACAAATCTGGTTATCAGTGGTTGAGTCAATGATTAGAGAAAACAAAAAATACTTAAAACACTTTATTTTGTTTTAGTTTGGTTCCTCTGGGAAAATATTGAAAATAAAACAGACCTTACAAGAAACATGTAGAAACCTCTTTCTTTTTTTCGTCTTTGCAGACATGCTGTAACATCATGACTGATGTCTGAATGACCAATCAACCCTATTGGGGGTAGAATTACAGCCATGCAGCCACGGGGAAGGATGTGAACACTTTGTTGCAGGTGTAACATGTAAAAGGGAAAAAGGCAATTTATTGGAACCCATAAAAAAATATAGAATCTAAGATTCGTCAATTGAAGCAAGCATAAATGTTGATTAATATTAAGCTTTAGTTGCATGCTTAAGCAATCAGATTTATATTTTGTATCACATAATCTGTTACTCAATTCTCTTCAGTTAAGATACAAACAAAAACCTAAAGCCAGGTGAAAATCTAAATTGCTACAGTTTTTTAAAAAAGTGGAAAATATGTCAGCTTCTTATTAATTGTTGAACTGAAAATTTTCCAGAGTAAATGCAAAGAAAACAGGAAAAAAAAGTAAATCAAAGTAAAAGAAGGGATAGCTTTGGTAGACCCTAAGTTTTGTCCTTGACATTAGGGATAAAATTAAACGTGTTTTATGATGCTGCTGTTGTTGATATAGCTGATGTCAAAACCAAGAAGTGAATTGGAAGGAGCAGCTGTGAGTAGCCGTCATAACCTCCTGCTCTGAACCTTCCAATCATCACCTTATTATGGTCCAAGTGAAGAAGTTCAAGGACAGCTGTACATCCCCCTCTAAGGCCACTCACATTGTCACTGCACATGACTGTTAGGCTTTAATATGTAGTTCTCAGGGATGAAGGAAATCGTAAAAGAAATGGAGTACAAAGAGTCTTCAACTTATGACCAGACCCAGTAATCTGCATATAGAATGTATAAATAAAGTATATACAAGTACATATTATAAAACAAGCTGCAAACACTTCAAAGGTTATTAGCATTTGGGTGAAATCAAAGCTCAAATATTTTTTCCCTCACCCACCATGCTTCAGTCATGTGTTTAAATGTGTTTATAAATATATTGTAATGCAATCTGACCAACCCCCATTGTTGTGCTGCCATATTTGTTTTAGAGAGGAAACATTTATTTTTGGCCAAATTAAATGAGTCAAATTCATTTTCAGGGTTTTTCTTTCTGCTTCAATTGTATTACAAACTTTTATAGTTAACATGGTGACTGAAATACATACTTGAGATTTAGCTGTTTTGTTTTTTTCTTCGCTGTTTCTCTGACTATTCCAGATTCTGATCTGGGGTTAAATTTACTCTGACATCTGTTGCTCGGCAGCTTGGCCACTGTCTTGAATCAGTGTATATAAACTTGATGCACCTTATAGCCAAACCCCTTATTTTAAAGTGGTGGTCCAAGCTGTTTGTTAGTAAAAAGCATCAATAAGCTTTAATCACTAGAAAATGATATTCCTGACCATATGAAGAGGGTGTCCTTCTTTCCACTCTTTTCCATGATTATTTATTTATTATTTTCAACTTGCTGACTCAGTAAAGACATCTTTGGAGACATCTTCATCTATCCTGAGTCAGTTGGAAATTACCAGACTTTCGCACTGGGGGCCTGAGTTAAAATCGAGGCCTAGGCTACACCAACAGAATCCAGTGTGTGTCATTAGGCAAGACCGTTTGCGCTACTGCTCACTTTATAAGTCGCTTTGGAAAAAAGCCTTTGCTAAATACATAAACAAAGTATTAAGTTGAAAAAAGATATGGTTAGTCTTTTTTTTAGAGTTTAGAAGCTTAATTTATTCATACTTTTTAAATATTTAAATGTTTTGTTTATTTTGATTTAGTTTGACTTCCTCTTTTTTTAAATTGAAAATGTATAACCCTTCAAGTTTTAAATCAATGCCCAGAAGGAGAGTTCTCCTTAAACACTTGAACAATTTTTCAACTATATAGTATTTCCTGTTTGTTTTTAGTCTTTTCAATGCATAGTAGAAGAGTACCTTTTGCCCTTTCTGTTTGTGGGGCTCAGCACTGCCCCCTATCAATGAGACACAGTATTATATAATATTTTATTGCAAGTTTACAGAATTTCAGAAGGAATATATATGTCAAACCTATTCATTAAATGTATTATAGACACTGGAGAATGTCAACCTGTGTAGCACATGTGTAATCCAATATATCAATTGGCAAAATAAGGAAACTATCATGATTTTCAGGTATCTGACCCACATAAAACAGAGGGCTCTAAGGAGTGCAATAATAAAAGTTTATTGAAATGTGTAAATTGGTCTTGAGGCAAGAAGCAATGGTCACGGCTGGAAGCGGAAGGGAAATCCAGGGAACTGAGACTGCGACGCAGGGAACCGGAGACTTCTGCAGGTGAGACAGCGCAGGTGAGTTGTTGTATTGTGAGAAGGGGAAAGCAGAGGAATGAGCTTACTTGTTGTTGTGTTGTAATTGACGCAAGGGAGGAGTGAGTGGAGAGACTTTCCAGCGGGGATACAGATCGGTAGTTGTCCAGGAGGTGCATGGCAGAGTGACGGGGGTGAGCAAATCGAGCTGAGCACAGAGAAGCGGGAACCAGAGTTGTGACAGTCCAAGGGATCTTGATGGGGTGAGTATGACCACAGATGAAATCTTGAACCTGGGGATGAGCACAAGGGAAGTTACTGGTGGCACGGCAAAAACAAAGTAACAAAAGAACACAAAAACTCAAAATCCAAAGGACAAACAACGATACAAGGAGTAACAAACACTGAGGCGACGAGCAGCTAGTTCACCGCTCCTCTTAAGCTGCTCAGCTCATCAGCACCAATGAAAGACACCTGTGCAGGAGCCCAGGTGTGGAACAGTGCTCCAGCCGGCTGGTAATCTATATCTATGTGTATATGTATATGTATATATACATTTTCTTTGATGTATTTTACTACTAAACTGTTAAAAAACCCTCTGATAATCAAAAGTAATTATCGCACAATATGATAACACATTGTAAAAATAAAACCATTTAAAAACTTTTGGCCCCTGTTTCTTTTAGAGCAACAATTAGCTATTCTGTAAAATCTTGACATGTAACCAAAAAAAAAAAAATGCAATTGTTTCAGGTAAAGAGACCAAA
Organism: Orestias chungarensis; assembly: GCA_032876305.1. Taxonomy (NCBI): domain Eukaryota; kingdom Metazoa; phylum Chordata; class Actinopteri; order Cyprinodontiformes; family Cyprinodontidae; genus Orestias; species Orestias chungarensis. The sequence continues at coordinate 7,213,437 of JAVLVB010001001.1, forward strand.
ATACATATTGAAACCAAAAAAAAGAAATAAATAACTAAATTATTAATTGATAACTAGACACGAAGAAGGGGAAAAACAATGGGAAGACATAAAGATGGAAAATAGTTTTAAATACACTACTCACAAAAAGTTAGGGATATTTGGCTGTCGGGTTGAATTTCAGGATGAGCCCAAAATGCATTCAAACCTTAACAGGTGAACTTAATGTGACCTTCTCTAAGCTTTTGAATGCACCTGTCCAACTGTTAAATGTTTCAGTACTTTTTGCACATATTGCTGTTCTCTAACGAGGAGCTTAACGGCAAAAGGCACAACAGGTGTTTGATCCTGGAATCCACCAATAAATGTCCTGATTCAGTTACAGCTGGTGTTTAAACAGTCGTCCTCATCAGGCTGTTATCATTGTGAAATCATGAGACCAAGACGACACCTAAAAATGTTCCTGACCATTGCAATGCTTCAAACAGGACGTTTTCAGACGGACGTGGCCACTGAGCTCAGAGTGTCACAGAGTGTCATCAGCAGGTTGCAACAGAGATACCGAGAGACTGTAAGAGTTACAGAAAGGCGTAGAAGTGGACTTCCTTTGGCCACATCCCATGCTGATGACCGCTACACTGTGAACAATGCCCTGAGAAACCGGATGATGAATGCCACTCAACTCCAGACACATTTAGGGGAGGTGAGAGGCAACCAAGTGTCACGTAAGACCATTCGAAACGGTTTATATCAGCGTGGTTTGCGTGCTAGACGAGCTGCAAGGGTACCTGACCACACCAGCAGGCACAGGCGTCATCTTGCATGGGCCAGGAAACATTTACTTTGGACGAGGGACCAGTGGGGCTCAGTGCTGTTCTCTGATGAAAGTCGATTCACGTTGAGCAGAAATGATGGCCGCCAACGATGTTGGAGACGTCCAGGAGAACGCTATGCATCAGCCACTGTTGTCACCAGACGAGCTTGTGGTGGTGGCGGTGTCACAGTGTGGGCAGGTGTGTCCAGTCTGTATAGAACTGCCCTATACTCTGTGAATGGTAGGGTGACAAGCCCATACTACCTGAATAACATCATTAATCCAGTGATTGTGCCCCTACATGAACAACACAGGCCTAATTTCATCTTCATGGACGCCAATGCTCCGGCTCATCGGGGTCATCATCAGGGAACGGTTGTTCGAGACTGGTGTACCTCAAATGGAGTGGCCTGCACTTTCTCCAGACTCCCATTGAAAACCTGTGGGATCAAATGAGTCGCCGTGTAGAGGGTTGAAACTCTGCACCCCAAAACCTCAATGACCTGAGGGCTGCCCTTCAAGAAGAGTGGGATGCCCTGCCTCAGCAGGCAATAGGTCGACTTGTGAACAGCATGAGATGTCGTTGTCAAGCTGTAATTGATGCTCAAGGGCACATGACTAGTTATTGAGATGTTGACATCTTTTGTAGTGGTGTACACACCATTGTTGTTAACTTTTGTTTCAACCAATTGTTTGAGATGAGGAAATCACTAGTGCATCCTTCTACTTAAATGCCCGACTTTCGTGATATGATATCACTGTACCGGGAACCTTTTACATTTTCCACAAATTTCACCCGAAAGCCAAAAATCCCTAACTTTTGGTGTGTAGTGTATAATTTGTTTTAAATGTTTCGCTCATGCTAATTTGTATGGTGTATACAACACATTTCTCTCTCTTCAATTTAATCAGGTGAACTGCAAATCATGCAATTCATTCAAAAAATAGAGGTCTCCACCTAATGAAAATAATCCGTAAGATCTTCTGAAAAACATTTGTATTACATTGTACAAAGTCCATCTTAATT
>JAVLVB010001001.1:7215356-7236621 GCA_032876305.1 Orestias chungarensis
AAAAAATGTTTAGCATGCTACAAAGATTTTTGCTGTTGCAACATCCCAAAATATTAAGATAGTGCCTGAAAAGTATTGCAAGGCAAGGCAAAACTGTGTTATAAGCTATGTAAGAAAAAGCAGCAATTTTAAAGGAGAGGATTGAGGTGAGTGGTCAGTGAAATCTCCATCTCCTTTACCTTCCTTCAACATAAGGAGCCTGAATAAAAAGCTGGACAGAACACTGAAAGCCACAGAGTTGGAGTAAGAGTATGTTTTAATGCACAGTACAGTAATTCCACACAGCAGATGGGGCTTAGCAGACGCTATTATAGCTAAAAGCGTCCAACATAAGACAAGGCGTATCTTATTCTCCAAACCCCCACTTTAAAATCCATTATGCAGCTGCTACATTTCCTGTGTAGAATACAGATGTACCTCTGTGACATAAGTTAATTTAAAAAAATATAACAGAGTTGTCTGACACTCTCTGCTGCAATGTAATGCAACCAATAAATATTGATTCATTTTAAATCTTTAATTCAGGTTTATTTAATTTAATTATAATATAACGTTTACTTATTAATCCTACATTTATAACAAAAGTACTCCCTTGCTATAAATTGTGACACAGCTGTCGATGTAAGAAACATGACTGATTGAATAGGAATTTAGTTATCTTTAGATATTGGCAGCAGCATTTTTTTTAATAGGCTGTTATTAAATACAAAAAAAAATCTCATATTTGCAACATGACAAGTTTTTGTTTCTGCATTAAGGTAGAACTGGAAAATCTGACATTTGGCAAGCTTTTTAAGGGTTGCAGCATGGAGTAATGTTTCCCCGCACGAATTTGACCTTTACTCTGAATGACTGTACTTTAGTTTAACTTTTGGTGTCTGATTTTATTTACACTTTTACAGGAAGCCTTGGGGAGTCATTCAGAGGCTTTTGACACAGGTTACAAAACATCAAAATGTCATCTGTGGGATGGGAATCAAAGAGCAGAAGCAAAGCTCTTTTATTCATGGTAACATTGTATTGCATATAAGTAACCGTTGTAATTTAATAGATAAAAAAAAAGGGATAGACATTTTTACCTTTTTTAAACCAACAGTACATTAATGTTTTTTATTAGTCAAAATAAATATTTTTATATATATTCAATAAAGTATTAGTGAATTTAATTTGAATTGGACATAGTATTCAATTTAGACAGAATGCACCAAATAGTGTAACAAGAGCTGTACAAATCTGTCTTAATGGGTACACTAGCTGGAAACAATATCTATATTGGTGCATTGTGTTCTTCACCCTTTTAAAAAAATATTATGCTGTCCTAGTTTTATACTTTTAAGGTGATATGATCATGTGTAAACTTTAATATGTGCAACCTCTATAACCCGACCTACACATCCTACACATCCAAGAATAACTGAGCAATGCCATCTATTGTTTTATTATATTATTGTTTTTTATGCTGGTTTGAGTCAGGGCTGTGTAAGTGTTATTGCCATGCAGAGTTTCACATGAGAATGCAAATGGATGTCATATCATCCATTATGTATTTGCCAATGTTAGCATCTCGTGTGGCCTAGAATAAAGAGTTATCCAGTTCTAATTTACAAACCATGCTCTTATTGTATTCGTGTTTCAGTTAGCTTTAGATTTGATACTTGACTTAAAAAAAAAAAAAAAAACTTAAAAAGTTTAAAATACCCTTTAAGTCTGTCCAAAAGGCCTGATCTAAGTACATGTTCATATAGCTTTTATAGCAAAATGAACTTGAAGTGTCCTCATAATGTAAAAGCCACTTTTGCAATGTAAACAACGCAGCCAGCCAGTTTAGCCAGACAACAATCTACCTGTCATTAGTTTATTGTTTTCGAGTTATTAATTAATTAATGTGGCCTTTATTGTTATCTCAGCTCTTAATCTGGAGAGTGTGACCAAAAAAGGTGAAAGATTTCTTACAATGCTACACCACGCTGTAATTAAGATGAGCACTGAAAACCTGTGACACGTTAGCTGAGCCATGGTGTCTTGTTTTATTAAACATTAATGTTCCTTCTATGTCCGCCATGAAAAACTCATCATCCTTCAATTAACCTTGTGGCTCTGCAAGTCCTTTGCCCTGTTCTTAGCTTGGAGGTGTGGACAACCAGAGGCTAAATCTACACTTGCCTATTTTGTTGGCAATTCAGGTAACCAAACCAAGCAGAAGCAAAAATGTACAACTTCATCTAAAAGGCAACAATCAGTGCCAAAATATTTATGAATTCTTTTTCTGTACCTCTTTTAATAGTTGTAGAAAATGGCGAGATAAAATTGTTTTCACTTATCTTGTATTCATCATCCCTAACTTTTTTTGTATGTTTATGTATTTTGTTCCTGTGGCGTACTTATGGAACCACAATTTTATTTTAATTTAACGGCCACAGTAAGTGAAGCTTACAAGCATAAGTTTTTGTATAAAATAAGTATAAGAAATCACGAAGGAAAAGCAAAACATTCATACTGCGCCCTTCAGTCTTGCAAAAGTAATAATCAAATGGTGAAACATGTTAGTGGTAGTATTATGTTGTGGGGATTTTAAAGGACATTTGAAAAAACTAATCCAGGCAAACATTCTTACCTTTTCTGGCCCTTTAAATCTCCATTTGAGTAAAAGAAATATTCTGTGAATACTTTTGCAAGGCTTCACTTGTTTTAACTTTAAGGTATCATTAATCACTTTGCACAACCCTGTCAACCCTAGTTAACATGCTGGTATGTCCGAATCAACAACCACACAACTGAGCAAAACATTAAAACATTTATGACTGAATGTGACCGACCGTTGTTTTAATTAGCTGTTTCATTCCATTTTCAGGAGACTGAAAATATGTGTTTGAAAGGTGACTAATATTGTGTAAAGGCTCAGTTGGTTTAATCAACTAAAATGTTGAAGAGGAATATTAGCTTTGACCATAAGTCGTAGACAATTTACTTGCACAGTATGCATTGCTGGTTTAAATAACAAGATATATATTTTTTAAATCATACATGGTATGCCCAGTTTAATATTGATTGTTTTGACCATGTATGTTGTTTTTTTGTTTGCCAAGATTACTGCTTTGAGATTCATTGGTGGGGTCGACATCAAGGACACTGTGTGGCGGCTCATGAGAAACCTTTTCACCAACTCCCTGGCCAAACAACTTAACTGGCGTGGCGTGAAAGGGAAACCGGCATTCCATAGCCTTCAGCTAAAAGATGTAATTACTGGTAAGTGTTAATTGTGGGTTATATTTACTAATGATATGTCTTATGAATCCTTCCTTATTTTTCAAGATTGTGAGTAGATAGAGATTACTCATGTAATCAATTTATCATGATGCTGATGTGGATGATTATGCATCAGTGTAGTAGCAGACAATATTCTATTCAATTCTATTCTATTCTTGTTGATTTTTTTGCTGCAGCTACAGTCTATTAGTCAAAAGTAAATAATGAAGGCTGTGAGATCATATTCCGTATGTGTTGAAATTTATATGACCACCGGAAGTTTAGTGTTGGCTGGCAGTGACAAGATGCTCGAGCACACGTTCAGTTTTAAAAGTTTTTACTAAAGTGTATACTGCTGACAAGTAAGTCTTTTTTATATTTACTAGAGTGCCAGCCTAGTGAAGCAAGTCTGATTCAGGGAGCAGGCAAGCTGCATCATATAAAACAGATTATATGTCAGGACAAAACACTTAAGTAATATCATTTCTTAATTTTTTTTAGGTTTAGGGTTAGGGTTTTTAGGATCTAATACTTGTTATAAAACAAAACTACATATGTATAACTTGTTATGCAACTACATATACACCCAATGGGTTTTTAAGAGGCACCAGTGTAATGCTACCCTTCTTAAAATCCTCAGTTTGTTCTGAAGAACACAAACTCTGTACTAAAGTATCAGGAACCTGCACATTAATACAGATTTCTAAAACCATCTTCAGCTGTTCATCTGTGCCCTGCTCTATGATGCACATCAGTTGAATAGCAAGTTTTTCTCCTACAATTTAAGTAATTGGCTGGGGATGGCTAGAGTGTTTTTTAAACTGCATTCATTGCTGCCCAACTATAGGTAGGATATAGCATGCCATGCAGTTAGCCATGTTTCAATATTTTTGTGCAATCTATCCAAAGCTTTAAAGGTTTCTCAATTTTAAGGAACAGTCCGAAACAATCAGTTAACAGCCACTGCGACGGACCAGGAGGTGGAGGCTTATATAAAAAGGTGGCTTCATCTGGCTGGAGACAGGGATGGTTGGAGGAGAAAGAGGGAGAAAAAAAGGTGTTCCGCACAGCTCACACCTAAGTCTGTTAAAATTTCTATATTGCAATATATGCGTGATTATATGGGAGAAATCAAGATGAAGCTGTCAGAATATGTTAAAAAAATTAAGGCAAAATACATAACAAATGTCCCCCTTCCTGAATAAACAAAAGTGATTTTTGCCATTTTTTCCCCTGCTATGTCACTTAGGAAATGTTCAGCCACCATGCAGCAAGCATAGCCTTTTTTCTGTAGATGTAACAACTTGGTAGTTTAGAGACAGTAATACTGGAATGCTCACACGTTGCCTTGCTTAAAAGCCAGTACATTGATTGGAAAAGTAGGTAAATCACATTTCAGTTATTAACACATCTTTAATTAAAACTGTATTTGATTTTGTATTAATGTATTTGCAAATGTTCTGCCAGTGTTCTGTGCCATTAGTACAAAGACGTCTGGTCCAGAAAATGTCCACTTTTGTTGATACCTATTATGCACCACCAGATTGACAGCTATCTTTGGGGAGTTATTAAAGAATTATTCAATATTTTTACCAAATTTTTAATCTAATAAAAACAGCTTCAGAGTAATGTTGCTGGATTGTTCCAGGGAGAATGGAGGCTCTCTGCCATCCACCTAGCATAATTTTGGCTGAAAGCCAACCTTGTAAGATCAGACCCTCCAACCCATTATCCGAGCTCTTGTGCTGGCAGCATCATGACACACCAAAAACCCCTGTAGCCATTATTTTTTTATGACAGATAGAATCACACAAATACACACATGTATATGATATGCTACATTAATTATATTCCGGCTGTCTTCATTGAACCAACAAATGCTAAGGAATATGTAAAAAATCAAATAACTGTGCACTATTTCCCTTTACCATTAAGTTTGTCAGAGTGTTTGATGAAGCTGCTTGACTTCAGTTCACTCCAGTATCTTTTATTGTTATATGAACAGAATGAGGTTGAGCAAGCTTATATTGGGTCATTGATCAGACACAATATGAGTTATCACTTCAGATTAATTGTAATTAAAAACAGACTATGGATTTAAGTGTTGAAAGTGTATAACTTTATTTCACTTCACAAAGCCATTTTTGTTTGGTCTCCTAATAAGGTTTAGTATTTTGCAGGTCACTGCAACCGTATACAGTAATCACAGTACTGTTTTACTGAGTCAACAATATATGTTCTCATATCAGATCTAATATTGAGCTCTTGGTTGGCCCAAATAAAAAAGTAATTTGATGGCCCACATTTGGGTGAGAACTGGTTTATTTGGTAAGTTTTTGGCTGATGTTTGGCACTGTGTCGGTTTGGTTGTGGCCAATGTCTGGCAAACAGCTATGGACCACCCTTGTGCCATCATTCCATGTGGGATGTGGGCCAAAATAAAAAAGTACAGTGGTGCCCCACATTTGGGAGAGTACTGGTTTATTTAATGTTGGCTGACATTTGGCACTGTTTTGGTTTGGTTGTGGCCCACTTCTGGCAAACAGCTGTAGACCACATTTGTGCCATCAGTGCTTGCCGTATTTGGGCCAAAATAAAAGTGTATAGTGGCCCAGATTCAGTTGAGTGCTGATTTATTTGGCCCGTTTTTGGTTTACATCTGGTATTGTGATGGCTTGGCTTTGGCCCACTTATGGCAAACAGGAGCGGACCTCCCAAGTGCAATCTTTCCATGTATGTGGGCCGAATGAACACGTCAAATGTGGGCCACATATGGGCCAAAACAATTTTGCTATCTAGGATTGCTTTGGCTATTGAAAATGCACAAACATATAACTTTTGTGATGGACTTTGTAGCAAGATTAAAATGAGAATATACAAAACAACAAAATGTTTCACCTGAGTCTTTCACCTTGGATTTCCTTGTAGTTTTTTTTTCTTGTCTGAAATTTTAAGGACTTTCTTTTAGCTAGTTTGACAGGGAATGGGCCAGATGTCATTATGGCTGATGGAAGATCCAACAGAACTGCTTGTCAATATCACACAGAGGACAGACTAGAAATGTTCCAATAGATAAATCATATTAATTTTAATTTGGATTTTTTAAGAAAGACCTACAAAAGGAACAATAATTCATAACGTTCCTAATCAGTGAAGAAAAAGGACAAAATGAAATTGGTTTCCTTTATTTTTTTACATTAAAAACAGAATTTTAAAAAGTGCACATTTAATCTCAAGACTCTATGCTGCATACTTAAAATAATGCTTTAGTCACCGCAGGTAAAAGGTGTAACTGCATTTAGAGATGTTACCTAAATGTTCATCTAATTCACATTCTGTATTATTGTGTAAGTGTAAACCTAATGTTGGGAGGAGGTTTTCACAGACATGATGGCTTGGGGTGATTGAGGTGCTTTGGAAACCTACCACGGAAACTTAGTAGAGCAAAATCTAAAGCTTCTGTTTGCCTCCCCACACATAACAACAATATGGCCTTGGGGCCTCTCTTTGGCCTTTCTGATGGAAAACACTGATTGCAGCACAACAGACTTTGATTAGGACTTGATAAATGATAGAGTTTCCATTTCTGGAGGGACAAGCGTGAGTCAAAGACATCGCTTAACCGAGACAAGTGGGCATCTGCCCACCGCAGTTTAAATGACTGGAATCCCCTGTTGACAAACTGATCTGACAGAGCTTAACCAAGGTCTCGGTACAGGCAGGAGAAGAATCAACAGCAGATTCTCCACCCCCGTCTATTACAACCTCAGAGGTTGTACGCCGTTTGTGCAAGTGTTTTTATCTCAAATAAATTACATTCTCTTCACTAACAGAGAGACAGAAGGCAAAGAAACTAAAATAACATGACAAAATAATCAAATGTTGTATGATTTAAAAACAGAACATTTTATTTAATTTTATTTCATTCTTCTGTTCTTTTTGTTGACATTAAATTACTTTCATTACTGATTGATTTAAAAAAAAAGCTGCTAGCATTCAGAAAGTATCTGCACTCAGTGTAAGAAAACTAAGAGGATTTATTTTTTTGTTTGTTGTGAAACTTAAGTTATCTTAGACTTGTTTAATCAATAATCTTTGATTTACTCAAATATTTTTAAGCCAAATGCTAATTTGATTAGACATTTTCTTAATACAACAAAAATAGGACTAATCTTTCAACATACAAACATTTAAACTTACTTACTAATGACAGAAGAAAACATAAAGTTGCATGTTCCAAAATAAATTACCCAGCTACAGCTGAGTAGGCAGGTGTAGATGAGTGTTCCGATATTTTTTCCAGCTATTGTTTCATCTGGAAATGATAAACTCTAAAATCCTTAACCTTTATTATTGCTAATGGTAAACTGTTCCGTTTTAAATGGTACTTTTTTGCTCCTCTTGTTGCAACTCTTGTACAGCTGCCTTTTATAATTATGCCGGTTCCTATATCTACCGCACATCGGACGAGAGGCAGGGGTACACTCTGGACAGATCACCAGTCCATCAGAGGGAAACACAGAGACAGAAAGCATAAACAATTACTCACACAACCAGCCTAAAAGTCATGTATTTGGACTGTAGGAAGAAGTCGGAGTACCTGGACAGAACCACCACATGCACAGGGAGAACATGCAAACTCCTTGCAGAAAGACCAAAGGCGGAATTAAAGCCAGAGTCTTCTTGATGCAAGGCACGGACGCAATTTTGGGGGGGGTGGGACACAGGGGACATGTCCCATGCACTTTTTCAAATTTCCGATTTGGTCCCCTGCACTTTTTACTGTCCAAAAACTAAGTCTCGCTACAGAACACTGCGGTAAACAACCACTCAAACTGAAGCCTGCTTCTCTGAGTTTAGACCGCCCAATAGCACTTGTTTGGATCTCTTGTATGTTTGGCTGTCTCCACCGTCACTCATTAGAAGCTAACGTTACAATCAGCGCCAGAGAGAGAGAGAGAGTTCGGACACTCAAATTGAATTCCATAGAAAGAAGCATGGAGCTGCTAATAGCTCCAAACACCAGCAGTTCCAGCTATGGACGTAGTGCATTTTCTGTGTTTTCTACGGTAAGTTGATAAAAGTAAAACATTTTTTGCTGTTGTGAAACGTTAGCTGACTGTTCTGTATCAGAGTAATGTTTTATATTGCCAGTTTTTGTTAATTAAGCATTTTAACTTGCTAACTTAACTTGCTAGTTGTGTTGTAGCTGCCGCTAGCTCATTACAAGCTTTGCGGGTTTAGACGGGTCTGTCTGATTCAGATTTCCATCACAACTTACATTCTGAACTTAAATAATTTTCTAATTTTTTTCGGCCGGTCACGCCCGCGTGGGCTTCTACCAGCAGTTACGCCGGCTGGTCCGCTTGGACGTGTTCAGCGTTGCGGGGGCAGCGGCAGCGGCAGCGTTGCGGGGGCAGCGGCAGCGTGGCGCGCCTTCTGCGCCACTACCTGCTCTACCTGGCGCTGGAGAACTTGCAGCACACGGACTACATCACGGAGAAGCTGTGGAACGCCGTGCTGGCCGGGGAGTGTGTGTGTGTGTGAGTGTGTGTGTGTGTGTGTGTGTGTGTGTGTGTGTGTGTGTGCGCGCATGCGTGCGTGCGTGTTTGTGTGTGTGTGCTCGCATGTATACATATATATATATGTAAATTGTTCTAGTATAGAAAAAGTATAATAGACGTAGTAAATAGTAAAAGTGGTTCTTTATTAATGCTTGTTTTGCATTTTACATATTTTACTATAAATTGTTTGGTCATTTATTTTTGCACAATTAAGTTATTTTGTCATGTAATCTGATTTCAATGAGAAACGGTTTCAATTAAATGAATATTTTAATCAGTGAATCATAGATAACAGTTCTCAGACTACAAGCACAATCAACTAAGGTTGCATGAAAGCAAAAATTATAATAATTATGTCTTCTACAAAAGTAAAGCATTCATCCCAGGTCTTCAATTAAAGTATATAGCAACATATTTCTCTTTTTATAATAGGTATTTTTACTTCTGTTAAGGTTTTTGTACGTTATGAACAATGCTTGCTTATATAACAGCATAAGTTGTAAAGTAGATTGATTTGATTGGCTACAAAAAAGCCCAAAGTTAATAATCACAAACAGATACAACTTGGCAGCTTTTGGAGGTTATCAGGATCTTGTAATATGTTTATTTTAAATAAATACTTTTATTTTAGTCCTATTAGTTCTTGTCATTTTAAAAAGGAAAATCTAATCATTATAAGGCTGATGTTCTTTAAGGGAATTCTCTTCTAAAGTACTTTATTACTCATATGACTTTTATGGACCACACACTTGTTCTGTTTGTTTAACTTACCACACCTGGACAAGGCTACCTGATCAAGGTAGTTAGAAGTTACTTAGTTCATCGTGCTGAACCTTCATTCTGCATATTTTCCCCTATTAAGCTTTGAGACAGCAACAAATAAACAGAATAATCTCAGTTTACCCTGTTGGCTCTCATGCAAACCTTTAGTTAAATTGTGGAATGCCTGTATCACTATACACACAAACATATAGACCAAAAAGTCTTAATAAACATGCAACCATGAAAACTCTTGTTAAGGATAACTTTGGTCTTTTACTTAGTATAGATCCATCCAGATTTCTCAGATCAGATGGACGTTGGAATAGAAGAGCCACTGCACCGTAATATCTAAATTTGTAATCATATCACTACATTAAATCTGTTTCACACTGATTTATTACCCCTACCTGTGTTAATGGTTTTGTTATTGCTCCCTGAAGGGAATGAGTGTTTAAAAATGTATTAATCCTTGGGTTTCTGTTTATTTAGAGTATAATTAGTATGAGTATGAGTGTGAGACAAATTTCTCTTTTCCACACAAAAATGGAAAGACAGGGCAATCATGACCTTTTAGTAAAGCCAGTGTAGGTTGCTCTTTATGAATCAAAGAGTCAGAAAATGGCTATGAGAAAATACATAATGGCCTTAATTTGCCATATTTACAGTTATAGTCGGGGTTTCAGACTTTGAAATTTAAAACCAGAATGCATGTCTTTGTTTTCCACTGAGGCCAGTAAGGCTGATGGTCAAGGAACCCCAGAGCTCTTTGAAACTGCAGGGAAATGTGTGTATGACAGTAATACTGCATTTCAAAAAATCATCTGATTACAATCAACCATCAGCAATCTGTGTAATTTTGGGTTATTAAAAAAAGCACTGGCAATTTTTCAATCATATTTTAGTGTGAGTGGTAAGTTTTAATAGGATACTCTAAGTAGTAACAAATGTTGCAATTTATTGTAAAAATAATTAACTGACCGTGAGCTTTTCATTTAAGAGATCTCTTTTGAGCAGCCATATATTATTGACATTTAGATGAGCCTGATGTTTATATCCAACAATGTATTTGCGCACCTACTTTGAGAGGTCTTTAGATGAAGGCCACATGCAATAAGTTGTTTATAGTTGAAATTTCTCTCCTTTTTTGACTTTTGTTTAAAATCACAAAGAAAATCTGTCCTAAGAAAAGTTTGATTTACTAATATAGAAAAATATAAATGGAACAATGCGATCGCTTCAGTGGTTTTGTGTATGGTTGCACTCCAATAATGCCACTAACATTGCAACAGTAAAGGAGATTTGTCAAATGTAATTTATACTTTCTGTCTAAGTGATGCACGAGCAATAAAACTAATATAACCAAAATCGACTTTAGCCAATCTATTCACATCTTGTGCGTTGCATTTTAACAACTAAACGTCTCCCAGCAACAAATCTTTCTGTGCAGTTCTGATTTGCGTTGGCTTTCCAGCACATACTCAGCACATATGCAGATGTACAAAGGGCCTGAAAATGGCACAATATTGTGGAGAATCTGAAGCCACGAAAGCGGTGGAATAAGATACATCAAGAATCACATCCTAACTTCTTGGTGTATCTTAGACAAAGACCATTAAAGTAAATTAAGGGTGAGTCAAAGCATGCAAAATTAAATGAAGGCAAACATGTTAAAAAGCTCTGTGCCAATTTAAGCCAAACTCAGCACCAAAAAATAAATAAAAAATAAAAGCCTTGGATGATTTTGTACCTTTTTAGAGATTTTTTTATATATAAATAAATGAATAAGGTTTTTTGTTGGTCTGATATGCAAATGGTATGTAGTGCCAGGAAGGTAATTACTGTAAAAAAGCATATATTAAGAATATCCGAAACATTCCTGTTCATACATATTAGCCTATGCATTTGTCCCTTATGATAGTTTAAGCTGGAGCTTTTTTTTTTACACAGAATTAAAATTTTACCAGTAATTTACTTCCCTTTCAAATGTAAAATCTAGGTAAAGAACAAATAATAATCTAAGAACAAAAAAACAGTTGTTACAAACTATAGAAGATCGTTTATTCTGTTCACTGGAAAAATATATATTCTAAATTGCATCTTAGAAAAACAAAACACTAGGGTGTTATTTAGCTTTATTACATATTTAAAGCTTCAGTGTCATTAAAATGGATATTGAATATCCATATATCTAAAAGTCAATAATTTTTGTGACATGGCTGTATAGCTGCATATATACTTGTTTCAGTTTCTAGACGACCATCACGATTTTTAATTTTTAAGTGGCAGATGGCTTTAAAAGAACAGCTGTTGGAAGCCAAGGTTCAGCCTTTTCTGATTATAACCTGATTATAACCTGATTATAATCTGTTTGTCCTTTCTCTGCCAATTTCAGTCAAATAAGTGAGTCTATGTTAGCAATCTAATAAGACAACTAGCATTTAACTATATTTACAAGACGGTTTCATTTGGGGTTATAATGTTATTGAGGATGTCTTCAGTAAAGTATGAGGTGGAATGAGGAGGATTTGTCACTTCAGGATTGTACCTTGACATTTGATGCTTGTGTACAAGAGCTGTCAGGCTGAGTTGAGGAGAAAAGACTGACCGATTCTGAGTAACTCAGCAGTTCCAAGAAGCTGTATTGTACCTTTTTTTCTGAGCTGCCAAGGAGGACATTCACAGTAAAGTTCAAGTAGGCAACAAAAGTTACTGTCATAGTTTTTCATCAGGCAGAGAATGGAGAAATATGGTAGGGTATTGTGATTTAAAGGAAGTGTGGAATGCATTTTACAGAAACATAGTGACATAGTGTCAATTAACTATTTTGATTGTTCTTTGAAATTGGTCTCTGTCTCTTTAAGAAGCTATTGTATGTTCTGTCACTCCCCCTTAGACCACCTAATCACAACACTGTTTCTTCAGGCCATCCATACAGGGAGTTTGTTCTTAGGAGCATTGTAGTTTGTCTGCCGCACTCCCAATTGGCTGCCAGCAGACAATTAATAATTACTGAAACATGCATGATTTAGTCAAAGCACCAACCGTCCAAATAAAAAAAAACATAAAGCTTTGTTATATAAACAAGATGCTGTCAGACCAGACATGTCATATTTAAGGGCTGTAAAATCCTTTTAGAAATTGTTTAATATATGCCCACCAGTTAGTTACATACGGTTTATTATAATAACTCTCAATATTCTGCAAAAATTCTTACACTAACTGCACTTGGAGGTCAGGGCTGCTTTGTCGGCTGTGCTGTTTCCTGATAACCAGAAATTATTCTGTCATCTACTTGCCTTTGATGTGGCGAAACCTCCGGTGCACATCCAGGTGGAGTTTACAGTACAGCCCATCAAAAGCTGTTTCCTTGGGTACGGTTCAGTTTTCACCCTTCATTCCAAGAACGGTGAAAACTCCACCTACAGGTTTATCGAATCCTCCTCAACCTTATAAGTACAAATCTGTTCAACTGTTCAGTATGATTAAATAAACAACATGGCACACAGAAGATGTTTCTGTGATGCAGGTACTGAATTTTAACAGCTCAAAACATAGAATTAACTATTTATAAGTTTGTTGCCACAAAAACAAATATGGTGACCAGGGGCGGATCTAGGATTCTAGGAGATCAGGTGCTTAGCCCTGAGGGTGCAGATGCCGATTTGTCGAAACGGAATCCCAATATTTCATAAAATCAGCTCAAAATAGCTAAGTCTTATAAACTCACTGTTACCAATTAAAGTCTAGTAAATCTGAAACTGTACATCTCAAATTAAAAACATCAGTTATCTCATTACAGGTTTCATATGGAGTACGTCTAGACCTATACTCTTCATAAAATTAATTAAAATTAGACCTGCACATTCACAAACGACCAGGTGCGAGAGCATTCGTCAGAGCGCACGCAGGGGTGCATCTTCTCTTTACCCGTACAGCCAGGACAAAGAACGTCTAAAAATCTGTCAAAGCTTCGCATACCTGGAACACCAATATGTTTGGCTTCAGCTGTTGGTGGTTCAGCTGTCTGCTTTTTGATCAAGCTTCTGATATCCATTGATATCTGCAAGCCTGGAATAAGAATTCAAAACAGGCACACTGACACAGCTGATCAACCAGTGAGCTGCCAGTACACATACATACTGGTGCGGGTGTGGGCCTAGTTGTTGAAAACTCTTGCATAGGATTCAAAGTGAATGGGGATGGATTATTATAGGGAAAGATCTACAAAGAATAGTCTATATGCAGAAACATTTCAAGGTACAGCAAACAACCATACATTTACCCTGTTTTTAGAATTACAACAATATCAATCATCCCAAGAAATGTTTTCCAAAAGTCATAAAAAACAACGCATTTTGATTTTTAAGCTATTTGGAGATATTGAATAAAATGCTATATTTTTACAGTAAAATTTTTTTTTTAAACTGGTTAAACCTGAATAAAGAAAGTGTGGCTTATGTGTGCCATCTAGAAGAAGTTAAGACTGATTTAGAGTGATTGGGTCACATTACCTCGGAGCTATTGAAGAAATAAGCCATTTATTTACAAAACAAAATGTATAAAATATAGAAATTGGGTTAAAATTCATGAAGGGCGGAGGGTGACAAAATTAAATAAATATATATATAAATATATAAATAAATATATCATGAATTAAATAAATATATAAAGGGCTATATAGATGGCTGTGTTTGACAGTTTAAACTATTTCATGACAAGAGAGCTGGCACAGGAGTCATGGAATAAATAAATACACCATGAAATGTGTTTGGAAATAAGAATATCAACATTTTATTATTTAAATAGTATATTTCAGAATTGCATAATGTATTTAATTATTTATTGATGTATTTCATGATTTAATTATATATTTAATTAATTAATGGTAGCTCTACAGATATGAATGTCATGATACATTTATTTATTTTGTGACATATTTATTTAATTATCTAATTATTTATTTAATTATTTATTTATTTTATTATATATTTATTTATATATTTCTATATATGTTTATTTAATTTTGTCATCCTTAACCCTTCATAAAAATTGGATAAAAACAAGTGTGCCTCATCTGTAGAAAAATGTTGCAGTATTTTGTTGTCATTGAGTGCCGTAACAACTAAGCTATTAATTCTTGTTTCTGAAGAGTGTTCGGTTTGGAAATTTGACGGTTCCTAAATTAACAACCACGTATCCGAGGAGGGAGAAACCGAAGAGCCGAAGCCACAATCAGTCCACATTTATCGGCCCGAAAAGAAGGAAGACACCTCTAACTTTACGGAGCTTGAATATCCAATATCCAACTTCAAACTAACTTCACAGCGGTAGTCTTTTAACCCTCTCCTGTTTTACTATTAATTTACTACCCCTTAACTTTCTTTCATAAGGCCCGGTTCAGGATCTGTTTAAAATTTGCCGCGGAGGCGCTAGACTCCTAGAAGCTGGTTGTGACAGTAGGGAAACACTTTTTCTTCTGCACAGGAAGGCTACAGGGTGCTTTTCTCTGCATGCAGCCACTCTCTGGTGAATTCCAGTACTGCATATTTTAGCTCAGAATCAGCTCAGCATCTGAGGCTCTAGCCCAAGTAGCCACCCCCTAGATCCGCCACTGATGGTGTCAAAAATGTGCAAGCTTTGTTGTTACAGTGCAGTTGTGTTTTAGTCATTTACCATTTTTTGTAATTTGTGGTAAAAAAAACAAAACTTTTTTTTAGCATCTGAATAAACACCATGTCTTTTCAGTATGAAAACGGTTCCCCTGGCATTACACTTACGCTTAAATTCCTATATAAAATGCTGATTACTTTTAAGAATGGATGCATTAAGATTTATTTCTAAAATGTATTAACTGTTGCTACTGATATTTACTTACCAATGTTTCTCTATACTTTTTTAGTTAAAAAAAATAAGTGGATTGAATCGGGAAGTTTAAAACTTTAGGTATATAGCATTTCTGTCATTGACGTCAGACTTTTTCAAGCAATTCTCAGTATGGAGAACATTATTCACAGTACCTTAATTTGATTCTAGGAAAAAAGGGTTGTTATTTATATTTTTTCTAAAGAACCATCAACAGGCTCCCTTTCTGCCACAGTCCTGACATAATATCTTTTTTTATAGCAATTGAAGCCTTCTGTCTTTAAAGCATGATGCCGGGTTCAAAGAAGAGATAAGTTTTCTAAATGAAACAGCGCATGAAAATGCCTACTTCTGTATGTTCGTATTGTGGAAGTGTTTCTATTAACCCTTTTTAAAGAGTCTTTAATAGAAAGCTCTTGTGGTACATTACAGCTATAAGCTCTTTGAAGTGCTGCCATGGTGAAACGATGAACAAGGAACAACTTTCCAACTTTACACTGTGTTTTATATCAATGCAACACCTGTATGTAGAAGTTTTACAAACTCTCTGTAACTGATCTTTTTGTGTTAGTTGAATATGTATGATCCGCTTTTGGTTTAATGGCGTTTGAAATAGGCTTTGTACGTCAGCTCATTTTATGTATATAATGAGAAATACATTTATGTAAAACTGCTGCTTGACCTTCATTTAAAGTGGTGCTTGCAGTTCTTTATTGTCCAAAATACTTTACATTCAAGCATACAAATTATATTCATGTCTGTGCAAAAAAAAAAGAAGAATTGGCTTAAGTGTCAATTGATTCTCACAAACTAAAATGCTCTCTGTTCAGGATAACATTAATTTAATGAATAATTTTTTTATGTGAGAAAATTTACCCCTTTTACTACTATAACAATGACAGTTTTTAAACTTTTATTTACAGTAACATTACAATTTTAAAGTTGCGTTTAAATTCTAAACATGTTGAGCTACCTCCTGATGTTTTTATTTATTTATTTTTAATCAAATTTTAATTACAATATGTTTGTGGCTATTTGAAATATTACTTTTAATAACAATGATGTGAAAAAACTTTCATCTTGCATGCGTTTTAAACTCAACTACATTTTACATGAGTTTGAACATGCATTCAGCCGGTTTATTAGGCCTCAAACTACTAGTAAGAGTAAGGAAATAAGTCAATATGGCATTACAGCTACAAGTATGTGAAGTGGTGCATGTCGGTTAAAGACTAACTCATCTTATTACTGAGAGTGGTGCCCATTCCTCAAGGCTTGGTCCAGTTTTTTTTCTTTTCTTTTTTTTCGAGTTGGATAAATTCCACTGGGCTAGATTAAGTCTTAATCCGTACCACAGATCTGTTATATAAATGAGGTCTGGACTATGAATAATCATGCCATTCAAATACATTTAAATTTGTCCCCCTAAATCCTCCTTTTGTACTTTAACAGTTTGCATTAAATCATTTCAATCCTGACTTACTCTTTTTTCCATCTTGGTGATGTCATATTCCTCAGGGAAAAAGCCATAGAGTATTCAGTGTTTTGCCCCAAGACTATTTAAAAATTACTTCCATTTGGATAAAACACAACAGTTCTTCTGATGATGAAAAGTCCTGCATTAGGCTGTTTTTATTTATTTTTACTACATTTGGTTTTCATTATCATGTTCGACAAGCAATATTTTATCCGGTTTCCCATAATACATTTTTTATACTAGGGGTAATTTTACATACAAGTATGATTTATCTTTTGCTTAAACATTTCTTCTTCATATGTCTTCTCAGGCAGGTCAACAAAACTGACCGACACAAACAAGACATGAAGGGAGCTTAAATAGTGGCTGATCAGACCACTGCTAACATACCTGGGTGTTAATTAAACACACAAGAGCATAAACAAATACTGGTAAGCACATTTCTGAATCTTTAAATTAGATAAATATTAGAAATGAACTAATTTCCAAAAAGAAGAAACCTTACAGAAATGGTAACATTAAACTAAAGATAAATTTTCCTTTTCCCCTTGCAAAGAAATGGAACAACCCACTGAGGAGGTTTGCCTGCCATATAAGGACAGCCATTAGCTGGCGCTCCTGTGTGATCCCAGCAGCAGCTCCAAAGGAAACTGGTAACTCAAAAGAAGAAGAAATTAGTTTGTTATATTTAACAAAAGTATAAAGAACTGACAAATAAAGTTAACTAAATGTGTGCACTTCAAATAGTCAACTAAATAGTCAGGCTAATGAAAATAATTTTACAGATACAAATCTAAACTAATCAATATGTAAACTAATGTTAAAAGATGAAAAGAAAACTATTACCATTCAGATGTCTGTGACAGTAGGGAAAGCTGTCACAACAACAAATATAAATAATTTGGCATCTAAATTACATGTTAAGGCAATTAAATAGGCTAGTGGAGTACAATAAATTTGATTCATTTTAGCAGTACCTTGAAATATGAAATGATGTCCTCTATGTGTTAATGTTGTGACACTAGCAGTGTTTTACCTGTGTTATCAGAAAGAAATTTAATAATGCCTCACTGTGGTGGTATTAACAGTCTCTTAAATGAAACATTTCCTAAAGCCATAAGTGCATGAGCTAAGTGGAGGCTTGTCATGTCACATGTCAGAACGTCAGGCCCACAGCTTCCATTTAAAGGCAGCTGTAATTATAGAGCTACGCAGGCTACGGTCTCAGTGGATGGGTAGACAAAATAGACTATTAAAGAGGAGCTCACTCGCTTGTCTCTTGATTTTATATTTCAAAGATTTACTTTTAAGTTCTTCGGTGGAACTTGACACCTCATTAAGACTCTATAGGAGCTATGAATATGGAGATATGATGCTGACCTTCAATTTCCCCACCTTTGAAATTTGAAAAATTCGCTGAGGAAAACCTTTATTATCTCAATTCAGTTTTTGGAAGGGTGTCTAAAGTGATTCATGAAAGATGCCAATTAAGTTTGTTATTTGCATTGGAAACATAATCATAATTGATAACATCATTCATTGACTTTGTTAGTAAAACAATGATGTGAGGTTGAAGCATTAGGTGATATTGTAAAAACAGCAATCAATAAAAGAACCCTATGCATCCCTCAAGCTCACATAAGAACCTGCAATATTAGTTTACTCTCTTAGCCATCTTAAATCTCTCTTAATAGCAAGTGAAGATCTGTCTCTTGAGTTGAAGAAGTTTCTTAAAGTTCAGGCCATACAAATGCATAGAAAAATTCAAAATAATGTACCATATGCGCTCAATGCTGAAGGTGCAGTCTCCTTTGTAGTTTAGCAATCGATGGGTCCAAACAACATTCTGCATTATGCCCCCACAAATCTGGTATGAACCCTGCTTAAAGTTATCAATGGTTCAAAAATTGGTATCTACTGTACTTAAGTCTGAAAAGCATCAACTGCATAGTTATATACAAACGTTCCTTGAAAGTAAGAAAAGTTTTTTTTTTGGAAAACATTTTTGAAACCACTGAGTTGAGTAGTAGAAATAATAGGATAAATTGGAAAGAGACAGTTTTGGAAATCCCCTTATTGACAGGAAACTCAGAGCAGGGCTCTGTATGTTTAAAAAAATGGAGCAATACAGCTGTGGTCAGACAAAGTGTACTCCTGACATTGATTTAATTTGTTTTACAAGAGTGCCTATTTTGAAAGTATCCTATAACTGGATGAAATATTAGCATTCCTCCATATGATATACATTTTTACCATCTTATGTAAAGCTTTAGAAGAAGAGAAGTATGTTGTGTTTCTGTGAATAAAAATGTTTACCTTGTCTGCCACTACATTAAATTAAATGCATTGCAGCCAAGTCCATTAAAATATTGTGTATATTGCACCCAAGTAGAATATGACAGCAGAGTAGAATTCATTCAAGCTCTCAGATACTTAATTTGCTTTCATTGAGCATCATGGTGATTTTAAATATGGTCTGTTGATTTACCCTCTGGTGGATTACATGTAGGATGAATCATCAGCTGAATGTCCCCACTTATGTGACTGCTGTCTAACCTTTAAAGTAGCCTCTTTAATCTTTCTCAGCACACTGACATCATCTCTCTCCTGATCGCTGTAGCTGCTCATTGTCATTCTGTACCTTTCTGTCTGAATTATATAGATATCATTAATCATTAGATTAAATGTATTTTTCCAAATGTTTTTTATTGAGGGGATAGATTTAGTGTATCATGCTCAGCAGCATACATCTCATTCTGGGATCTATTATTTGATACTAAACCCTTCACTCAATATACCTAATTTAGTTTGCTGAGACTTACCCTCCTACTTAAAGTGACAGGCATAGATTACAACAAAGACAAAACTTTGATTCAATCTAATCTGTTTAATGTTAAAGGGTTCAATATTTTTGTTTGAGTATTTTTACTTGAGAATATGGTTTTATTTTTCACCTTTCCTTACTTTGACACTATAACTATACAGTTTACCCCAAAAGCATTCATGTCTGCAGCAGATAAGAGTTTAAAGTGACCCTAAATTTACTAACATGTGTCCTCTGAGTGAAAGTAACACTACAATTTTTAAGAGCCAATGCCAACATTGGAATTTAAATCTGATACTAAAACTGTTGAGAGAAAGATTGTTGTGATAGCAAACAAGTCTTCCTCTCTTAAAGACTTGAATCTTTTTATCAAAAGTGAATTTTCAATATACCAGCGGAAAATAAAACTTGTTAGTAATATTCAGAAGAGTTCGACTGCTGTAACGTCAATAAAGAGTTTTCCATTGATGACAGAGATATGTGTAAATATTTTTAACTTCTAATTTTTAACAAAATCTATGATCAAAATGTTTTTTTTCTCCTTAAAATTTATATTCCTTTCATATGTTTTTTTATTTTATATTTTGACAAAATATCTTTTATGTTCTGCTGGAAAAAGGCAACCCATCCCCTGTGACCCTGCAAATATAAGCGGGTAGCCAGTGGATGGATGGATGGATGGATGGATGGATGATGGATGGATTGATATTTAATGAGGAACTAGATTCGTAGTTGAATACACATACAGTATGACAGACACCTACCAAATTGTCTAAAATACTGCATGAAAAATGCTAAGAAATGTTTTTTACTCTATGTGTGTAGAGTCTCATGCCAAAAACCTTCAGACCCACATCCCATCCACCAAAAACACTGACCCAAACTGCCAACATGGGAGCTTACACACAAACAGGTTCAACTGAGCATATTTAATAACACCTTAACTTTTTTACGAAAAGCACTGAACTTAATAAACCTCTTACAATAAAAATAAATAAATCAGACTTAAGTTGCTAACATTAATCCACGTTCTACTTAGTAGTACAGTATATCACTTTTGTAAAACAACAACTTATAAATAAATTTTAGCTGAATGATGTAGAAAAGTTGCTTTAATATCTCCTCAAGGGCAGGGTCTGGTCATCTGCTGTGACTTGCAAATACAATGGGGTTGTTACACACACCCGCATATTAATATCTTAATCCTATCATTTTGAGCAAGTTGCTGTTGTACAAATAACATCATACAGTTGCTTTTCACTCACAGGAACCAATTTCCTCAAAGAAATTCAGGATTTTCCTAAGGCATTAATTTTATAATGCTGTAATGCTATCTACATATATATATATATATATATATATATATATATATATATATATATATATATATATATATATATATATATATATATATATATATATATATATATATATATATATATATATATATATATATATATATATATATATATATATATATATATATATATATATATATATATATATATATATATATATATATATATATAT
>JAVLVB010001001.1:7240197-7250555 GCA_032876305.1 Orestias chungarensis
TTGTTGTTGTTTTCTGTGTACCTCCCCCCGTGATCGTTATTGTTTATTGTGTAGTATTCTGTTAGTTTAGTTTATTCTTCCCGTGTTAGTGTTGTTTATTTATTTAGTATTTTTGGTTGTGTTACATTTGGGTCCGGTGTTTATTGTTTCCCCGCTTGTTGTTGTTATTCTTAGTTCCGCCTCCGCGCCATTAGTTTTCCTCTCGCTCCGTTCCGTTGTTCTGTTGTTCCGTGTCTGTTGGTTCCATTCGTGTTCTGTTCATTATCATTCCCTCAATAAATTATTTACACTTTACTCCACCTCTGCTCGAGTCATTTAAACCGTTTCCTGACAGGGTCTTATTCGAAATAAAACAATGATTTTTCCCTCCTCACATGCTGCTGGCCTGACTGCCTCTATGGCTTGTCCCAGAGCTGGTCTGTCTATATGATATTTGCACTGCCCGCAGACTTTTTTTTTTTTTGTTTGTTTGTTTACAGAGACACATGCAAGCAGACCAATATAAGGCCGGCGCTTCGGGAATACTCCCGGTTCTCCCTATGGCCAGTCTGGGCCTGATTGTCGTCACACGTCTTCTAACCAACTACCAACAATAAAAGCAGGTGGAGTGCACACCTTAAGTCAAAGGTTCCTTGGTCCTGAGCCACCTCCCCCTAACCCCCCACCCCATCCTTCATATTTTAAGCCTTCTTCTGTTCAAGCACGTCTTGATTTAAATGATTGCATTGCCCCCTCCACAGCCATCTAGTCCTGCTTTAGCCTGTTATTCACCTTCTTGTTTAAGGCAGGTATGTGGGAGCAAGGAGACAAATAAAACATGCATGACAGGGGGCCTGCGCTCGCGGTTCAGCTGTAATGTTAGTGAGTCTGAGAGAATGAATCAACTTTGTGTATTTGGAAGGAATTATTTAATTGGATGATAAAGGTCAGTCTTTATTTTGGTGGGAGCGCGGCTCATTTGCATATAATGTAGAGTTGCGGACGCAGAGCCGAATGCGAGTGGAGTGAGCTGAGCGAGTGGGCGGTTTGTCGGAGTTGAGCGCTTGTCCAAGCACTTTTGAGCGGGCGCTTACCTGCTAGTCGTGCGCACACGCTTGCGGTTGTTGCTCCTTCAGGTGGCTCTGTGCCCGCGGACCTGGTGGCACAGAGATCACGCCATAAGGTCCACCCAGGCCCAATAGTAGCGCCGCGGGTGGTATCGATGTCGTGGTATCGGTAGCAATTTTGAGTACGAGTAGAGTACTAATGCCCGGTATCGGACCGATACCCGATAAGAGTGTCGGTATCGGTGCATCCCTAATATATATATAACACTTTTATAACCTAGGTTTAAGTACAGTTTTGTATTTTCCTTTATCAGTTCATAAACATGTTTGTTGCTGATGAAACATTGTAACACTGTAAACATGTTTTTGTCATTCGATGTTAAGAAGACCATGCTAAAGTACAACAAAGGTAGACAGAATCATAATATTCGTATTTATTTTCATTAGAACACAATTTTAATAATTGTAGCAGTAGTTTTCATACTTTTCAAAAAGATAATGACCTGTGAGACTCCTTTATAAATCATTCATCTCAAAGTTGTTCGTAAAAAAATTTAAAGAAGTTACTTGAACTAAAGCGTCTATAATATTACAATATACTGGTAGTATAATAGTAATAATAATCATAATCGCAATGGTACTTCTATATGCTTTTAAACCTTTTTCATCTCTAGAGTAATAAACCTTTTATCTTTGCACACACACGCGCGCATATACAAACACACACACACACAGAACCACAGCCTTTCACAAAAAAGCTGTGGCACTGAGGGTGAAATCTGTTGGTCTAACTGTGCCACTCTGTCGTAAAACATCAGTGATTTTAGACGCTCTAAAAAACAAACAAACCAAAAAAAAACACAATAGAGAAAGTAACAGAGTGGCATTAAATTAAATAACACACTGAGAGACATACATTGTTCTGCACACTAAGGAACATATTTACAACCAGAAAATAAAAAATAAATGAGCTCTGCATAGATCCATGGGATAGAGAAAGGAACTGCTGTAATAACAGAGAAAGTTATATATTTGTGTACATTTAAATGGATGCACTTGCAGCTGAGAGCAACAGGCATTAATAATTATAAAACAGGAAACCAAAAAAAAAATTTTTTTAACATGTTAGGGAAAGTGAAAGAGCACAACCTACAGCTGCTACAGTCCGTTTCCAAGGATGAAGACTGGATTTATAGGAATGTCCACTGTTTCTTTTAGGCGTAATGACGTTTAATTTTGACAAAAATAAACATACATTAGAAGTAAGGACTATTTGTTATACACATGCTTCAGTGGCCAACATGTTAAAAAAATGATTCTTATTATTTTAAAGAAACCTTGCAAGTAAAAATTTAGGATCTTTTATGCAACTGCATGACAGGGAAAGGTTGAAGGGACAATGGATAGCATTCACACCCATGCAACTAGAGTGAAGATGTATAATGCAAACATTCTTTACACATCAATGTTTAGAGTATTGATTCTCTTAAAGCATACCTTTACTTTCCTCGACCCACTTTCAATACCAAGTCGGTTGGATACGTCATATGTAATATATTGTCTGCATTAATTTCTGAACCAAACATTTAAATGTCAAATCTGAAAGGTAGGACAAGGCAGCTATTTTACAATTATGTTTAGTCTAATTTTATTAGTATATTCTTAGTGTAGCTTTATTTATCTGTTCTTTGTTGTCAATTGTGGTAGTTCATATGCTTCAGACGTTTAGAGATTCCTGCAGCCGTATTCTCTTAGTCTTTTCATGGTACAGAACACAGATGGGCCCCACTCTTCATTGTCAGCATATGAAAATAATCAATTTGGAGGTGACTCTAGAAAAATACATTTTAACTAATGCTTTAGAGTTTTTTCGTGTTTGTGCTACCCCCATTTCAAACAACACCCTGGTAGGGATGTCACATCATCCATATCACAAAGTAAAAACAAAACAAAAAAAGAGAAAAGTAAAAAACATTAAAAAAATCTGTTTGAGTATAATAATACTTTCAAAAGTAATGATGGATTTTTTATTTTATTTATGCAGGAGCAAAGTTGTAGTGTAAAACAATAATGATGTAGATCCCTGTAGTCTCCATCCAGCATCCATCATGGCATGTTAGCAGTTAGCTCGGATTAAAAGAATGGAGCTAAAAAACCTAAACTAAGAAAATTCAAAAATCTATTTAGAGGTACACAGCAGCAGCAGCAGTACTCTTTTACACACAAAATATTGGGTTAAAAAAAAAAAAAATCTCCCAGAGCTCAACCATCTTTGTTTCCTGTATATCTAACAGTGCTCGTACTGTAGGCCTCCAGCAGCAGCAATAATGTAAAGGATAAATATTTCACTCATTTAGTGGTGACCCCTGGGATAGCAGCATTTTTGACTCTAAATAAAGACAACTGAAGCCAGGATGGGTGAATTGGGGGGTTTTCATGCAAACATGAATAGTGAATCATACAATGGTGAAGGTCTGAGAAGCAAATTTAAAGATAAGCGTGTATATAAATATATTACATGGAATTTAATTCACAATTTATGCTTTATATAACCCGATGACATCAGATTCTGAATGGGACATCTCATATTAATGATAGACACTCTAGGATTGTGAAAATAAAGGTATCCAGCAGCATCTCCTTGCTTCTAGAAGATACCTGATCTTCCAGCCATGTTAATCAAAGAGACAAAAAAGTTTAAATAAAAACAAACCTAAGAAAAAAAAACAGCCCTTTAAGTTTATACCATTTCTTTCTAATATAACACATCCCAAGCTTGAAACATAAGTAAACTGAGCTGACTTTTAGTGTACAGAAACACTGAAATGCTCCTTTCTCTGTTTGTTTCTGCTCCTGATTTCCAATTACAGTAAAAAAAGGCATTTTGCACTGAAGTGGAATAAATGTCTTTTAAAATAAATTTGAGACATTATCATCCTCTCTGCAAGCAAGCAAAGGATGAAAAAAGTGTCTTATATGTTTCTGAGTATATTGATGAAAATGTTTGTTCTGTATTTTATAATAAGCCCTTTACATAATGGAATTTGTGACGTTTAAAGTAAAGAAGTACAAACAGTGGGCATGCTACCGGATGTTATTTGGGATTAACTGTGGTTCTGACAATATGACAATAAAGTGACATCACCTCACAGAGTCTCCACATGCAGTTTCACTGGTATAAACTGATTAAAACTGACTTAGTCTTATTGAGATGAGAAAGGTTACAAAGCATGTCAGAGAACCAAATTACAATTCACCAAATCGGCATGACAGTTGTAAGTTGTTTTGTAAGGTGATTAAGATGACATCCAGTAATCTTGGTGTCAGCGGTGATGGGTTGGTAATTGCAGGGTTAAAATCGTAAATACAATCAAGTCTAGAGCTTTTTGTGCTCGCCAGTTGTGATTCAAGCATGACTGGTGGCCTGGCCAAGGCGGTTCTTCTGCTGCCCCATCAACCAGTTAAAATGCAAGAACGCATATTTGTGATCCATTGGTTCATGAAACGCAGCGCATCAAGCAGAGGATGGCTACTCAACACACATGGCGGCCAACTCCCCACTGATACGTTTGCCTCTGATGCCACCCTGGGAAAGAGTACGTATGAAAAACTGTCAACGGTTGCTGTCAACGGACATCTAGTGTACTTTAGATTTTAAAGAACAAATATCTATTTATGGAAAGGGTTGTTGCTTGTGTTTAGCATATAAATACTTTACCAAACTGACACACGTTTGATGTAATTTCTGCTATCTAGGTTAGGCAAAGTTTGATTAGTAGTTTCTTAAAAGTCAGCATAAGAAAGAAAGGGGTTAGTTAAAGCAACACTTAAGAAGTTTCAGTTTTGGTCGACTTTGGCGACACAGTGGCTTTGCGAAGAATGAATAGCGATGGGGGTAGTGTAGTGAACGGGGGAAGTGACGTATGCCGTAAACCATTCAGCATATTTGTAGTTGTTTTGTGTGCCAGGGGTCCTGTCACCCTCCTCAAAGTTGCTTAGTACCGGTTAAAGCCATACTGACCCCCTCGAACCAAGACAGAGGTGTCATTCAACAGTCGACATATAATCACAAAAGTTAGGAAAACATTTTATGAAGGGTGAAAAGTTAATTAGAGTTGCTTTAAGGAAATATCATTTGTATTAAAAAACGTTCCTGAGCCCAGTGGTTACTTTGATACAACAAAAAAATTATATTGTTATAGATAATTGTAATTTGTTAAATTTAACTAAGTTAGGATCAGGCCTGTAAGGATTTGTTAAATAAAGACATTTTAATGGAAGTCAGAACCACGTTAAAACCCAATGAAATCCTGACAGGAATAAGGCCAAACCCTCATGGTGGAGCAGATAAAAAATTTGAGGAGCTCTCCATGAAATCATTTGCCTTTCAGGTAGACTTTTTGGCATAGCAACATGCACTCATTCTCTCTCACACACACATACAGACACTCGCACACACAAGCTTGCTGCTAAGTTTTTTTTTCACATTTTCTGTCTTACTCAGGGGAATCATTTTGTTCCCTCATTTGTTTGAATGAGGGAACCACATAAAACACAAAGAATGAATATAAGAGAAAGTATATGATTGTATTATTCCATAGTCAGCCAGTGCAACAGAAATCAATAATTGGAACACAGTGTAAAAAAGAGAAACTCAGCCACAAGGAAGCGGATCTTCCCTCTCAACAAAGGTTGTGGCATTGTCCCCTTTTCCTACCAAAGTAATAGCTTGAATCCCTTACTTTTTGGGAATTTATTTCATTAGTCACGTGTTAGTTTTGATTGATTTATACGTCTCTCGTTAGAAAGCATCCGATATGTCTTTGTATCTCACAAAGTGGTACAGTATGTCTACAGGCACACAGCTCCAGCCGTTTGCTGTATTTTTCCAAGGTGGTTGCCATGGTGAAGGAATCCCTCCACCTCCTGCAACCTCACATCCATTCGGCTGCTCCATCACTCCTCATTGGCGGGGCTCTCCTCCAGAGGCGTGAAGGTGGGGAGGCCCAGTTCTGTTGCATTGTTGGATGCAGTGAGGCTTGCAACAGTGTGTAGGAGGACAAGGACCAGCAGGCAGAGTTTGAGCCGGCTGTTACACAGTCTGCAGGCTGCTGAGGAACTGAGGGAGGTACGATGCTGGCATGGTGGGTGAGTTCTTTTGAGGCTCCCCCTTGAACGGTTGTCCACTTTTAAATCCCACCGCACGTCACAGCACTCTGCATTTGGATCTACACCGGTTGGGTATTCCTCCAGCAACCCTGCATGGGAAGAGAGTTTAGGTGATATAAAGAAACTACTAGACTAGTTACATGTACTTGAGTAACTTTTAACAATTAATATACCTCTAGCAGTCATTTTATAGCATCAATTACCCAGCCAGAATTCTACCTTTAGGTAATCAAGATCTATTAAAGGGTGACTACGATTGCATTTTTAATGAGAACTGTACTGATGTTGTTTTTCATTATACTTTAAGTCATTAAAAATAAACTATTAAAACAAAACCCAAACATATTTGTACTGTATAGACATCATTTACTAATATTGCTGTATTTATCAGTTGCAAAATTTATCCCTCAACAATTATTCTTTTAATTCCACATCAAAAACGACATGAGAAGTTCTTTCTTCTATTGAAAAAACTAATTCGATCAGATCTGTGAAGTTAATAAAATCCTTTGTTGGTTCAGGATTTTAGCCATAATTTTAATGTTTTAACATAAAATCCTGATAAAAGCAAAACCTAAATGTTCAAGGCATCAAATATCTTCCTAAAACTAAAAATCTGAAAAATGTCTGCTCTAAAAAACAAGAAAGGACTTGTTGTTCCAGATGACCACCAGGAGGCACCATAAACTATTAAATAGATTTTTATCATGTCAGTTTGGAAGAGGACCAGATGATTTCAGTAACATAGCTTTGCATGACAGTTAACAGTTGGCTTTTCATGTGCATGTGTGAGGCAACGAAGATTTTTACAGCTATGGGCCTCTGGATATGTATGTGAAACCTATTGCCATCTTTTGTTAAATATAATCTGTAACTGCTTATGAACTATTATCATCCCACCTTAAACTCTTCTCAGCCACAACAATAACCCAATAAGACCATTTACTGCTAAAAATAATATAGATTTTTTTAAATATTTTTTTAAATCTAAACCATAAAGCACACACACTGAAATTAAGATTACCATTCTCAATAGGTGAATCAAAATGTAAATTGCCCTAAAATGGAGCCTTGATGAACTTGAAAAAATGTTGTAGCTCTTTGTTTCGTGATTTTAAACTAATTATCCAAGAATTATATCAAAACAGTTAGAATGAGAACTATTAGCTTCCCTAATAAAATCACACAAACTCCTAAGATTTCCACAAATATGTCCATAATGAAAACTGTTCAAACTTCTATTTCTTTTAAAAGAAAAAATAAACATTTATTCAATGTTTTATTATTATAATTTGTCGATATGCTGAATTTTAACAAGAATATTGATAAGGCCAAACCTACCCCTATGTGCTTTCCTCACTTCCATTACAATTTTGATTTCAATTAGCTTTAAAACCGCCCCTGAATATAACATTTTTTTTTGCACCACACCTAAGTTATTACTCACCTCTTAACTGTATATATATTGAAAAAGAAGCTGATTTATTATGTGGAAAATAAAGAAATGAGTCTGGTCCCCAGAAAGAGGATAGTAGACACATATTTTGATTGTGAATGCTTCTCTACTATTTCCTAACTTGTAACAGTTGTAAGGTTTATGTAAGATTTAATGTAAGAAGACCAAATATTTTGTAAACAAACCTGGATATGGTCATAACCCAAAAGATTTCAAAAAAATTGGAGGGAAAAATAACTAGAGATTTCCACAATGTCTCTGACGAGGTAATTGTTGCTCAGCTGGCCTCTACTGGATTATACGTGTAAACGAAGGCAGTTATGTGGAGGAGGACAAGGTAACCATTTAAGAAAAATTACAGCTGCACCAAAAGCACAGAAATGCTTGACAAAAGCTTTCCATTTAACTATTGAAACATTGTAATGTGTGTTTTGTATAAGGAAGGGACTAGCTATCAAAAAAAATAAATTAATAAAATGTACAAAAATCAGTTCCCACGGTAAAAAAATGGTAGAAGGACCATTATCTTTTGAGGCTGTTCTGTTGCGCCAGGATCTGGAAACCTCATTCATGTTAATTTAAACATTAAAAAAGCACTGTTGTTTTTTTTGAAGAAAAATATTAAGAGACCTGTCGTGAGTCTTGTTTTGGGCCATCACTGGGTCATTAGGAAAGATAATGACCCAAAGCATACCTCCAAGTGGAATGGCATTCACTGTGCCCGGATCTAAATCCCAGAGAATCTGTAGTGGGTGCTTAAGATCAATGTCCATACTTACAGACTTGTATACCTCAAGAGACATCAGCCAATCTAGTCAAAAACTATAACAAGAGGCAGTTTAAGACCGACTTGCGATCATTAAATAATAATAATAACCTTGTGATTTTTTCAGTTGTCTTGATACAATTTAGCACTTGAATGAAACATACTGATCAAAGCTGTTGGAGATTTTGTTTACATTTTAGTTAGGTTTAATTGTTTTTATAAAGCAGTTTTTAGTGATTTTTTTTGTGTGTAATTTCACCAGTGGGATAAAAATGCTTACCTAAACTGGATAAAAACTGCTAACATTAAACTAGTACTTCACAAAACTGATGCAACAATCTAGAGCAAAATGGGAGTTTATCAAAGACTCTAGCTATATGATTTCAGTCTATTAGGAAACAAAGTTATATACATATATATTGTAACAACAGAAAAATTATGGAAATTTGGTAATAATAGATTGATTAATTTTACCTGTGCATACAAAACTTGGGCTGCCTCCATGAATGAGATCATCATTATCAGGAAGGACAAAGGGGCAGCGCTGTTGAACCTCCAGGCAGTACTGGCCACAGGGGATTCGATTGCTGCAGTGTATCTGGGTGGTCTGGAAGTACTGAGAACACAGCCAGGGCTTATAAACCATCTATGTGGAAGACAGAGAGGTGAGAGGATATTGATGAGTTAGGAAATGTCTTTTTGGATGTTATTCACATATACACACACGCAGACACTTTTACACCACGTTCATACACCATCATCACCTCTACTGCTATTGATTTACGCAAGGCTGTTCAGTTATCCTGTTGATCCTAATATCCACTGTTTAATCAAAGTGCTTGTTGCTGGGTAGTCATCAGTTTGTTAGTCAATAAAGAGTATTACCCAACATCCTCTCTGAAAAGCACGGCACGCTGCAGATTTCAGAAGGTTAACATCTATTTTTAGAGGTGATACAATGTTGATCCTGAGGAAAACGTTACATAAAGAAGCACTTAGACATCCAACATTAACCACCTACTGTACAATAAGCAGGCTAACAACAAAACAAACAAAACAAGGACAAAGTAGTAGTAGTAGCTATCCTAAATCCACAGGTGGTAACTGCATTATTTGTTTTCTGTACAATGTTTGACATAACAGTTTGAGTTGATCAAGACCCACAGAGACTTAAGGAGAAGGACTTTTTCCATAATGTTTGCAAAAGAAAGTTACCCCCAAAGACGTTCTTATCCAAGAGTAAAGGCATTTTCCAGAAGGGGAATTTCTCTTTTAGCAATAGAGGTTACAACCAGAGGCTATGTATGGCATTGCTCCAGTATGGTCCCATCTGACCTGTGCGTCTCTAGGGAGACAACATAATGCTCTTTCTTTTACTCCATGGAGAGGGACTATTTTCTAGTGTGCGAGGACAGGAGGTCAAAACAATTGCTAAGCTCTATATGTCTGCATTATTCACTTCTTACACCTTATCCTATAAAAATTTGAGTGGAAGAAGTGGCTGTCTGTTGTCAGATAATATGTTTGTTGGAACCCCCCCCCAAACACACACACACACTTCCGCCCCAAGACCTTGCAGTATAGTAGGACTGTTCTCAGGGGATCATGCTTTATGCTTTTAAAGAGTTTCCTTCCCTATAGTCTGGGTCTATAAATCTGTACGTAACTCAAAATGTAAAAAAAAAAAAAACATATTTTAAACCCCTGGCTCTTTGGCCCTGTTCAACTACTAACATTAACCAGTGTGATAATAAGAGGATCAATGGAAATACATGAATATGTATTTTCTGGACAATGAAGGTGTCCCATTGTAGGACAAAAAATTAACAGAAAGAAATATATATATATATATATATATATATATATATATATATATATATATATATATATATATATATATATATATATATATATATATATA
>JAVLVB010001001.1:7252293-7265430 GCA_032876305.1 Orestias chungarensis
GGGTGGAGTATGCTCACAACTTCCACGTCTCCACCGCTACCGGATTGTCCCCTTTCGAGATCTCCCTGGGGTACCAGCCTCCCCTTTTCCCGGCCGATGAGCAGGAGATCCCGGTGACTTCAGTCCGCACCCAGGTCCGCCGTATGCAGACCATCTGGAGGGAGACCGTGAGGGCCCTCCAGCGCACGGCGGATCAAAAAAAAAAGTATGCTGACCGGAGGCGCATCCCAGCTCCCAAGTATGCCCCTGGTCAGCAGGTGTGGCTGTCGTCCCGGGACATCCCCTTGAAATCGGTTTCTCGGAAACTCGCTCCTCGTTTCATCGGTCCCTATACCATACAGTCAGTCATCAACCCATCCTCCGTCCGTCTTCAACTGCCCCCAAACCTCCGCATCCATCCAACGTTCCATGTCTCTCAAGTAAAACCGGTCCTGACTAGCCCTTTGTGGGTCGGAAAACCTATAATCCAGGATGACAGAAACAGCTTCATTCCTGAAGCTGTTAGACTCTTGAACTCATCCTGAACAAACCACTGCACGGACTACAATACCCGCACTTTAACACCGTATATTCCTATTTTATTTATTTTACTTACTTTACTTCTATTTTATTTATTTTAATTTTATTTTATTTTTTTAACTTATTTTATCTATTTTAATATTAGCTCTTGGGTGGAATAGTACCGTGAGTACGTAATTTCGTTCCACTTCATGTACCATCATGTATGTAGAATGACAAATAAAGAATCCTTGAATCCTTGAGTTTGACTAAATCTCAACCCTGAAACGCAATTTAAATCTTTCTTTTATTTTTTTGGTAATCTCAGTGAAAGCTATTTTGTTCTCATTTTTTATGATCTCCAGTGTATTTTGTGCAAATAGTATTTTGATAAATTTTACCTGATAATTTTTAATATTCAACAGATAATTTTAAGGCATTTATTCATTCATCTACCTATAAGAGTTAATCATTAATGGGTAGCAAGATCTGGTTAACTTTGGACTTGTTGTCATTGCAGTATCAGTTTCAGTTTCAGTTTATTGCCAGTACAGGCATTCCCAAAGAGACAGATACAGAATTCACACTTAGACCTTACTGCAAGTCGTACTGTAAAAAACATACATGTAATGTTAACTTGATTAACATTACATGTATGTTTTTTACACTCTGCGAGTCAGCACAGGCCTACACATGCTCCCAGAGAATATCTTCATGGAGGCATAAATTCAAACTTACATTTTTCTTGACTCTCCTAATTTCACATTGAAATGATTGTACCTATTTTAAATCAATCCTATTAGTTCCCATTGAGCCTAATTTTAATCATATGTTGGTTTTCAGTTTTTCAATAGCAGTTAAATTCAACCATAGGAAATAATACAATACAGTAAATAAAAGTTGCTTAACATACAGTTTTCTGTTTGTGATAACCACTCACTCTTGCATCATTATTCTTTTAGTTAAATATTTATTTTAAAGAACCCCAATATTCTTTACTAGTTACTAGATACTAGTACTACATTAAGATAATTAAAAGCCAGTGTTTGTTTATTTTTTCTCACTGTTCAGCTTTTAGAGATATCTATGTGGTTATTATTATGAACCTATGATGTCCTACGGAAAGTATTTAATTTGGGAATGTGTACATTTCTTTAAGACTGTCACACATCCAGCTCAGTTTTCTCATGACATATAACAGACCTGTTAGCTGCTGTTTATTTCTTGTTACTCACATATTTAGGAAATGACAAAACCCTTGACTGCCGTGCATAATATTTTCATTTATAAAAACTATGGTAGAGTATAGGGGACAAAAATAATCATTTTCTTCAAAAAGTATAAATAGTTACTATTGCATGTTAAAAGGACTGTTAACACAACTCAAGGAACACGAGTCATTGTAAAGTCTAGTCTCTTAAGAGCAAAGGTTGGCCTCTCGAGTCCTTAAGTCCTCTTCACTGGGATGAAGGTTACACAGTCATAGACTATAAATATTTAAGTTTGCATACATGGGTTAAAGCATAAGATGTATGAGGCCATAAAAATAAATAAATAAATAAATAAATAAATAAATAAAATAAAAAGAGTTTGCCCCCAAACATTTTTTTTTCATTTTTCTGCCACACTTACATCTGTTACAAATAAATAAATAACAAATACATATATAATATGTTTATTAGACAATGCTTCTTTCCAATCATGATCAATTGTTATCTTTTTAGATATTAGATTTAGTTCATATCAAAACTACTGTAAATGTGTAAAGTAAATATTTAATGGGTTGCCCAATTTTTATGCAGGTGTATGTAAATGCAATGCATACTAAGATTAAATAGGAAAACCTATTTTACTTCAGAAAGGGCAAATAATCCTAAAGACATGGTTGTGACAGAGCCGGATGAAACCAATTCAAAGAGAAAGACAGAGATAAGTGTGTATTATTGATCGAACTTACGTTTTTCCTGTGGTAAAAGCCTTTGAACAACAAAGGAGAAATATTTCTTTCTAATAAAATTGCATTGGTACCCTAATCTATTTCTCATCCATATACTGTACATCAATTCGATTATCGGAGACGGAACCTGCTGCTTCCTGTCGCTCCCCACTGATGTACTCATATGTTGGTGATCAGCCGAGGTGAGGCCCAGCTGGCTCCTGAATTAGATTTTTTCATTACAATTAGTATAATATCATTGTAGCTGATGTAAGGCCTTATATTTTGTCCTGTACTATTGGCTTTAAGTGGCCCCAAATGGCCCTGCCTTGTCACTGCCTTGTCTTCGATGTTTGATCTGGGCTTACAGCTAAACTGCAAACAGAGAAGCAGGAAGGATGCAAAATCCCACCAGGTTATTTAGATTAAAAAAAGTACTAATTCTTAAGAGGAATTAAATCTTATTGCAACTTATACTATTCAAGGTTTGTTAAAGAATCACTATACATGTTGATTGTGGGAATAAAGGATACACTGTTGCAGTCTGTATAACAGCATGTTTAGAGGAGCCTCGGATTGAGGACAGTTTTGTTGGAAAGAAGTTGAATTAAGAGAATGATAAAGCGTGTTCTTCATTTTATGAAGAATCGTTTTTGGCACCATAATCTCCAGTTATTCAACACTTGTCCCCACAACAAAACCAGCCTTCTTTATCTCTGGTTCCTACGCTGCAACCCCAAAAGAATACATGACACTTATATTCTAGCTTGAAAATGTATAAAAATAACAAGTCAAACGGCAGCAAAAAGAGAAACAACAAATAAACATAAAAACAAAATGCACTACTTTTTTCAGTTTGAAAAAAAGAGGTAGTACTCTTGCGCAACTTGGTGTATTGTCACAAAATCTAAGTCCTCTCAAAACAGAGCAAGTAAGTGAGTGAACAAGGTTTCTAAACAAGACTGGTACATAGGTGGAGAACATCTTCCAATATGGAAGCACAGTATTTTTTTTTTCTTGGCAAGGTGAAATATGTCAAGCACAACATAGTTTAGTTGCTCTCAGTGTAATACTTTATCTAGCGAAGTAAGAATGACTCTAATACTCCATTTTAACATCACAAATTCAGATTGAAATGGTCCTATGCTCTCTGTAAAGTCTGTAAAGTTTTTTTGTGATCTTGTCATTTACCAAAGTCTTTAGAATAACTGAAGAATAATGAATATTTAAAGTAAAGCTCAGTTCATCTTTGACTAGTCATGTTATTATATTGAATATAATGAGAAATCTATTCAAGCAGTGCCTATAAAGCAGGAATGTATAGGAGGTCAAATTGATCGTTTTGTCAGTACTACGTAACAGTTTAATGTTAGTTTTAACAGGAGCAATGACCAAACCCTCAAAATAGTTCCCATAAATTAATAATAGATAAACATTTAGAAACAAGACACAAAAAAAAACCAACAACAAATATGCATGAATTAAGGATGTACGAATAACATATGTGATTGGATGTGATAAAAGTCAAACAGAAAAAAACAAGCACTGCTGAGAAAGACATTCTGTGTTCTGTATATTTACAACAACAGTCCAATGTGCAATGTGAATTTGTATGTATCAGTGCATGTGCTTTGAATTGCTACCCTAAGGCACCAGTACCTGGCAAGCATACAAGGCATGTCAACAGCAGATATTTAGAGACAATGTTACATAGCTAATGATCTCAACAGTATGACGGATGTATAATAGCCGGTTAGCCAGAATGCTCCTCTGCTGTTTATGACCAATGCAGAATGGAAACACTTGCACAATGCTTGCATGACACACATATTCAAGCAACAGCAGTTTAACACCACCCCGTATCTCTTTATATAGGCCACTAATTTGATAAACAAAAAGCCATACTAATGAAATTACCACACAGCAGAGATATATACTACAGTGACATGCTGAGTGGTGGCATTAAAGGGAAAATGTATGGTTAAGCGAACAGAAGGCAAAAAACTGGAATTAATCTATCACAGGCACCTACTTAGTGGAACTAAAATATCCAAAAACCTATGCAGCAAACAGCAATATTGTATCAAAAGCTGTATTTAAAGAAAGACAAAAGCTGTACAGATAGGGTAAGGGTAGGGTAAAAACAAACTAAAAAACATGAAAAGTGTTGGATCAATTGTCTATGGTTTGCAAAATACTGTACAAGTATAAATTAATGCAAAAGTAGGGCAAAAACCTGGAGACCACATTTAAAAGACCTTCATCAAGGTTATACAACAGGCACAAACACAGGAGGGAATAGCAAAACATGTAGAAACTATTTGCAAAACGAAACAAGGAATTCTTCAACAATTACAATATCTATTCTTATATTGCCTAGCAAAACAAAGGCATTATTTGTATGCTAAGTGCCTGACTTTATTATTTGACTCTAGTGTAGTACTCTGTGATCTAGTACTGCGTACTTATTTCATTTATGAATCAACTAACATAGTTATTGCTACCCTTAGTGTATTATCTTGTATGCAATGCAGTATGCATTATGTTCTAAATAAAGGTTGGCTGATTTGGTTTCAACATAATTATAGATGGACTGGACCTGCTTCTTCTACAGGTTCATTGTATATAGTGAATTGACCTAACCTATAATAAGCTTTTCTAACAAAACTGAAGAATCAAATGGCTTATCACTGAAGCCACATGCACCACCAATACATACATCAGTAGGCAACTAGGAGTTAAGTGCCTTGACGAGGAGTGAGATCTGACACCAGGCACCTAGTATTAAACCTGCAACCCCGCCGTTTGCAACATGACTATATATTTTTAAAATTTAAGAAAACAATTAGATATCAATTACTGCACCTATAGAGTTACAATCTGGTGTCAAATAAAGTCAAAAGTCAATGAAAACTCTAACTTCAATCTTTCTTTATTTTAGGTTTGGAATAACTAAATAAACGTTTCCTGAATCAGTATTGTAAAATAAAAATGTAATATTGTGTAATATGTGCAATGTTCCAGTGTAATGTGATAGGCACTGAAGTGAGAACAATTCACTGAGCATTATAAGCTCCAGATAGCAAAAACAAAGCAGCAGAACAGGGAGTTCAATGAAAAAATAATGAAAGAAAGATGCCGACATGACATTATATGAATTAATCATGACATGATGAATTCCCTCCATGCATGCTAGAGGTGTTTACCTCCTCCTAGATTGTGTTGGGAGCCACTGTGCTACCCTCTGAACTACTGAGGTGGTCAGCACCTGCTATCAACATGTCTCAAGTCTTGAGGGGTTGTCAAGTTGCTCCCACCACACTCTGTGAACATAAATAATGTCTGAAACGGGGCAGCATTCTAAACTAACGTTGTTATTAAAAGACAAATACTGATTAAACTTCCTTCTTTTTCCATTTTGTGCGATGTGACCTAAAGGTTATGAAATAGAAATAACAGGTATCTATCTTTTTGTAGCCAATTTAGACAATTTAGGTAATAATGGTTGTCTACAAAATAGGGTAAATGACGCCCAGTAAGCCCTTTTTTATTAACCTCCCCCCATACACACACCACCCCCCTAGAAACCCCTTCAGGAAACTGGCACTAAGACCGCAAAACCTTAAAAAAGTATAATAACTGTTTAAGTCATTGCCATTCAATATGATAGGTGTATACATATTTGTGTTCCAGAATAAAACAAACAAATGGTGCTAGTAAAACTGTGACAGAACTCATCAGATTTTTTAAAGTTATTTAGGCCACAATGTAGAAAATACTTGTTGTAGAAGGCCAGAGAGGTGAGTAGAATCAACATGAGTATGAACATAGAAACACATTGAAAAGGACATTTTTTACATTTTTTATGTAGCATTTGCCCAAAAGCTCATTCTGTTGATTAATCAAGGTCATCAGAGTGTAATCTATCAGCATTGCCATGTTGACACTTAATCTAATAATTAATTTGACAAAGATAATTATCACCAGGATGGGTTTTGTGTGAGTGATAAATCAACACCCACTGTAGTTACCCATGATGCTGCTGGATCCACCAGACCTTGCATGCAATAGCAAGTATTTTAACTGTCCCTGTGGCTTATTTATGGATTGCCTCTATATCGTCCCACCACTGCAAGCATAGCCACTGAACCTCTTAACTACTGTAAGCAATCCAAACGACCAAATGCTGACTATTAGTGCTCACATCAAAATGTGCCCCTTTTACAGTACAGCAATATTTCCAGATGATATCTGTCCCACCTTCTACACCTCCTCTACACTGTTGTGTACCTCAGCAGTGTTTACTATAGCATATGGATGAAAATGACTTCAAAGAGAGAGCAGGTGCAAGGTTTGTACCTTAGACATTATATTATATATATTTCTTTCAAGATGTTTCGCAGTATTTCTTTGGGTTGGTTTTCTTTTACATAAACTCTCTGGCAATAGTACATGAAGCCCCTAGTCACAGGTAAGACTGTCAGACTGTCTTTTGCCTTCAGAAATCCTCATAATAAAGATTAAAATACTGTTTAGCTCCATGTATACAATATGGCATAACTTAACTGCTGATGATTTGTCAGTAGTATGTCCCACATCCTACAGGTTCTCAATAGGGTTAAGCTGTGGTTATTGTAAAGGATTTTGGAGTATCGTAAATGTTCACATCGTCATGTTCATGTTCAAAGTGTGCCAAGCCAATGTCCTCCACAACATTACACCACCACCACCACCACCACACTGAACAGTTGATGCAAAATAGGATGCTTGCCAATCCATGCTTTCATGTTTACCCCTAGTTTTTTCCAGGTGTTCTGGACTGCAGAACTTAAATCAAGACTCACTGGACAAGCAAGAATGTATCCATTCTGTTAAATCCCGACTTCCTTAATTTTCTGTTCTAATTAATGTACAAGTTATGTGGTCTTAGCTGACGGGAGACAGTCCAAGTGTGATCTTCTACCTCTGTAGCCATTCCGGTTTGAGGCTTGGTATGTTGAGCTTTCAGAGATTGTACGCTTACCGATTGTTATTCTGATTTGGTTTATGGAGATTTATTAAAAAGCCTAAACTTAGATCAGTTTTAGCTGAATTTTACAAGAGAGAACAAAATAGCACAGGAAGGAGCTGGACTGAGCTGGACTCAATTACTAATAAAGGTGAACTCCAAGTTAGGACTGTACAAATTTAAAAATCATATGAGAATCTAGATTATTTCTAGATTTATTAACTATAAAATGTAAAATATTTTTAAATATAACATTTGTATTTGAACACCTTTCAAATTTTAAACACAAACGACCTCAAAGACAGTATGTCAGGAAAAGAGCACCATGTTTGACAATGTGATTAGCAGTACAGAAGGATCACACTGTATTATTTTTTTTAGTTGTGGAGAAAATTGATAAAAGTTCAAGATCCTGTGAAGAGAAAACAAAGAGGCAATACAATAAAAGGAAGCATACAACCCTATGCTATGTGCAATGATTGATTACTCTGTAAATCTTAATTGGAAGGAATTAGTATAATTGTCATTTTTATATGATATGGGAGGCTGGACAAAATTAGGACTTATGAGATGCTGGCACATGGTGTATGATTTCCATGGACAGCTACTGATCTAGCCAATGATACACCACCATTTATAACTGATAAGCTAGGTTTTGGTAATGAGTAGCTGTCAGCTGCAGGAACTGGCATGCCTACTGCCTGGTCATTAGCATGTCGTTAGCATATCAAAGATGGGAACTACGATCCTAAGACTAGTATGTATTTCTTTGTGGTGCTGTTCATTCCGAAGCATTGGCTAAAAAAGCTACCCTATTTAACTTTAAACTAAAATAATGACCTACTTTTCTTATTTATTTTCCATCTCACCAACAATATGCACACCTAATTATTTTACTGCAAAGATAGTACAAAAAATTATATACATTCATTCTGTAAGAAGATCAATTCAATTCAAAGAGTATATGTTTGCTTAAAATTACAACATTACTTTAAATTATGCTGACAAATGCATGAAAGTATTAATCATACAATATCAGCTTCTTTTCTGAAGAGTTTGTAGATGATTGCAACAACAAGAAGTGACATCTTTGACAGGGTACAACACTATACAAAGAATGCAAGGAAACATGTTTAAACATAATTTTTTATCATTTAATTGAAAATCTTAATTTAACAAATTAATTATAGAACGAAAGGCTAGAAATAACTCAGGAGTGATTGGTAGTGAACGTTTAGTCTGGGATCGTTATATCAAAGTCAGCACATCACATACAGAGATACCAGAGGAGGCCAGCTGTCTCTACATGAGGTTAGCTAAAGTGACAGACATCACAGGGTAAGCTTGCCTGCTGACTCAAATTCACCAGGATATTATATAATCCTTTTCTAATCATGTCGGACAAATGAAGCCTAGTTTTCATATATACATATATATATATATATATATATATATATATATATATATATATACACTACTCACCAAAAGTTAAGAATATTTGGCTTTTGGGTGAAATTTGTGGAAAATGTAAAAAGTTCCCGCTAAAGTGATATCATATCACGAAAGTAGGACATTTAAGTAGAAGGATGCACTGGTGATTTCCTCATCTCAAACAATTTGTTGAAACAAAAGTTAACAACAATGGTGTGTACACCACAACAAAAAATATCAACGTCTCAATAACCTGTCATGTGCCCATGAGCATCAATTACAGCTTGACAGCAAAGTCTCATGCTGTTCACAAGTCGACTTATTGTCTGCTAAGCCAGGGCATCCCACTCTTCTTGAAGGGCAGCCCTCAGGTCATTGAGGTTTTGGGGTGCAGAGTTTCGAGCCTCTACACAGCAACTCAGTTGATCCCACAGGTTTTCAATGGGATTCAGG
This sequence comes from Orestias chungarensis, assembly GCA_032876305.1. NCBI lineage: Eukaryota > Metazoa > Chordata > Actinopteri > Cyprinodontiformes > Cyprinodontidae > Orestias > Orestias chungarensis. Next base: position 7,261,620 of record JAVLVB010001001.1, read on the forward strand.
TCTGTAGAAGGTGCAGGCCACTCCATTTGAGGTACACCAGTCTCAAACAGCCGTTCGCTGATGATGCGACCCCGATGAGCTGGAGCATTGTCCTCCATGAAGATTAACTTAAGCCTTGGGATAGGTTGTTCATGTAGGGGCTCAATCACTGGATTAATGATGTTATCAGGTAGTATGGGCTTGTCGCTGTACCATTCACAAAGTGTAGGGCAGTTCTTTTCAGACTGAACACACCTGCTCACACTGTGACACCGCCACCACCACAAGCTCGTCTGGTGACAACAGTGGCTGATGCATAGCGCTCTCCTTGACGTCTCCAACATCGTTGCCAGCCATCATTTCTGCTTTACGTTCTGTTCTCAGTGCTGTTTTCTGACTTTCATCAGAGAACAGCACTGAGGCCCACTGGTCCCTCGTCCAGCTATATGCTCCCTGGTCCATGCAAGACGAGGACGCCTGTGCCTGCTGGTGTGGTCAGGTACCCTTGCAGGTCGTCTAGCACGCAGACCACGCTGATGTAAATGGTTTTGAATGGTCTGACACTTGGGTGCCTCACACCTCCCTTAAACATGCCTGGAGTTGAGTGGCATTCATCATCCGGTTTCTCAGGGCATTGTTCACAATGTGGCGGTCATCAGCATGGGATGTGGCCAAAGGACGTCCACTTGTACGCCTTTCTGTAACTCTTCCAGTCTCTCGGTATCTCTGTTGCAGCCTGCTGATGACACTCTGTGACACTCTGAGCTCAGTGGCCACATCCGTCTGAGAACGTTCTGTTTGAAGCATTGCAATGGCCAGGTCCTGTTGATCCATTGTTAGGTGTCGTCGTGGTCTCATGATGTCACAATTTGAACAGCCTGACGAGGACGACTGTTTAAACACCATTTGTAATTCAACCATGACATTTCTTGGTCGATTCGAGGATCAAGCACCTGTTGTGTCTTTTGCCGTTATGCTCCTTGTTAGAGAACAGCAACATGTGCAAAAAGTACTGATCCATTTAACAGTTAGACAGGTGCATTCAAAGCTTAGAGAAGGTCACATTAAGTTCACCTGTTAAGGTTTGAAAGCATTTTGGGCTCATCCTGAAATCCAACCTGACAGCCAAATATCCCAAACTTTTTGTGAGTAGTATATATTACATCTGGAAATTATACCTTGACTGCAACAACAAATCCAAAAAGACTTAAAGAGGCAGTGGATACAGAGTCAAAGAAGACAGCGAGAGAAGGAAGTAGTTTAAACCATCTCTTTCATAAGTCTTCAATGTAGGATTTCTAGCTAACAAGCTGGATGCTGTGGACCTCTGGAAAATGGCATGCAAAGAAGGATTATATATAAAACCCATTTCATCAGACTGTTCTACAACAACAGTGGCATCTACATATCTACAGTAACACAGACTTTGACCGGAGATCCTTGAACACCACGCACAGCATCAAATCTTTCAAGAAACGTTTGTATTAGTTACTACATTTACTTTGTGTAAAAGTTTTGAAGGGAATTATTTTAAATAACTCCTGATAGTGTAAAAAACTTTTTATCTTTGCAAAAAGCGCAAACTACTGTTTATTTAGAATTTGCTATAGAGGGAGAGGTTTCTCTTTTTCAATGGGTGTGGGACAGTCTAGGGCTAAAATATAAGAATCAGAGTTATTCATTCAGTTTTTATCTTTAGCTTTTATCTACTGCATCCATTAATTAGGGTCCCTTTAACGTGATTTTTTTACTCTTTTTAATTTTACTGCTTTGATATTCTGTTTACCTTTGAAGAAATCATACAATTTCAAATCACAACACCTTGTGAAGGCTTTAAACCATTCCTAAAGGCAATGTAAGTAGTCTTAATAAAGACATCTCCAGAATTTCTAAAGGTTTTTCAGAAATTCTCTGGAGATTCCTATCAGTCGAATGCATGACCATTTTTAAAGTATTGATTGTTTCTTTTGTTTAGTAAGCTCCACATCAACCTTAGTATAACGGGAGCGTAAAAAGAAAATACAGATATCTTTGACACTACACAACTTATGTTCTTAAAAATACCAAAGATAATAGTTTGACAGACTTCAATATTTTAGCTTCAAAATGCTTTTAATTGAAAACGTCTCGAACCAAACATGATCAGCTAAAACTCTTTTAGCAAGGTTTTTGTTGGATGTTTTGTGGTGCCTTCAGGACATGATTTGCACACAGTGTTCCTCTGCTTGACATGCTAAAAATGTTAAGTTGTGTGTTTTTGTATGCTGCTTTTTCTAGTCCAGAGGACTCCAAAGCTCATCCATATGCTATAGTAAACACTGCTGAGGGGCACATTCAGTCCATTCATGATCACATTCATTGACAGTGAGCTACACTGTAGCCACAGCTGCCATATAGAAGACTAACAGAATCAAGGCTGCCATACAATTGGTGTCACACATCCAGATTAATAGGTGAAGGGTGATGGTGTGTGCTTCTATGTTGCTGGGGTCAAGGAAGGTGATAGGTAAACAGCCTAGAGTAACTTAAGCTTTAACTGTGTGCCACACTAAGCTTCCAGTTTCCAAGATCTCACCGATTTTATACAGATTTTAAACACACCTGCATCTCATCAGTTTATACTGTTAGAAAACAAGTTAGGAACCTGCAACTCAAAGGTTACAGAATAAACTTAGTTCAGGAATTCGAACCAAACTATTAGTATATCTTATTTCAGCAGATGTTGCGCTGTTAGGCACTGTGTTTGCCTAACAGCGCGGAGAGGTTATGATGCAGCTTGTATAAATACATTACCAAAGTCTATTCTATCCTACAAGACGACCTGGTTTAATTTACTTTCTTCTGTCAAATTTTGTCTTCTATTCTGCAATTATTTAAATATTTACTTGCGTACAACAGACAACACAGTGATATATCATTAACGTAGGTCCTAATAATACTCCTAGATCCACTCATCATTAAAAATCTTTTTAAAGTTATTAAGAATTTAATATTGTCTAACTTTACCAAAAACCTTTACCAGATTAAGCATTTATGACTGAAATGACAGACAAAAGCTGAATGCTAAAGTTAACCTCCTTTTCTTAGCTAGACTAAAGCTTTACAATAGTGTTTTAAAACATTCTGAATTGCAGTTCAACTTATATATATATATATATATATATATATATATATATATATATATATATATATATATATATATATATATATATATATTATATATATTCTTAGACTTGTCAAAACTGGAGTAAATTATTCTTTACTAAGGACAGACCAGTAAGAAAGAATTTGCAATTTACCAGAGGTAAAATTTGTATGCTAACCTTGCCATCGAGCAAATTATAAAATGTCACTGGGGAAAAAAACCATTCCGATAAGGTCCTGGTTCTAGGATTTCACAGAAAAAAAAAGAAACGCAAAACAGTTTTAGTTATCGTCTTTTTTGTAAAAAAAAAAATACATTTCATGTTTTAATTACTTAGAAATCCATGAAACAATTATAATTGCATTGATTACTTTAATTTCCTTTTTGAATAATGAAGTTTTTTTGAATTTGAATTCATTTCTGCGTTATATGCTGGGGCTCAGCCCTGTAAAGTCCCAGCTTAATTTAGGATAACCAGTACTGTTTTGCTGCTGAATAGACTAATCCTTGAAACAGAATGCTAAACAATGACAAGTTAAATGAGGTAAAATTTCTGATTTTAGTATGGGTGGATTATTAATGCCAAGGCTGAGAGGAAGATCAAGAAACAACAGTATTTGTTTGTTTTTGTTATTGTTTGTTTGTTTGAATATTATGTGTATATGTTCCCTTTTCACTCTGTGCACC
>JAVLVB010001001.1:7265530-7276745 GCA_032876305.1 Orestias chungarensis
GTCCTGTTTAGCTTTACAATGTATATAACACCTCAGTAATCAATAAATGATCATGGTATGGGAATCAAGGGAGGCTCTATAAAGCCTCAGTTGGAAAAGAAAATCTGTTAATCACAACTCTGGCAGCCAGAAACTCATTCCACTAGCCATGATTCTGAACAGGACAAGGAAAAAAAAAAAGAAAAAAAAAAAGAAACAGTAATACAGAACCTCTGTGAGCTTGAAACCAGACAATGTTCGACTTCATGTGACATGAATTAAGACAGACTGTCTTAAGGGAAATTCAGAGGATAAAGACACAGGGGAGAGGGATAGTTCAACACAGCTTTCACTGATTGAATAAGACAAGGAGGGACAAGAGGAAGGTGACAGAAATAAAAGTGGTCCAACACGAACCAAATATGTTGCAGCTTAAATAACCAGTTTAAAGAATAAGTTATTTCAATATCTTTAATATCGTTTGAAAAAAACAGAACATTAAATGTTTTCCCAAAAATGGTAAATTAAATCTTAAATCAGGTTCTCTGCAAAAACGTATTTTAAATTAAATAAATGCTTAAAAATTAACTACTCTGTATTTTTTGTAGTCTTTAAAACTCACAGCTAACAGCATAAACATGCACCTTTTAATTTGACTTTAATTAAAATCAAATAAAAATAAGGGTAATGTGTAAACAGAAAAACCCTTATAAGCCTCTTATAGACTTTTCTAACAAAAACAAATGTAAGTATTATCCACTATTCAAAATTAAATCTATTGATAAAAAAATATATTTTGAATGTAATCTTGTTGCAAGTAAATCTGAAATGCATGAACATACTGTATTTGTTGCACTTTCAAAATAGTAATACTTTTAGTTTTAGTTTCATGAGTTGAAAAACAGGTAGTGAATCTTTAAAAAGAAAATGCAAAGGAGTGGGGTTTTTAAAGTGCAGTTATTCTGAGTGTGACGTATGTATTAACCTCTCTGCTGTCCATTTGTGGTAGCTGTAGTTTATTACAGGAAGGCCCTATGAACAACGTCATGTGCGTGTGTGTGTAGCAGTAGAAAGAACATGCCATTACAAAGAGTTTTTGCAGCAAATGTGAACTAAAAAGTGGAGCTCCATCAACATTTGCTCTTCCCCAGCTTCTCCTTAGTTTCTGCTTCTTTCATGTGGTATTTTATCACAGACACATGGACTGAAAAGTGGGCCAGCACCAGCCAGTGTTTGAAATGCAGGACAAAATTAGAAAGGAATGGCAGAATCAGATGGGGTCACAACGTCTGGGCCAAGCCTGAGCTGTAGCTGCTCCCAATTAGCCCCCCCAAAAAATGTCAGGTGAAGTCTGTGTCTGATGTATTCAACAAGGCCAATGTCCGCCCCTATGCTTCTATTTGTTAGAGGGAGAAAGAAAGAGGGAAAACAGAGGAGAAATGAACAGATGCTAATAGAGGAGAAGTAAGGACAGGCTAGAGATAAATTGCCCACCCCATTTCTGTCTCTCTCTCTTAGGACTGCTCTGTGAAATGCAGACAGATTCTGATGTTCTCATTTATCTCTTAATGAAAGGTTTAGCATGCAGTTTGTGTTCTACAATGTTGCATGTACAAAGAAAGCCAGATCACACAGGAGCATCCATGCCTACTGATGCATGTGTTGCATGATGTTTATTATAATACAAATCACAATAACAAATATTTGACTTTGCATATACAACATAAAGTCAAACACTTTGAGGTACATTTTATTGGAATGAACCAACAGCAAAGTTTTATTTAAGCATTTGAAAATATAAGAATTTGAAGTTAGTAATGTACAGAAATGTCTTAGAAATGGAAAGATGTGCATTAATAGGCTCACTGATAATTGGATACTGAGGGGTGGTGGGGATGGTGTAAGCTAGTAATAAAACCTCCGGAAAGAAACAGTGTTACGGTACGTGTCATGGCATGTCGTATAATCATGGGTGGCTAATGCTTCAAATTCCAGGATGAGCACCCTTGTAGTAAACATCCATATTATTTGAATGTTTCATTGAGGCCAATTATTTGCTTGTTTACTTATTAATCTGATTGCTGCTGCCAGAATAATCTACAGCTCGACATGAAAAGAATGTGAGCTGGTATGAGAAGAGACGCATGGAGCAGAATTAAGCTCAGCGGCCCCCACACAGTTTTTAGGCATACTGCAAGGGGGATAAAGCATTGTGTTTATACTGAATTTTAATAATTGCTTACAGAACGATGTCATGTATGTGTTAGACATTCAAGGCCCTGAAATATAACATTTAAATCACCACCGTATGTCTGTCTGTGAATACCATAAACCCTTTACCCAAGAAAACTACAGCGATATTGTCAGGAAACATTCAAACCTTTAGCAAATATGGATAAAAAGTGAATGTTAAAATGAGAAATATACATATTTACTAGTAAAATCCTCCAAAATCCACCAACTGTAACTGTTTGATTTAGAAGAATATTGTACAATGTTTCGTAGGAGTAGTTTTTGGAAGTATTGTTCCATTTCAAAGCCGTTTGTCACATTGGAACAATCATGTCATAATTTTCATAAAGTTGAATAATCATGAAGTAGAGGAAAAATGACACACGGGTTCTTTTACAATTAAAAACTAGAAAAGTTTTCCATACAATTATATTCAGCCAGTATAATCAATTACCTATGAGTCTTACTCAACAACTAAATTGACCTTAGTTCCAATAAAGTTGTTTTATAAAGCCCTTAGATTTGTTTTTTGTTTTTCAAAAATTTTCAAAAATCAAACAACATCATGAATTCCAGGGTCATAGCAGGCAGGTCAGAAATAAGATTGTCAAAAAGGTCAAAGTGTGAAGTTAAAATAACAAACAAAACAAAAAAAATATCTAACTCTTTTACCACCTTGCAAAGCACTGTTCACTAAATTATCCAAAAATAGAAAGTACTACTACAAACCTATGAAAACTTGTTGTACATGTAAACTTACATGCTGCATGAAAATAGCATTAATATACATCCAAGAAGCCAATGATACCTCTGGACTATCTTACAAGATCCATAGTAGTGGAGAGGGTTATTTAAGATAATTGTTAAATATTCACTTAACAAATGAGATTGTCAAAGGATTAAAAGCGATAGATAAAAGGATATGATGTACAATTTTGCAACTCTCTGTTTAGGACACACACTAAACATGTGCTCTGGTCAGATGAGACCCAAATACAGCAGTTTGTTGGACAATCAGAATGCTATATTTAAAAAGTATATAATGAAAAAATGATACTGTGCATTATTCTGAACACCCTTTCCATTGGCAGCATCACTTTGTATAGGGACTTTTTCTTCAAGAGGGACTGAGAAGTCTGCCAGATACAATAGGAAGGTGGATTGAGCAAAATACTGGATGGACACACAAAGACTTGGGGGTAGATCACAGTCTCCCTGAACTTAAAGTAAGGGTAGAAATGAAGAATTTTAAGTATATAATAAATATTATGTTTTGTAGATTGAGATGGTTAGAAAAGAGGATGTTTCAGATGTCCAAAATTTGCAGAGACATACATTCAAAAGATTAGCAGCTGTTCCTGCAGCGAATGGGGTCACAATAAAGTATTTCATCAATGTCGCTGAATACAAATACACTGTGTTTTGTGTTTTTTATTTTATTTTATTTTTTTATTTAAATAAATAAATGTGATTGGAATATACAACAAAGTGGGAAACACCTTTTTGATATTAACACATTCACAGAACCCTTTACATATATGATGAATTAGGAAGTCTGACAGACTTACAACAAAGTTGATATTGTTTAGGGATTTTTTAAATTTGATGATCATTTTCAAAGAGGTCAAAATAAGACTAAAGCACAACTTTTTTTTTATCTCTTGAGTTCTAATTTTCCCTGCCAGTTTTTCATGGGGGGTGGAGAGTTTAGGAGATTTTTAGGTATTACATTAAGTCAATGGCTTTTTTATTAAATGGTCTTGACATTATTATATTTGACACTTTTCATCAGCCAAAGCCGTTATTTTTGACAGAGAAGGATATCTAAATACTTTCAGAGAAAGCTGTCTTCAAAAACCAGATGCAACATGTTTTTGCTTTACCTTTTGCCACCCCTCTCTGATTAGTCTCTGCAAAACCGAGAGATGAGGCTTAGACAGTAATCAGCACCTCTGATATATTTCTAACACTGAACATTAAAAGACAACATGTAGCTTTAATTAAATGTTGATTGTATTTTGCCTGTAGTGTTTCTAAGATTCTCATTAGGGAGGCTAGTGAGGGGTGCACAGCAGCAGTTCACCCCAAAGTAATTAAAACTAAAATTTGGGTAATACTTTGCTTTTTAAGCTTTCTTGGCTGCTGCTTTTAAATAAGAAAACCCATAATTTCTTGCGTGAAGAATATCTTTCTCTGACCACATTTTATGTTAAAGTATCAATAAAATCAAAATGTTAAATTTTCGCAACCAAATTCAGATATTCAGCTAAACTAATCTTCAAGTGCCACAAAATATTTGTTGGCATCAGTACCTTCCTGGTTAAACAAGCTTTTTTTATTTTTATTATTTAACCAAAAGACCCTAAAAAAGGCAGTGGTACTTTAGGTAGACAGAAGTTTGCATGGGTACCTGCACTGGTATGCAGCTATGCAACTTCTATATATATATATATATATATATATATATATATATATATATATATATATATATATATATAAAATTGTTTACCATATTGAATTGTCAGGAGTAATAAGCCAAATATTTCTTTTCCTCTCATGAAGCAATAGATTCAACACTACTGGTGGTAGACACTGTTCACATACACCAGAATAAACAAACAAACAAAAAACGACTTCTTTTTAAAGTAGGTAAATGTATTACTGGAATAGCTCAACCTTACAGCCAAAACATTAGATCAATAAACCACACACAAAACCACAAACATGAAAATAATTACTCTGCCAAAAAGAAAAAGAAAAATAGAACCTAGAAAAGTATTGGATCAAACTCAGAAGACCAACGAACCTTTGAATTAGGATTTCGAAAAACATTATTTTGGGTGAGGGGGGTGAAATAGGAGATTCAGTTTTACCTTATAACAAAGAGTAATAAACTTTGAAACATTTGCTTAGTTTAGCTGTAAGACTAGAGAAGGGAACATGTGCTCTTTACTGTATAGCAATGGCTTGTGTGCAAGGGAAAGTAGGAGCGAGAGGGAAAAGAAGAAGGGATGGTATTTGCAGATCAGAGCAGGATTTTTAAATTCTGCTTTGTATGCTGCCAGCTCAACACTTTTTGTGTGTCGTATACGTGATGAAGTATACGACATACGTGATGACGTATATCACTTATGTCCCCACCCACCCTACCTGTACAATGAGTGCTCATGTTTGAATTCGCGCATTACAGAACTAGTGTCAGACATGTTCGCAATTCTGTAATAAGTCTGATGCGGTGCCAGAGGCTGTGGTCCCGCAGATGTATACAGACTGCATGTGCTGAGGACGTGCGTGCTCCCGATATCAGGGGTTACTGGAGATGAGGTGGCGCATGCGCAGTGTTGCGAAAATGAGAATGAGCTGAAGATCCTCTCCTATACCTTTAATCAGAGGTTAGCCCCAAAGAAGCCTTGTCTTTTGTCAGTTCTGTGATGTCAGCAAGAAGGTCTCCAGCACAATCAATGCTTGGAGATTTTGTTCAATTAGTTTGTTTGAGTAAAATGGAGGGCAAAGACAACTCACACAACATTACTTCACTGTGTATTTTTGTAGGATCAACGTTTACCTTTAAACCCACCTTATGGAGCCTGATTGTTAATAGAACTTTCCCAATAAAACTCCAGTTGGAGCAATTACACAGCCCTAATAAACCAGAAGTGAACCAAGCGAGAGATTCTTAAAGGGTATTATAGATAAGGGAGTTCATATTTGGCCGTATACTTATTAAGACATATCCATAACCTAGCCGAGACGGATCAGGCATACTATTTGATGTACAAGCAGAATTGATATGTTTGTCTACCCCAGATGTCAGGCCTAGGGTACAGTACAGGTGTCTGCCGTCTTCAGCCAAAATGAAGGAATGTAAGCTCCTCAACCAACCTTTTATTTCGAACATTTTATGCAAGTCACAACTTTCTTTGAAAGTGTGTTTGAAACTGATCTGCTGTACTGAATTCTGTGACTTCAGAAAAAAACAGTTGCACACTGATAAGAAAAAAATAAGAAACCCAAATAACATTTTGTACATACAAACCTCCCTGGAACCAGGGGATCACTATTTTTGTCCTGTCCCATTCAGAAACAACAGGAAAACTCTTATTTTAAACTGGAAATCAGCCTGCCTCGGGGAGTAGCTCTAATTGTCATATTAAAAGATTAAATTAAGATTACATCAGTTTTATTTGCCAGGTACATACAGGACATACTAGGAATTTATTTTGGTGTAATTACACTGAAGCAGCCATTTGCGGCGCCAGACTGGTGTAATCACACCAATCAGTGCAGAATGAAACTGGCATTAGGTGTATATTTACAGTATTTTTTTCAGACCTGCTAAAACATTAAGAGTAACTTTTTTGATTTAAATTACCATGAATTGATTTGTTTTTGTTTTTTTTGTTTTTTTGAGATTACTTAAAATTCTGGACAATGTCCTCTAAGGCAATGAGACTGATGTAACATACACCACATACACAACATTCAAATGATTGACGGTTTGAATAATGGAAATTATTGACAGATTTCTGTTTACCACAATGAAATTAAAAGATACATTGTGTATAAAAAACCGTTTGAACCACTAACCCTTATTAGTTTAACAAGCATGTTATTTACTCCATTACAATACTACAACATATGGATTGGGTCCAATTTATCAGGTTCCTCTGGATGATAGTACAATTCTGTTACAACTAAATAAATTCATACTGCCATGGCTCCAAAAAGGGCTTTAAGAGTTTGGGTACCCAGCTGTACACTTTTCCTTTACTTTTTACTATCTAGGTGGTTTACAACCCTAATAACTGATAATGAAGTGGCCAAGGAAAGTCTGCAGATTTTTAGGGCCTTTGAACTTGTCACAATTTTTTCGGTTTTTGCCGTTGTTCTGGGTTAACCTGGTAGACTTATATAAAACAACAGATAAAGCTTCACGATTAGCTGCTGCTCAAAAGGAAATAAGTCATTCTGTTGTCCACAAATCTAGAACAAAAGAGGAGGGGGAGAGTAGATGATGAGGTTTAAATAAACAATTAAACAAAGACTGCTATCGTTGTATAACAACAACCAGAAAGCATGAGGTAACTGCGATAACGGGATAAAAAGAAATCGGAAAATCCAACAGGAAGAGGATGAAAGGAGTTGGTTAAATACAAAGGACCATGATCACTGACAAGGAACAGGTGGCTGAGTGGTAACAAGGTGCAGCTAAAGGAATGGATTGGGCAGCCAAAGTTTAGTGAGAGTGAAAAATGGCCAGGGAAATAGAGGGAGAAGTAAACACTAACTAAGGGGGAAAGGCAGAACATAAGAAGAAATAATAAATAAACAAAAAAGGAAATAACTTAAACTAGGCTGAACTAAACTCAAACAGAAAAAATGCTGCTAAAATTAAAACAAGGAATGGCTAAAATTGATCCCAAAAGAAAAGCAAACAAAGAACAAACTCAAAACAACCTGGGATTGTGACACTCAGAGCTTCTCCTGTAGTGTGCTTCCCTAAACAACACAATTTGACCCATGTCAACATCTCAACATAAATTAATTTGTTCTGCTAGCAAAATGTTAATTTACAGCCTAGTGCATCCCACCAAGTAGCAAGTGATAAAATAAAAACCTAACCACTAGTATTCACTTCAACTGTCAGTGGTTAACAATGATTCTGTGCCGTTAAGCAGTACCAGAAAGAGAAAAAAGCAGCTGTCTGCTATCAAGACATTCAGACCTAGTCCCGGCTGCACTTTTGGTCAGAATTGAACTGTAAGTAAAAAGCAGTCTGAATCTGTAAATAAACGGACGTTCTTGTCATTTCAAATTGTTTCTGGACTGTTTATGCTATACTGAAGCGTTATTTCTCTAGCTTCTGGCTGGTTGGCTGCAGCCTGGAGTCCTCCCAGCACTCGTGTCATGGTGATCGTCTGGGTTATTTATAGCAAGCATTCTGCTTAAGTACAAACTAAATCTAAACTACACCAAAATGTGGTAAAAAAAACCTTCTTCATGCAAAAGTACAAAAATAACAGATTTTTAGCAATCAAAGGCTCTATTTACATGCTTTCTGGTTTAAACTGAAAAGTTTCTTAATGTTTCTTCTTTTTGTATGACAATTTAAAAACGTGCTCCACATAAACAATAATTAAAAACACATAGTGACATGACTAAAATAAAATATGACTGGGAATCATACCGCTTTTGTGTCAACGTCTCTACAGCTTGTTAAAACTATAATCCGTACTAATATACCCAGCCTATCATTTTTCCTGTTTTCCTAATTATGTAAACACATGTATATAGAATCCTATTTAGCTCCTACAAAAAATAATGCAGAAATATTAAACAAGAATGACAGTCAAAGCGATTCCAAGATGTGCTATTCGGAGACATCATTGTCTACATCCAAATTCATTTGAACTACAACGTGGTTATTAAATCTGGCCACAATGACAAATGGACCATCTAAGACTACTGTTGGTTAGAAAAGAGCTAGCCTCAGGGCCCAGCTCACCACCGCTTGGGGGAGTTGATATATGAGAGGATTAGAAGAGGGCAGAATGGATGAGAGCACCTTTGGGGCAGCAGCGGTTTCCCATAATAGTAACACTGCAATGCTCATGATTACCATGCTTTGTGACAAGCACAGGCAATAGACACAACAGAGTTTTACATAATGTGGTGTTGAAAGTATATTGACATAAGTCTGTGTTTGTCTGTGTCAGGCTCTTCATAATCCACTCATTTTCCACTCTGTCGCCTACAAAGTGAAGGGGAGAGGTCCAGGGAACTCTGGAGCTGCTACAATACCTAATCCAACACTCCAACCTCATCAAATATATATGTCCTCTTCCCCAAGTCTGCAGTGATAAAAGTACAAAACACTTTGTTGGCTGTGCACAGTAATAAGACATACCCAATGTCTCACTTTAACAACTGATAATTTGTGTCTCAGTGTGTTTCTAGGTCAGGTCATTGACGTTAGAGCTGGATGTCCTTTTATATAAATAGAATTACTGATGCAGCACATACGATTCAGATTTACCTTTTGCATTTACAGGATATGGATGTTGATAGTGTGATTTAGTCAGCAGATGCAATGAAATAAACATGTCTGCCTGGCCCTTCTTGTTGATCAACAGGAGTTGCACATAGCAGTAAGCTTATTTATTTCCTCAGAATTCATTCATACATAAACAGATTGGAATATTGCTTCTTACCACTGTATGGGCCAGTAATACAGTAAAACTGCTCAAACTGGAATTGTGCATTTTTCTGGCTATTTTTAGCTGAGGTTTTAAAATGTGAAACAGATGAGCAGCATGAGCACAAAGTGACCTAAAATAAATACTTATGGCGATGAAGAGACATGCAATGCAGCTCTGTGGAAAGAGAATGCCAAAGCAAAAAATAAAAAAATAAGCAGGATTTCACACTGTTTCTCTTTCCAAAACTATAATCCACAAGAAGAAATCACACACACACAGATAATAAAGGACTTTCTGTCATTTACTTTGTAAGTAGCTTTAGTCATAATTTCCAAAGATAAGACATTCTGACTGCAGAATCTAGCTAATAACTATTACAATACATTTAGACAATCCATGCATCATAGTTGTTCAAACAGACATTTCCTAGCAAATATACATAATGTTAGAGAAATTTCTGAAAAAAAATCAAACATAATTCTTGTAATTAAAAAGTGACGGATGTTCACGAACAAGAATATTCCATGAAATATCCCCTGTAAGCTTCTTTGTCCACACTAGGAGATGACCCCTCCACTCCACAGTGTCCTCCCACACATATCTACAAGAACAGAACAATCTTTTCCTTGATAACAAACTGTGCTTGACACCTCCCCCTCCACCCCCACAAATAGGGATTTACATAGAAATTCACAGATATTGAGGCCCACCTAAACATACTGCCCAAATCAGATCATATGCCCAGCGTAACGTCGAAGGACATGTCGCAATCTGTTAATATGGAAAACAAGGTAACTCACATTAATTGACAATAACTGGCGTTATGACCGCCTAATGTGGGCATTGGCTCGTGTCTAAGGACAAACTGCTGCCTTGATATTATGGTATGGCAGGAAAATACTCTAATTAAAAACCAATTTTTTGGCATTAAATTTAAAATACAAAATTCTAAATAAATAAGCAAGACATTCTCAGACATATCTGTTGACAGACAGTAATGGGTTGTGAAGTTGTTGTAAAGTAACAAACATGGTACAGCCTTCTTAAACCCCAGATAGATAATAAGGTTTGGGGTCATTAGGAAACTTCTTTTAAATCTTACTCTCCTTTTTTTCTGAGTGCCAACATTCAAATGATCACATCATCTTCATTTTAATTGTTTGAAATCATTAGAAACCTTAGAATCCACACTTCCAGAATCAAAAATGCCTTAGACAGACTTGCTTTGTCATGACCAATTCAAGTGTTTTAAAAATTTTGTCTGCGTTAGTTATTTGTGTTTTACTCTCACCAGGTATTATTCAAAGCTTTTGTTAAGGGAAGCTTTAAATTGCAAATGTTTATGATTTCATATTAGGATTTCTATTACTATGTTTGCAAAACACTGTCTTTTTCTCTTTGTGACCAACTCAGATTTTATAGAATGGTCATGAAAAATGTCATGAAAAACAAGTTTTTGCAATATGCAGGGATTAAAAGGTCCATGTTAAACAAAAACATTTTAAAGGCCTCCAGGAAGAGTTCAGTGAATTTAACAGACTTACATGAAGTAAACACAATGACTTAAGACATTTCCACATTTCATTAACATTTTGACTTTCAGTGCCTACTATATCAGAAAAAATATGTTATTAGAGAAAACATGTTTCTACCATCTCAGGTGACCGAAAATGGGTAATAGTGTGCAAACAGTGCAAAGCATAGACAAATTTGATCACACAACAAACTTGGGGCAGATTGCGTAATCTGTGTATGGATGGGAATTTTCATCCCAATTCTCTGTGCTAAAAGTCTTTAAAACAGCA
>JAVLVB010001001.1:7276845-7287397 GCA_032876305.1 Orestias chungarensis
TATATATATATATATATATATATATATATATATATATATATATATATATATATATATATATATATATATATATATATATATATATATATATATATATATATATACACAGGTTTTGGTTGCACTAAATGCCTTTTATTTTGATCAGCATGTTTAGAATGACATTGCTGCTGTCTAATTTACTTTTTTCACTAGTTTGTTAGTTAATATGACTTTGGTCTGGCAACTTACAGTTTTGGCTTGATGTCTCTATTATCTAAATAAGGTCCCCTGACTCCTCAGGCAGCTAAATGTCATTAGCTTGCATTCGCCGGAAACCTTTAATAAGTGGTACCTGCCTCTAAGCCTTGAAGGCAAGGTTCCTGCTGTAATACACTAAGTAATGATGAATGCCTGTTTCTCTCACTAAGGTATCAACTATTAAGACTTTAATCCTAGTGGAATCTTTTATTGTGTAGTTTATTTGTGTTAATGCAAGCTGATGAAATGTATTTGTGAAGGCAATAATACATGCAAACCTTTTAATACAAACCACAACCTCCTATCATTGCTTTCTCGCACTGATCTATTTTAACCTATAGCACTATATTAAATTTGATCATGACTGATTAAATGTAGCCTTCTTTATTGTGGCTGGAGTGGCTTTTTTCATCTCCAAATGTGATACAACAATTTCACAAGCTAATGGCTGAGGACAAGGGGTGGGGTGGGGGGGTACACACCCCTGATCCACCCAACCCCACCTCCACACTTTTTTGTGGAATCATGCCGACCTAACACAGGCCCCGGAGTACCCCGACCCACCACCATGCCGGCACATCCAAGGCCGTTCGAATCCCCCGGGCACAGGCAAACCCCACATCCATGCGCAAGAGGCCCCCCGGGCACCAAAACCCCAGGCCCGGCCCCCAACCCCGACCCAGGCAACTCAGCGACCCAGCAAAAGACAGGCAGCCGCCGCCCCGGGCCCCACTAAGGTCCCCATAATATAATGTTTAAGCACATTTAACATTTAAATCAGTACCACTTTTTATGACACTAATCAGCCATCCTCTGTGGTCAACTGTTACACTGAGTGCTAAGCCATATAGCCCAAATTCATCTGATATTTAATGACCCAACTGCTTCTCAGACTTGCAGCCTGAATACCAACAGCAGTGACATCATTCTGAGATCTGACGTAACAGCTGCACAACATACATTCGATGAGTCAGCAGGTATGCACTGTGACTCTTCCGGGTGCATAAACATGTTAGCCACAAATCAGCGCAACTTGGCAGCGACGCAAGTCTATGGCTGTAAGCTGTCATTCAACATTCATTCAATATTCTAAGAAGCTGAAACCTAATACTTGCATCATTACAGCTAAAGTTGCTGTCAACATCACAATTAGCATGCATACTGTATACTGACAAATCAGACAACTAGGTTCTAAAATAGAGTCATTAAATCAATGAATCCTTCAAATTCTGTCGGTGCACAGTAATCACTTGTTTTGTACGTGTTTGCTTGCGTGTCGGCACCTGCTTTATCCATTGATGTTTTCAGAGTGTGAGTGAGTATAATAAGACTGATGCTCTGAAGAATGAGCGAGAAGAAGGGACACGTACAGAGACCATGAGGGAGGGAGAGAGTGAAATGAAGGGTTAGCTCTCACAGAATGCACAATGGAGCAAGCAATGAGACTGGAATGTCAATAGACCCTGTCAGCAGTGCTTGGAATATCAAAACCTGCTCCCAGTATAAAGACACAGTAGGACATTCTCAGCCTTGAGGTGATGGTGGCCTCAGTACATGCAAGTGTGTGCTTAAGTAATGTGTAAGTGTGTAACAGCTGGTGTCACCAAGTAGCAGGTCAAAAGTTACCAACATCACCAAATCCACTTCCACCCACAAATGCACAACACAGAGAATCAAGCAAGGTCAACTTACAATTTCCTAGTCATATAATATGTAATACAACCCAACTGTAGTACTGACTTTTTCATATAACTCAGTACATTTAGGGTTTATGGTGACAAATGCACACACATAAACACGTGCATGTGTGGTGCTTGTATAATGACTGAGTAAGGGAGACAGATGGTGACTCACATCACACTTTGAATTGCCAGCACAGCATTTCCCATGAGGCCACTCATAATGCCTGCTGTCAGAGGCAATGTTCTTCCTGTTTTTCTGTGATTGGAGTGAAGCCTTTAGGGAGGCAGTCCGGTGCCTGAGCAAACGGGGGTGACCAGTGGTAAAACGTCACTAAACAGACCTACGTCAGTTTGATCATTTCACTGGAGTGCAGGATATGTTTCCAAAGTGAAATCTCTGATTTACGTTTGTGTGCCTGTCTGATCCTAGTTTAATAAGCTATATTCTCAACACTAACTTTAATTGGCATCTAAAATAATAACATCCAATAACAGAAAAGTTAATGAGCCTTGGTTTGTATACTTGCAACTATTTGAATAAGCAGTACACAAAGGCAGTACACAAAGTTTGTTATAGTACAAGTCTTTTTTGGTAAGGAAACTAAAGTAATTGTTACAAGTCTATTCAATTAATCACTTTTCCTTCTTTGAAGGCCTTAACGCCACTTTGAAATATCAAAATCGTTTTAAATGATATAATATTGCATTATAGACAGAAAAAATGAATTTGTATGATATCAAAGCCAGATTTTTGAAATATCACCCTATATCCATAGTTGAGGTCAGCCACTATAGGGAGAAGTAATATTTCTTATGTTCGAAATTTGGTCCATTGACTGTTCAGGATTATTTTATTACTACTGGTGAGAGTTTGAACATGGGCAAAGTGAGTGTTGCTCTTTGTTTTTTTTCTTTCTTCACCTTGACAGAACAAAGCAGGTTCTGCATTACTACAGATAAGACCCAAATCTGTTTACCAACCTCTTGCTTTTACCACCATTACTTCTTAACAAAATAGCAACCTATACTCAGCCCCATACTTAGGGCTTGCACTGACTCCTACGGGGCGCAATGCATCCTTTTCTAGTTTATAAATATATAGCCGCACACTTATTATTGTTATTCTAATCACTGCTGATTTACACTCAAATGCAAATTAATTTTGAATTGTCATAAACATTATTTACTATCCAAAATATAAACTACCCTTCAACTTGTATGTATGCTTAAGAACGTTATTGGGGAGTAATATCAAAATGTTAAAAAAACTAAATAAATATGTAGATTTTTTCATTTCTTAACCTAACACAACAGCAAAAATAAAACATTTTAAGAAGAATTCCCCATAAAAGTTTGTCAAATACATTTTTATATTTTTTTACTGGATCTTGAACTAAGGTTACTCCAATTTTCAAACACAAATCTTTAATGTGGAAACAGTGACCAAGGAAAGAAGATACAAAGATAACGTTTTTTCATTAGAGTTGGGGGAACCATAAAAGGCTTATAATCGATTTAGCGTGAAATTATATTATCTACGATGAAAAAGGTTCAGCCTAAGCAAATTACCTGCTCCTGAATGTGAAAGATTCAGAAATGAAGCCTTTTATAGGTGTACATAAAGACAACATTTTCTTGGGAAAACACGCTAATACTTTAAAGTTAGTAATAGTAGATGTGCTAATCCCTTATGTAATATACTAAATAAAACCTAATAATGTCCATAGCTTCTCTTAGTACTAAAAGATAAATACTATTCAAAATTAATGCTGCTACTGTCCTACACACAGACTGTGTAATATATATATAAGCTGAAACATGAATAACAAAATAATCAATGTTTTACATTTCATCCCATTAAACAAACGATTCAAGAAACACCAAGAGGTAGATGGTGATATATCGCTAAATCCATTTATAGTTAAAACTGTAGTGTAGTGTATTTGTTTATGTTACAGGCCAGCAAAGACGTGGGGCTACAGATTACAACTAGAGATCCCTACCTTGGCAAACTACAACCTGGTATGTGCCAGTCAGATATTATGAGAACAGGTAAAGACCTTATGCCTTATCCCATGAAACAATGACTATGCTTTTAGTAGAAACCAGTTATAAAATAACATGCATTCAAAGCCTCTCTATTAGTATATATCACATTTTTAATACAATAGCTCAGAAGCTACAAAAGGGGTAGAAAAACAGGAATGGGTATGTTGCATGTACAGGTTTATGGTAAATGCTTGACTGTTGTCCAGATGATTGAGGATAGGAAGACAGGAAGGAAGAATAGGAAAACAATTGCAAATCACTACTGACTGCAGTGACTGCCATGACATTATCAAGTCTATCTCCATTGGATACATCGATGTGTGACCATGTTAAAAAATTTGACACATTAACTTTTTGTTACACTTAAATGTTTTAGATCATAAAGAAATGTTATGAACAAACAAAGCTGTTTGTAATATAAATGCACACAAAAAGAAGTTTGCAAATAAAAATCTTACTTATAACATTGGAGGGAAATAATTCCCTAAAACAAACTGGCGTCATATCAACATAAATCTGCTTTTCAACCAAACAGGGGGCCCACCCAAGACTTTACAACAAATGACAATGTGTCATTTACATCATTGTGCAAGAATGCCCACTCTTCTTTCCACAGTTGTTTTTCACTTACTATGTTTGGCTTTTGAACATAAATGGCCTGTTTAAGGTCATATCAATCCATGGCAATTAAATCTACATGTTAGTACAGGCTTTGATAAGGGCATTTCAAAACCATTTAATCCATTCTGAGATAGGCTTGCCAGGGTGTTTCATATCATTGTAGTGGTGTGTTGAGCTTAAGGTCACTCACTACATGGTGGCTGAGCATTTTCCTTCAAATTCTGGTAAGTGAGTTAAGATCAGGTTTTTATCAAATATGACAAACCCTCAAAGTCATGAAAGAGAGAAGCACCCACAGACCATGATACTACTTTAATCTTGTTTTACTGTTAGTATGATGTTCTGTTTCAATTTTTTCTATATAAATATGGCAATGTATGAGGCAAATTTAAAATGGAGTTTTTGCTCAGCAGTTGTTTTAAAACCAAGACTACTACCATGGATGCTAAAGCTTTGAAACTGTTGAATTTTGAACATAAATGAAGCTATTGTGGTATTTCCTTCAACTCTGAAAGCTTGTGAATGGCAGTGCAACCATTTCCAGATGAACAAGATTTCAGTAAGTTTGTTTTTCATCTGTACCTGATTTATTTTTAAATTACAGAATAAAGTCTTGTTTTTTAAAAGTATTTATAGTTTATTTCATGATATAAGACAGCTGCTAATTCAGTTGAAAAATATACATTTTAGAAATATATAAATTGGATTTGATTCATCATTTAACAACAATTGAACCACTGTTTAACATCTGTCCAAGTGGATTGATAAGCTGAAAAAAATTGTAAAAAGGGGAAAAAACAAAACCCTTTTTTTTAAAACATTGTAACAGTGTGGTAAAAAAGGAAATAAATATAGTTCTATTTTTTGTCATCCTAATTTGATGTTTAGAGATTCTTATAGCCCCTTCAACTGCTTTTACTTTATAATGGTTTGCTTTATATCATCAAATGCAGAATAAGAAAACCCAAAACAAAAACCAAAAACCAAAACTTTAAATTGAGGAATCTGAGTATTTTAAAACAATGTTTCTGAAAATATGTTTAGAGCTCCCAAAAGCAAAACCCAATTTGAATTAATTGGTCTGAGCCTCTCACAGAAAGATTGTGTTTCTGAGGTTCATAAAACGTAAATATTTTAATAAAATTACATTTATGCAGAGGTGTATGGTGCTGTATCCTTCTGTTTATTTTATCCAAAAAGTCCTAAAGAATGCTTTTGGTTCCTATGAGTTTTAACAGATTACCACAGTAATTGCAGTGTTGATATTACTGAGAAGTCTAAATCTCTTACTAAAATCCAATATGAAGGAGAGGATTTTTAGTCATTGACCAATGTATGCTGCTAATCAGTTTTAACAGCGTAAGAGTCAAAAGATACAGCAACCTAATTTGTAACCTGTTTCATGTAAAAGCAAATATAAGTAAGACAGAGTTAAATAGTTTGTAATGGACTAAGATCGTATCTTCTATTAAAGATTAGATTAAAAATAATATTACTACCCACCAAACTATGTAAAAAATAAAAATTAAAAAAAACATGCTAAACTGGAGCAGGAACAAAACAAGAAACTAGACTGGATAAATCTTTCAAAAAACAAACTGAAACAAGGGAGATATGCAGAGAGACATTGGCTAAATGTAAGAAGCTAAGGCGAAGCAACTGAAAGATAGGTATTACAGTCAAAACACAACAGTGAAGAACAGTAATAAGACAAACATAATAATAAACGAGTAAAAAAACAAAAACAAAAAAAGAAAACAAAGCATGGAACAATTCAAAATACAACAACAAAGAGGAATGGAAGTTTGTTTAAATGGATGTGAGGCAAAGGTGAACTTGGATTTATAATAAATATCACCAGATGAGAGGATTCCTCCTGTCTCTGTGGATAAAAGCAATTAGAAATGACAGATCACAGTTAAACTTCAGATAAAAATCCATCATTTCTACTTAAAAATAGATTGTAGAAAGTACACAGACACAGATGGCTAAACTGCTCAAAGAAGAATGAGTTTTTGCCCAAGTGCACACAGGTGTTCTAAGGAATATCTGATTGAATTTACGGCATCTTAAGCCCGGTGAGCAGAGACCAAATAGTATCCGTAGCATGTGTTTAGAGGCCCCCTAGGACCATTAAATCAGCCCAGAGTGGATCAGGAAATCATTGCTATAGTGACAGGGAAAAGCAGAAGCCTAATTTACGGTGTCCTTACCTCACGCTGTAAACACATTGTGTCCAGTCACTCACACAGACACACATCTGGGTTATTTCTGCTTTTCGTCCACTTAGCCATTTAATCTTGTGGGTTTGATGGTGTGAAGCTGGCCTCTGCTCAGTTCAAAGCACAGGAAGTCAGTCAAGGCTCTGCAGATGATAGATACAGCCTCCTGGCCCAGCTCGGCATTATATGCAGGCCAAAACTCTGTTAAGCAATCAATGGTTTCTATATTTTATGTTTTGTATGTAGTTATAGTATTTTAGGTAAGTTACATTTTCTCATGATGAGCATTATTTTATACACCAGTCATTGTCAGTATTTCTGGAAGCTAATTTATTATGTGGAAAGTTAAACAAATCTCAGAAGATATTTATCAAGCCAAACAATGAAGATAAAACTTAGTAGTTGGTGGAATGCCACTATGCTACCAACTACTTCTTACTATCAGTAATTTCTTTGCTATAGCAAGTATTTGTGTATATCATTACTTTAAGTACACTTTGTAGGATCTCTTAATTACTGGTGCTACTGATGATTTGATGACAATGTATTAATACTCCCAGTGAAAAAGTACTTTTAGCATCTAGTAGGAGTTTAAGTGTAACCTTGTGAGAATCCAAAAAGCTGCTTTACTGTAAGTAGTGAGTTGAGTGATAAATAGGCTTAAAATTGGAATTGGCTGGAAAAACATAGGGGTAATCAGAATTTTTGGTATTTGTTTTAAAAAAAAAATGTGATAAAATAAATATTTCTTTAGAGCAGCATTGAGCAAGGTTCTACAACTTTTTTTCAATAACAAAATTAGATTTACACAGAGAAGAGACTTATAAACTCCAACATCACTTTTTTCCCAAATTCATGGCTTTAACTCAGAAAAACTACAAAGAAGTATTATCAGCCCTTATTTTATCCAGGTTATACCTGAACTGATCATACAGCTCTTTACTGGGAAGGACCAAAAGGGACTGAAGCAAGAGGCGGAAGTTCTACAGAGCACTGCATCTATTGGACAAGAGGGGATGTTAAGTTGAAGGTGAGAAATAACTGCTGCAATGCAGGCAAGTGAAGAAGCTGTTTAGCAGGGGGGGAGCAAATGTCAGGCCTCTGAGTGCTTTGCTGAAGGAGAACATCAATCCACAGTCTACTTAGTTCATCTCTGCCTTCACACTTTAACAGTCCCAATACTCAGGAAGGACATAATCAGGCCCTGCAGCATTGATACTGCTTTAAAACTGAATAATTAATTTTCACCAAACATGCAATTGCTTTCTGTTGTGGCCTTTAATCATCCTTTTTATAAAGATTATTTTAAATCTACTAATCTTAAGCAATGATGCAAAGGGTTATTAGGCTAATTATCACTCTCATTGAACATAGACAATTATTTAGTTCCTGAGCACAGTTTGTATGTTTTTGTTTATAACTTTTCTGCTCCATTGCCTGTTTGAATCCAGCCCTCCACGTTAACTGAACTGAGCATTAATATCTAAACATGAAATGACAGTCTATCCACTAAAGTAATGACTGAGAAAGATGACACAAAGTGTGAAAAGTCCACCTCAACTGTCCAATACCAAGCATCTGAAACAGGATTTATTACCAGCATGACTCACATATGATATGTAACACATTGGCCTCATTTCCATTTCTCTCTGAGTAGCTTGTGTACATTCTTATGCTATTCCCTCTGTGCTGTTTAGTTTGCCTCCCATTGGAGTGTTGACAGACACTGGATGCTCCATGCTGTGGAGATGCAGAGAGCGTGGGAGTTGATGGCCAGGATTATGTGAAGAGGCGCATCAAAACTCTACTTTCTCAGCAATTAGTAAAATATATATATTCTGCATCAAGACAAGAGAATTATCATGTAATATTGCATGTTCCATTATAAGACCAGGGCAATGTTTACCCTTACTAGTAAAAAAACAAGTTTATTTTAAAGGTGAATAACAAAATATGTTAGTGTAACTTTGATTCTTCCTACAGACTCAAAATATTATTCAGACCTTACTTTGTAAACACTTTCACACTTTTCATTTTAATTGATTTCACGTATAAAAAAATGGGAAAAGCACAACAGTGTGCTACCATCTTACAGGTTTAAGTGCAAACCTATACAGTTCACCTTTTTAATTTTGTATCAGCTCCCCTTCTGCGGATTAACCTGTCCTCTTGTTCGCCTCCTTTGTTCTGTATTTGCTCTCAATATATTATTGCTTTTATTTAATTTTGAATTTTTTGATTTTTTTGTGAAGGCAAAGAGAAATAACAGACAACCTAATCAATTTTGAGCTAGTGTTGAAGAGCTTTCTATTTTGAAGGATGCAGAAAAGAAAACAGATGGCCTGCAAAGTTTAAGTATTTTAGAACATGAATTTGACTTCTTCTTAAATATGTATTAAGTAGGGATGCACCGATACCGACACTGGTATCAGGTATCGGTCCGATACCGGGCTTAAGTACTCTACTCGTACTCATAAAACTGCCACCAATACCACCCGCAGCGCTACTATTGGGCCTGGGTGGTGCTTATGGCGTGATCTCTATGCCACCAGGTCCGCGGGCACAGAGCCACCTGAAGGAGCAACAACCGCAAGCGTGTACGCACGAATAGCAGGTAAGCGCGCCCGCTCAAAGGTGCTCGGACACGCGCTCAAGTCCGACAAACATTCGCTCGCTCAGCTCACTCTGCTCGCGTTCGAGACTGTGTCCGCGCCCCCAACTCTGCATTACATGCAAATGAGCCGCACTCCCAGCTAATCAAAGACTGCCCTTTTTCATCCAATTAAATAATTCCTTCCAAATACACGAAGTTGATTCATACTCTCAGACTCACTAACATTTCAGCAGAGCCACAAGCGCAGACACAGAGCCGAGCGCAAGCTGAGAGGGCGTGCGACCAGTTTGTCAGAGTTGAGCACGCGCCTGAGGAACCCATGAGCGAGCGTGCCTGAGATTCACACACACACGCCCACAACTATTGCTCCCCCAGACAGCTCCACGCCCGCAAACCTGGCGGCACAAAAACCACGCCACACTGAGTCACTGTCCTCAGTGCTGCAAAAAACCATTTCAGTATTTGACAAATTTGTGTTTGTATTCTATGTTTGCACATAATAGGCAATGTTGTTCAAATAACAATATCTGTGGAAAAATTAAAAAAAATGTGTGTATATATATGTGTAATGGCGTAAGTACTCTGTATCGGTATCGGTGAGTACTCAAATGCAAGTACTTGTACACTTTATACATGTAACATATATACCATAGGTGTGCAGGAGGACATTTCTTTTAATAGATTTCTCTAACTTTTGCAATTGAATTTGAAGAAAAAAAAAAAACTATATTTATAAATCGATTTGAAATGTATCACTTGTAGGTTTCTTCATTACTTTAACAGCACTGTAAGATATGTTACTTAATGTTTGTCTGTTCTAACCAATAAAATGTAACCAGTGACTGTATTGGACTTGAAACTTTGTTTCTCAGAGGGAACCTGCCGACTTGTGTTTGTCACATACTGTAAGGTGGATAAAATCTGTCCTGAACATATACATATATATATATATAAATATATATATATATATATATATATATATATATATATATATATATATATATATATATATATATATATATATATATATATATATATATATATATATATATATATATATATATATATATATATATATATATATATATATATATATATATATATATATATATATATATATATATATA
>JAVLVB010001001.1:7287497-7314250 GCA_032876305.1 Orestias chungarensis
ATATATATATATATATATATATATATTACAAATACACGTAATGCATTTCACATCAATATTTGGGATGTGCAACAACAATACTCATTATCTAGCTATTAACACATTATTACCTAACAATTCTTATTCATAAAGAAGCTTTAAAACTATTCTTGTGGTGTCCATGTCAGCATACTGAATAAAAGTACCCTGCATAACTAATCGCCAAAACAAAAGTAGTTTTCCTTTTCCTAACTGCATTATCAGTTATCAATACTCATTATAGAGAAGAGCTGTCTTGGCCTATAAATGTTTTTTGTGTGCCAGGAGTCAGAAGGTACTGATCACTACAGGGCTGGGTTGGAGAGGGTCGAAGACTTCCCTCAGCCAAAAATTTCACTGCCAGAAACAACATCGTCTTATTCAATAACTGAGAGGTTTTCACCTTCCCATAAAAAATATACATTGGCTTGTAAAAAAAATTTAAAAAAATAAAAATTCAGCTGGAAGACAAGGGCTGACAGGGGACAAACTGTTCAAATTTGTCTGTTGACTGTATTACATCTTTGTTAGCTTCAGCTCACATCAGAAGGGACACAGAGGGTCTAGACGTAAGTCAGTTCCTAAATACTGATATTAGGGCGGCAGTAATCATAATAATTTAATGGTTTACTCATATTCAGTTAATAATCTGGTTTTACACTTAAATGCCTTTTTTTTATATATATACAGTTTGTGAGTCAGTGGTTGACTCATTGGGTTTTTGTGTTTAAACATTAGCTTGGAGTACAGCATCGTGTTTCGCCGAAGAGTATGCTTTTTTCATTTAAGTAAGTAACATTCAGCAGAAGATTGAATTCTTGCTGTTTTTAGAAACTTTCACTCCTGCACTCCTGATTTAAACTTACTATGACTCAGAACTACTAATTGTATTCATGGTGTAAAGGAACCCTCAGGGGTACCAGAAAATAACCTTGAGTGATAACGCAAGGTTCACGCAGAACTTTAATTTTCAGCATGTATTGTGATCAGCTGTACAGAATGTTTTCCTAATTATTTAAAAAGTTATACCAGCAGGGTTTAACTAAATTTCAGTAAAATAAATAATATGTTGAATGCTGTTATGAAACACATTTAGTTTTTATTCTTTTTATAGCTCAAAACAAATTACCAGATTAAGGTCACTGTCAGTTTCATGACACGAGACTAGATTTCAAGGCTAGAATACGTTTGGTAATTGTGGCAAACTGTGTCAAACAGAAGCCACATTACAATTGGATTTAGGTCTGGACTTTGACTTGACGATTCCAAAACCTGGATACATTTATTTGTGAATGATTCCATTGTATATTTGGCTTTATGTTTTGTATCATTGTCTTGTTGGAAAATAAATCTCCGTCCCAGAATGGTCCTGTATTTGGCCCCTTCCATCTTTCCATCAATTTTGAACATCTTCCATGTTCCTGGTGATGAAAAGTAGGCCCAAACTATGATGCTGCCACCACTAAGTTGGACAGTGGGTGTATGGATGGTGTGTTCAGGGCGATGTGTTGTGTTGCTTTTACGCCAAAAATATTGTTTTGCATTGCGGCCAAACAGTTCAAGAATCAAGAATCAGTTTATTTATATAGCGCCAACAGATGTCGTCTCAAGGCACTTTACAAGAAAATCAATTAAAATCATAAATACATAATAAACAAATCAGTTTGAAAAAGTTTCCAATTTAAGGAACCCCAGCACATTGCATCGAGTCATTGACTTGCAGCATTCACTCTTCTGGGATCAGCAGACCGAAACAATGGCTCGTGTTGTCGTCGACTTTACAGCAATCCCTC
This sequence comes from Orestias chungarensis, assembly GCA_032876305.1. Taxonomy (NCBI): domain Eukaryota; kingdom Metazoa; phylum Chordata; class Actinopteri; order Cyprinodontiformes; family Cyprinodontidae; genus Orestias; species Orestias chungarensis. The sequence continues at coordinate 7,289,309 of JAVLVB010001001.1, forward strand.
ATACTGAGCATGTGTGTAGCAACAGTGGAGAGGAAAAACTACCCTTAGTTAAATTCTGGTTTCGTCTGACCAGAGCACCTTCTTCCACATATTTGGTGTGTCTCCCAGGTGGCTTGCGGCAAACTTTAAATTAGACTTTTTTATGTATATCTTTGAGAAATGGCTTTCTTCTTGCCCCTCTTTCATAAAGGCCATATTTGTGCAGTGTACGACTGATTGTTGTCCTATTGACAAAGTCTCCCACCTCAGCTGTAGATCTCTGCAGTTCATTCAGAGTGATCATGGGGCTCTTGGCTGCATCTCTGATCAGTCTTACCCTTGTTCGGGATGAAAGTTTAGAGGGACAGTGAGGTCTTGGTAGTGGTTTGCAGTGGTCTGATACTCCACCATTTCAACATGATTGCTTGCACAGTTCTCCTTAGATTGTTTAAAGCTTGAGAACTATTTTTTTTTAATCCAAATGCGGCTTTAAACTTCTACACAACAGTATCTCGGACGTTCCTGGTGTGTTCCTTGGCCTTCCCGATGCTATCTGCGCTTTGAACAGAGCCCTGAGATACTGAGACTTGATTACACACAGGTGGATTCTATTTATCATCATCAGTCATTTGGGACAACATTGTATCATTCAGAGATCCTCACTGAACTTCTGAAGTGAGTTTATGGCACTGAAAGTAAAGGGGCCGAATAATATTACACGTCCCACTTTTCAGTTTTTTATTTTTGAAAAACGTTTGACACATCCAATACATTTCATTCCACTTCACGATTGTGTGCCACTTGTTGTTGATTCTTCACAAAAATGTAAATTTAATATCTTTATGTTGGGAAAATGTGGCAAAAAGTTGAAAAGTCCAAGTTGCCGAAGACCTTCACAAGGCACTGTATTTATGATAAAATAAAAAAAGGTGTGTTTTCTACACTTGGATTTGGTGGTATGTGTTTTGTGTGCCTAAGTATAGGTTTTGGGGCTTTAAACGTGAAGAACCCACGTTTTTGAAACACCAAATCGTGTAGTGTCGATGTAGTAACGTTAGATCCTAATTAATTACTACCGCTTGCAGATTTATCTTTTTTGTGCAAATAAAAAATGCAAATTACAATATTTCTTTAAAAGCATGTAAACTCTTCAATCTTTTTCAAGGTGAAGTTCATCTTCAGTCATTTCTGCCAACACCAAACACAAGCTGAACTGTGCTTAATATGAGTCATCTTTAAGAGATAGGTATCACCCAGAGTGATATTCTCACAACCAAACATGTTTTGTGGAAAAAGTCACATTCTTTCACAATCTTTTTCTTAACATCTAGATCTAAAATAGATATTAAACCTAATTTAAAATAGATAATACTTCAGTTTCAAAATCTGATATGATTTGTCTTCATATTGCATACACACAGAAAAGAATACATTTTACTGTCCTACAAGTCTCTACCAGGCAGCCCGAGGTAACATTTAAGATTTCCATGGTTTCTCTCTGTGGAAGTAAACGCCTCCCACTGTTTCCCTCAGAACTGCCCGTCTGTCCTTGATTATCCCTTCACTGTGCTGTAACTTTCTCTTATCTCCTGGGTCTTGAGGCCATGTTGTTGAATAAAGGAAAAGGCCAATGCTTTACCAGAAAAAAAAATGTAATGCAAACAACAAGGAAACTGTAGTAACCCTTTGCACTAACTAACAAACTTCTATTTTTTTCACAAATTATATTTATTTTTCTGCAGTAATGCAGAAACTATGGGAAGAAACTTGTGCCATCAGAAACTGAATCTAAATTGCTCAGACGGAATTTGTATTCGCAAAATTTGAAAGTAAATGTATTGGTTTGAAAATTAATTTCACTAAATTGAAACTGAATTAGTTGGTTTGATACTGTATGTAATTTTCTAGAAAATTCAGTTTCACTATTTTTACTTCCAGTTCTGTAATTTAAATTCGGTTTCAAAATACTGTTTTTTGTCCCACACATCTGGGTCCTTCAGGAAGGCCACAGAGGAATCAAACTTAGATTCACAGATTTACATTTGACATCACTGTTGGCGGGTATTCTCCACCATGTCAGATGACCACACGCACACTGTAAGCTCTCTGCACTACTCTTCGTGGTCCCAGTCTGACAGCGTACAGTGCTACTCCACATGTTTACACACCCACCATACACTGAGCCTGTCACTTGATGTCCACTTCGTTGGAATCAATTAATTTTATATTCACATTATATATATATTACATAAGTAGGGGGGATACTGACTAAGAAGAGTAACTGCCTGTTTTTTTTAATTGTGTGCTTTTTTACCAAATAAATTGTACCTTTTGGATCTCCTGTTTGGACTGAAACTCTCACCTGAAAGCGATTCAGGAAGTGAGAACTAGGTCAATCAAGGAAACATTGTGTAGGGAAGTGTTTCTGACCCCTCCCCTCAGACCTTGGTTTCTATCTACCTCCCAGGGGGTGGTCTTAGCCGGATCAATCATTCACACAAGAACAGCTGCATGTACTTTTGCCTTTGTGTTCAGCCTTTCTCGTGTAAAGACGTTTTCGAGTAAAGACGGGCGTGTCTACTGAACCGGGCCACCAAACATGGTCAACGTTCTCTAGTCGCGATGTGTCATCACCCTATCTGTGTTATTTGTGGCACCCGCAGACGGTCGTACTTTCACAAACGGAAACGTTTAAAGAAACCTTGGCGTCATGATCGATGATCAGCTGACCTTTGCGGATCAGGTTGCCTCTGTCGCTCGATCGTGTCACTTCTCTCTATTCAACATCAGGAAGTTTAGGTCATATCCAACTCAACATGCGACACAGCTCCTAGTTCAGACCTTGGTCATTTCCCGCCTTGACTACTGCAATGCCGTCCTAACAGGTCTTCCAGCCTGTGCTGTGAGACCGCTACAGATGATCCAGAAAGCTTGCTTAGTTTTCAACCAGCCAAAACGAGCGCATGTCACACCCCTTTTCACAGAATTCCATTGGCTTCCCTTAGGTCCACGCATCAAATTCAAATCACTAATGATGGCATACAGAGTGTTTGATGGATCAGCGCCCATCTACTTCGACACCCTCTTAAAGCCTTACGTCACTGCCCGCCCGCTCCTTTCTTCCAAGGAGCGCCAACTAACGCGACCAAGGCCCCGTGCAAGTCAATCTATACTCTTCTCATTTGCAGTTCCTCGCTGGTGAAACGACCTTACGTGCACTATCAGCGCATCAAATTATTTTTCCACCTTTAAGAAATCCTTGAAGACCCAGCTCTTCTGAGAGTATCGCTTGCCCTGAAAGATCTAAATGCGCTTATTATTATTTAGCATTCAATGTAGGGTACTTGGGCCTTCTGTGTTTACCTAAATGCTGTAAATGAGTGTCATCATTAATGTTAAATCCTCTCCTAGCATATTGCGGGTAACTGAATAAATTGCGTTGTTGTTCAATGTTAAACCCTCTTTTTGTAAGTCGCTTTGGATAAAAGCATCTGCTAAATGCATAAATGTAAATGTATTTCGTGCACACCCTATATTTAGCCTATCATTTGGTAGCCCACTTGGTCAACTATTTACCCAAATATACAAGGGGAACATACACCCAAAGAACAGATTGAAAGGTTGTAAATTTATTTCATCTGTTCTTCCTGTTGAGTCCAAAACAATATTAAAAACGAGTACTAAAAAGTCTGTAAAAATTAACTATTATCCAGCCACTGCCGAGCCCCACTTTTGCGGGGTCCACCAAATTGTTGTTCACCACACTGCTGCTTGTGCGAAGCTCCTGCAAAACTCCTCACCGCCACCACGCCACGCCACCCTCCAGTGGAAAGCAACTAAGTAGAGAGGGAGACACAGGGAAAACGCCAGTATACCACTAGTTTATTTTGTGGGGTGCTTCCAGGGGTAATCGGGATAGGCATAAAACCTTTGCCCCAATCATCTGTGTCGGTCATATGTTTATGAATCCACTTGACACCTATGCAGAGTGTGCGGGTCCTTCTTCCGGAGTCTGGGCCTTTCCGTTTCAGATACCAAGGCTCTATGACTGTGCTATGTAGACTATCTTTAAAGGCGTGTTAATTAATGCCACCACCTGCAAATTCAGTGAATTGATGTGCCCTGCCCCCTCACCATCAAACCAGTCCCTGCTTGGGGAGTTGCCAAGAAAATCGATGTTGATCAATATAAGCATACTAAGATCTGTAATGTAATGGCACTATTTTACCAGGAAGGGTACATAGGTTAAAATGGGGAAGTGATGGAGAGAGGAGGAATACTGTTTTATGTGGCCTGTAATGTGTTGGTGTTATGTTTGACATTCAAAAGCAATATTGGGAATATCCTTGACCCCACATAACACTACATGTTTTCAGAAGACATTCGAAGATGGCGAAGTTCCCACCTACAGAAGCTTTTGATTTTTCGTGGCCGGAGCAGTGGCCCGAATGGCGGCAGCGATTTCAGCGCTACCAGGTAGCCATGAAACTAAACCTAGAAGACGTGTGGTCCAGGTCTGTATGTTGCTTTATTTACTCAGGAAGGACACAGAACAAGTGTTTAAGACATTCACATTCGGAGAGAGGGAAGACAAGGTGGATTATGAGATAGTTTTAAATAAACTCGACAACTACTTCGTCCTGAAAGTGAAGACAACAAATGAAAGAGCTCGTTTTCATCACTGCACTCAGAGGTCGTGGGAGACTGCAGAGGAATACATACAAACACTTCATGAGGTAGCAGACACTTGTAATACAAAATATCCGCGACGGATTGGTCATAGGGATACTTGACAAAGAGATGTCCAAGAAGTTGCAAATGATGCAAAGGACCACAATGCAGCTGACTCTTAAGCCTCAATGTTGCAGCTGCCATGGGCCTGATCAAATGCATGGAGGAAATAAGAGCCTAAGCAAAAATCTGTGACTCCTGCCCTAAAGATACAGAACGGTTGAAAATCAAGCCCATTAAGATCCCTCTCAGAGAAGGTGCAGTTCCCTATAATGTGACAACTGCAAGAAAAGGGTCAGTTCCCACATTATCAAAAGTGAAGAAAGAACTGGATTGCATGGTGAAATGTGGAGTGATTCAACCAATCTCAGAGCCAACAGAATGTTTGCTCCAATGGCACCCATGCCAAAGAAAGACAAAGAACAAATCAGAATGTATGTCAATTTTAAAGCAGTTAAAAGAGAAAAATATATACTGCCAACTGTGGATGACATCTTGCCCAAACTGGCAGGTGCCAAAGTATTTTCTCTGTTAGATCCTGCAAGTGGATCCTGGCCATTAACACTTGATCAGCACAGTGCCAAATTAGCAACCTTTATAACCCCATTTGGCAGATACTACTTCAACAGGCTAACATTTGGTAAAACCAGTGCCCCAGAAATTTTCCAGCATGAAATGACCAAACTTTTGGAGGGACAAGAAGGAGTAGTAATCTCCATGGATGACATACTGGTTTATACATACACACCAGAGTAACATGAAATGAGGCTTAAAAAACTCTGGACAGACTGAAGGAAGCAGGGTTAAGACTAAACCATGAGAAATGCCTCCTGCGTCAGAAACTAAATTATATGGGACACTGTGTTGACGAACATGGCACAGGGCAAGACAAAGCTAAAGTAAAACCTAGTGATGGGTCTGGCAACACAGATGCGTGTATCAAGCTCATAGACCAAAACCCGTGTCGGTGCACGTATTGATTTCAGCAAGTCACCTGACCAATACAGCAACTGTTTCAAAAAGACACTGAAGCACCAAACTTTGTTTATAAGGAAGTGAACCTATCAATGTGATGCATTTGCCAAAAGAATTCTTGATCTTCTTTGGTACAGCGTCAACTATGGAGCAGGCTCAAGGGAAACGAAAGATTTCCGCAGTGTGGGAAAATTTTGATCTTGAATCGGAAAATAAAGAATTTTGTTCTTTCATCCGGTTCTTTTCAGCTTCTACTTGATGTATCTGAATCTAAATTCAGCTGAATTGACTCTTACTCTTATATTGACTTTCTCGAAAAAGCGTAACAGACTAAATTTCAAAATGTTGGAAAAAATATTTTTTTGAATAAAAAATTGTGAACAAAAACCCCAGTCCACAAGCATCCTCATTTCAAACACATTCACTTAAATTTTCACTTTATGGTACGTGTTCACATTATTTATTGACTGTATCTAAGAATATCATATATTTTCATTTAACTTAAGATATGAAATAATACAATATATAATATACAATAACATACAATGACTTAAATGTTATTGTTCACTGGTTTATCAAATAAGTCTATCTACGTTGCCTGTAGGGATTTTTAATGTCCAGCAGGTGACAGTATTCAGTGACACAGTTTCGACACAGTATCAATACAGTTTTGCTATGTGTCGAAACGCTTCATGACGCCTCATCTACCCATCACTAGTCAACGCAGTCACAGAACTTGAACCCCCTAAGAATATTTCTGATCTGAGGAGGGTCCTGGGAATGATCCACTACTTGGGAATATCCCTGACAAACCTTTCTGAAATCACAAAACCTTTCACTGATCTGCTTAAAAGTGATATGACTTGGATGTGGGGCACCGTTCAAAAAAAAAAGCATTCAGTAAAGTGAAAGAACTTGTAACAAAGTCACAAGTACTCACATTCTATGATGTAACTAAACCAACTATAGTCAGTCTAGATGCTGGTACTTTAGTTATGGTTTTTGGGGGGTTTACTCCAAGATCATCATGGGCATTTAAAACCAGTGAACTTCTGTTCCAGAACACTCACTGATGCAGATCAATGATATATACAAATAGAAAAAGAGTGTCCTGCAGCAGTCTGGGCGTGCCAAAAATTCAGCAGATATCTTTATTGACTGAACTGCTTCATCTTACAGAATGACCACAAGCCACTTATACCTCTCATAACAGCAAAGGTCTTCACTCAAAGAACTCGTAGTTGCTGGTGCCCTTTCACGTCACTGACAGGCGTCTGTAACTGAATTTAAAGTATAAAAGTAAAAGTACTGTAAAAAATAGGGAAACAGAATTTTCTAGACAACGAGATACAATTTTAAAGCATATTAAGTATTGAACTGTGTTTCAATTAAGTGAAATTAATTTTAAACCTAATACATTTACCTTCAAATTTTGCGAATACAGTTTCAATCTGAGGAATTTCGATTCAATTTCTGATGGCACAAGTTTCTTCCCATCAGAAACTTTGATACAGTACAATGTGAGTTGCTTAGGTAAACATTTAGCATGTAAACAACTGCAAACATTTTACAGTACCCCCTACTACATTATATTTACTACAATGAAACAATCACATTTTATGTAGTTATTGATAAATATAACGGATTTGGCTCTGATTTACTTTTATCCAGATCTACCATGAAATCATCTTTTGTGGTATACTTGAAATGATAAAGAAGGTTGAAAAGGGTATATGACAAACAAAAGAAAAAATACAGAGAATAAACTGAGCTTTTCTACTGTAAGATGAAGGGGGAAGCTGACACTGTTTATTCTATATGCCAAATTTATAACCAAAAGCTCTCTTAGGGGTTACCTTGTCAGTGTTAAATTACTTTTTTAAGTGAGTTGTGAATTTGCACTGTATAAATAAACTGAATTGAATGTTATTGAATTGTATGTCTCAAACTGTGTTACTTTTATTTTGTAAAAGGTAAAAACAAAGTCTGGTGAATTATTTGTCGTGAGGTGATATAAAAAAGATAGGTGGTTGCTTACATGTCTGGAATGTCAACAGCAAATACTGGTTAATGGTGGAGTAAGTAATGTTTAGCACTAAAAAGACTCAACGTGCCACAGTAACACAGTCCCCCCCAAACAACAACAAGACACTGAACTCAACGTTAAGTATCCAAAGAAAAACAGACCCAATAAACTGATCATGTTCCACAATAGATCTTGCATCAGAATCACTCTTAGTACATCCCCCTCTTCTCCCTTGCCAAACAAACCGACCCCCTTAAACTTTAACTTTCTAATCTTCGGTACTCGGCAATATGCAATAGTCAGATGACGTAGCAGTTTTTTGTTTTGTCAGTTATGGGACTTTGTGATGTCATTTTATTTTGAATGCTACGGGACAATCAAAATTGTAGATTTTAGGAGAAACAGGAGTATGTAAAATATTATCTCAATCATTGTTGAAAAATGGAGGAGTGAAATTACCTTCATGTTTACATGTACAATTTTCTTTTGACATAGAGAAAATATACCGGTACTGCACTGGAGGAATGCAAACTTTATTTTTTAGTCCAGACACAAAAAAAGCTTTTGTCCTTTAGGCTAAGCAGCAACAATCAGAATTCTTTTCACTAGCTTGTTGTGTTAAATGTAATCCCAAATTCAGTCGAAATATACCAACAGATTGGCTTCTGTTTTTTTGCAACACATTAAAGGAGCCATCTATAATGACTCTTTGACTAAATCAAGCAGTTTTAACCAGGCTCTTTGCCACACAGGCCAAAGTTGCATGATATTACAAAATTAATATGATTCATTTGAAACAGAAATTAATTACATAATTGAATCATTTAGGCATTTGAACATGGAAGATTTTCTTTCAAAATTGCCTTTAGAAAAACTATTGCCCACAGTATCCTAATTTTCTTAGCATAGTGTTTCTGTTTTGCTGCTCACAACAATAAGACCAGGATGTGCTTATATTTGTTCTTTGAAAATATAAAAAATAATTTAATATCCATCAACATCCATCAACTACCTGGACTGGGGTTCATACTTTTTCCCATACTTAATTTGGAGTCAAACATCACACAAACTAATTCCAAGAGCCACAAATGGCTCCAGGGCCACAGTTTAGACACCCTTTATCAAAAATAAAAATATATCAAAATTAGAAAAAAATTTTAGATTAAAAATATAGGGTAATGAAGGAAGACTCCAAAACTTCGAACTTTGCTGTAACACGAACCCATAGTAAAGGACATAAACCTCAACTCACCTTGAATAGATAGTAGATTTCTGGGTAAACCTATAAGGAATAAGAGTTTATTGTCAATGAGTAAATAATATATTTTGGCTTATCAATGTGTATATCACTTAGATGTTATTCCTGTGTGTTTGGTCTTCAATTTCCATGTGGGTAAAACCTTTCAGTTAACAAAATTACTGTGGTGTCATATTTTTTCCCTTTTAACCTTTCCTGAACCACTGAACCAATGTGAACGGCAATTTAAATTTTGGCTTAATTTGGAGTCATTCAGTGTTGTTCCAATTTTTCTGTGTTATCTATTTTTATACTTGCAATTGGCGGGGGGGTTGGGCCAGCTCTTCCTTCAGATCATATCTGACAAAGCATTGCAAGAAATCCCCAGTGGAGCATTAGTGCAAAGCTAGATCTGAAGGAAGCACTGCATTAGTAAAAAAATAAAAATAAAATATTGGGGTGAAACTACCACCAGATCCCTGTCTAAGGCACAGTTTTCTTTTACAGTAGCCTAGCTGGGACTTGAGATGGGAGTTTAACATCTGTTTATCTAAATATAGTCATAAACTGTTACGTGCATAAACATTTACGCTCCAAGTAAAGCCTTGCGTGTCATTTCAATAAAGATTGTTAGTTTTCCTGTAGGGTATGTGTCAGTCTCATGTAATAATCACTCAAGGTCTCTCTCTCCTTCATAAAATGTGTGTACCACACATAGTACTCCAACTTATTTTAATTTCACCAAAAACACCTTTTAAGGTTTAAATTTCCACTATAGCTGTTTTAAAAATGTAAGGTAATATCCATTTATAAATACATATCTTCAAAGTGGATGATTTTAATAATAAGATTATAAGATACAACGGAGTAGAAACCAGTAAATGAAACAATGGCACAGCAGATGGATTTACTAACAGATGAGCAGAAAGACAGTTAGGTAAACGGGTAACCCATCCTTTTGAATGGATGGATGGATGGATTGATTAAAATGAGACTTTTTTTCCCTCTGTAAAGAATACTATAGAAAAAATGTGTTACCAAGCATTGTTTAAGTAACCACCACTCAGTCAGGTTAAATGAACATTGTTCACATGGTGAGAGTTTACAGAAAAGCATATATTCACACCATAGTCCTCAGAATCTCTGAGGGGTGTGAATAGTTTTCTCATGAGACCCAACAGGAAGGAAAAGAAAATAACAAGATAATACAGCTTGTGACAGCACCAGACTCTGTGTGTGAGAAGGCTACTTTCTCTGGGGTAAACAGCTTTTTCAATCAGAGACATAAATTTCACACTTGTGCCCACTTTATTTGTTTAAAGTTTCCTTTGCACAACTATGCACTTTTTTGTGTCAGCTAGTCCAAAAGAAAAATCCCAATAAAATCTATTCAAGTGTATGATTGGAGTATAAAAATGTGACAAAGACGGAAGAATAGAAACATTTTTTGACTAACCAAACCTCCAAAAGGCTACTTTGGTTGCAAGATTTCAGGTGTAAATGTGCCTTTAGCAAGGACAGCTATGGTGCTAAATTTTGCGTAATTAGCACAACATACCCTCATGTAATAGAAACAGTTTTTTCATTTTAATAATGTCTCACAAGGCTCATGTTGGGCCTGTTTTGGCCCCAATATGTCTTAGAAGCAGTTTGAAAAGCAGCTACTTTCATAAACTCTTAGGATGTAGAAGAATAAAATTCCTATTGCAAGCTCTTTTAATAAATGGCATTATTTGCCCTGGTGAGTTCCTAGCCTTAAGGCTTTCCTGTAGGCTAATGGAGTTTTCCAAGCTTCTTTCTGTTAAAATTTAGTGTTGGATGTATGAAGCGTTATGTTTCATTTCTTCTTTTAAATATCTGGCTTCCTATAGTTTGACTGTCTGACCAACGAAATTTACAGGTTGATATTTTATCATCCCAAATATTTAAACAGAGTTTAAATTTGACTTATCTGTAGTTGATACCAACAATAAAACAGTTTGAACTGTTTAGACATTTTTTTTTTACTCAGCAGCTACATTTGTCTTTTTAATAGACGTATCCCATCCCTATCTATCCTCCTGCTTTTTAAAGGCCATCGATTTCGTTGCTTTTTCCTGATTTTCCTGGTGAAGCATTCCCGCTAGAGGAGGACGCGGCAAAATGCGGAAAAGTAACAGATTTATTTATTCAGTCCCCCCTTGTTGCCATTAAAATAAAGATTACAAGTAAGTTATAAAAACAAAAACACGCACAAACAAAACGTTGGTACAAATATTATTTTAACGTTAATTAAATATATTTTTTAATTTTAATAATATATTTGTGCCCACTTTATTTGTTTAAAGTTTAAACAGAGACCCCTAAAGGAACTTGAGGCTGCACACATTCAGTCTACAGTGTAAATATGGAGCCTATATAGGTTTAGCCTTGAAATTGAGGACTGGGAAGTTAAAATCACTGATTTACACGCCACTTTATTATTATTATTATTATTATTATTTACTTTTTATATTATTTATTTGTCCAGATAGTCGGATATAATCTTATCATTATCATGTATATGAGTACAAGGCCAAATCAGTGAGACAGACTACATAATCTTACTGTATGAAATACAGTTTATGGAAAAATTGTAAACATATGTTAGCTATTCAAAGGTGGTGATGGTGATGACACCAGTCCTGCTGGTACTTCAGGAGAAGTAGAGCATTTAGGAGAAGTAGAGCATTTGGGAGAAGTTACAAAACCATTTCTACAGTAGAGCAACAACACCTGAACACTACCAGACGCTAGCATAGACATAAATGGCTATCAACTGTAATAATAGCTTTCTTTGCAATTTAGCATTATTCAATTAAGTGATGTTGGTGTTAAATATTTCTGTCTGCTACTGATTTGCTGTTATGTATCCCAGATCAAACATGACCATTTGTGTAATCCAACCTTGGATTTACTGTAGGTTGGGGTTCATTAGTATTCCCCGGTATGATGTGCATACCAGGTAGTTGATTTTTTTCATGATTTTACTATGTAAAGCTCTAACTTAGACCCTTATTATTGTGTAAAATCTTTATTATCTTAGTACTATTGCATTAACAGCAGTAAAGTTACTGTATATTACAACCTCAGAAATTAAAGTAGGTCTAATAGGTGGCCTTTAATTTGTAATTTACTAATTTACACGTGCACAAATGTGTTTGCTTGTGCCCATGCATTTAGGTGTGGGTGTGAACATGTATGTGTGGGAACATGCATGCGTGGCAAGCCCAGGGTGGCCTGGTTACATGACTGACTCCTGGCCTGAAAAAATCTCCCAGTTCGGCCCTGCTGCTCTCTAATACTTTTTTAACATAAAAACAAAAATTACACAAAGAGTCATACAAAAAAAAGGTAGTGAAGTACATTTTGTGTGGAGAAAATTAAGCCAAGCAGGGGTGCCTAAGGAGCAGCTTGGAATAGATCAATCTTTTGCTATTTTGGTAACTTTGGCTACTTACAAGAATAGCACGATCAACTGCATTGGGCTTCTCTAAACACTGCCCTTTTCCTTCTTTGAAGCCCCTTTTCCCTTGTATTGTCAACTTTAAAAAGAAGTCCCAGTATTCTATAAATATATTCTATATATTTGTTGTGAATTAGAGGCCATTGGAAATGGGCTTGCACAGTAAGTGATGACTGTACCAGCTACAATGACACCAAGGAGCCTAGAGCTACTGAACATTGCACAGAACATAGCACAGTCTCTAATTAACTAATAAAATATTAACCACCTCTTCATTTTTCCCTTTTCCTGCCTCCAACCTTTGCTCTCCGTTTTTCTTATTACCCATCCTCTCTACACCCATTTTTCAAAAAACTGGCATATATTCCTACATACAGTGGAGACAAAGCCAGTCCACTGTTATATAGGGTAAAGGTAAAGTCCACGAACACACACTATAGCCATGCTACATATTAGTCCAACACTAAAACATAAAATATAATTTTTTTTAAACAGTGTAATCCTGCACAAATAAAATGGATAGGTGATTCAACAAAATATAATTTTGTTAGATTTTATTGTTAGAACTCAAATATAAAATATTTTTACCCTAGTCTAGGCCCAAATAATAGTTGTGAATGTTGGCATAATCTGTTGGGTGGCTTGCTGGTTTTTTCTATATGTTCACAAGAGACTTTTCACAGGGTGGAAAACAAAACTATACAAGGAAACAAATTAAAATATCATGAAACAGACATCGTTTGCAATACACAAAGGATCTCATAATGTCGCCCCAACAATACACACACACACTCACACACACACACACACACACACATATACTCTGAGTGACAGCCCCGAGGTCCATGTGCTGCTGTGATATTGGCAGCTCGGCTCAGTGCCCATCAATAAAGCTCTGGAACAGGCCAGAGGGCCGAGGCCCCCATGCTGTTCTCCCAGGTGCCTGATCTATATTAAGTTGGGTTGCAGACCAGCTAAGCCAGCAGGGGGCGCACAGCAAGGGCCGATAAGGCAGCTTGAACAGTAGTTGCCTACGTCCTGCCATGAGTATTTTAAGGGAAGACACTTATTAGCCGAAGAGAGAAAAGAAGTGAAGAGGTTAAAATGTTCAGTCTTAAACTGTGCTTGTTGGGCAAAGGGGTTGCAAGAGCCGTCTAAACTCGTAGGTCTTTGAACTATAACCTTTAGGTATTTAAGAAGTAAATCAATCCTTAAATTTATGAAAAATAAGTCAAGTCTACAGTTTGACGGAGATACCATATCAAAGATGAGATAAAAATGTACATTCATAAAATAGAATAGTTAGAATAAAATATATGTACATTGGGTATATGTATATGTGCCTAAAATGATAAAAACAAAGAGTTGAAAAACTGTTCAAACAACAGGGATGTAATTACATATTGGGCTTTTGGGAGCAGTGATGGTTGTAATCCCTGACACCTTGTCAGGGAAAGGATCTATGACAACACGACTTTGTGTGCTTAGGATGCACTTAAAGAATTCTCAATTTAAGCATCATACATGAGGTGGGAGTCACTGTCATATAGGTGATTAAGTTGATGAACTAATTTTAAATTATAAAGGCAATTATCAGATGCTCCCTTAAGCTATTTCCATTGCAATCTTTGACTTGTATACTGACCAGCTTTGGCTAATGAGTTAAAGATGACTCATAAGACTCAAGTCCGAGACTAAGACACAAACTCAAATCCCGAGTCTTTACAACACTAGTCTTATTCGAGTAAGTACAATTATACAATTTAAAGTATAAGGTTTTAAATATGTCATATACCATGTGAAATATAGAAACAATCTACCAGAGCAAAAAAAAAAGAGAAAGACAACAAAAAAAGGTTAAGTGTTTGTAGACATTTCCATAGCAAAGGCTCACAAAACTGAAGCTCAGGAACATGTTGGAAAATAAAAATTTAAAAAGAGGTAGAAAACATGTAAAAAATGTATCTAAGTTGATAAGCCACAGACAATATAAAGTTTTGTTTGGTGGAAACAAAGGCTAACTTTTTTCAGCACAATATAATGGTGAAATATATATATATAAAGATCACATGGAAAGAAAATTTAATAATCATAATGTGCCGAACTTGTTTAAACCACATGCAGAATCTGTCAGAGTTGAGGGATTCTTATTTTCCTAGCTTGTCCGCTGGGAGTCGCCAGAGCTCCCATCTGGCTGGAGCGTCTCTGAACACCTGTGCATTCCGCACAGGTATTTCTCATCTGCTGATGACCAGAGTCTGCTTAAAAGGAGTGGTGGACCGGAAACACTTCACCTGAGTGTTTGTTACTATTGGAAATATTGCCTTGGTTAGCGCCAGCTATTCCTTTGTATTTTTCCTTGTTGATCTCCAAATTTCCTTGTTGTCTAATCTCAGTGTTTTTTCTCAGTTGCATTTTAGTAATTCCCTCGTTGACTCCTCCAGTAACTTCTTGTTGTGTGCTCAACCCAAGTTTACCTGCAAAGATCCTCTCCGTGTTCAATACTTACCTTTCCATATTTCACCACAACTCCGGTCCCTGTTCCTCCCTCATGATCATTATTCAAACCCTTGTTCAATGAACACATTGAACTGATTATTCTACTCCTGAGAATTTCCTGTGTATGTGGGCCAGAAAGCTAAAGAAATTATGACAGGTCACTCAGGCCAAGCAGACCCACAGGAGGCTTTAATATTGTAAGATAAATCAGTCCACTTTCAATCCCATGTTGCTGTTCTCCGTTCACTCTTCGACCAGCAGACTGAAATTGAACGAGCTTTAGATAATATTAATAATATTTAACATCATACCCTCAGATACATCATCTACATGGCCAGAGGGCGTTACAGCTGTTCGTCAGCTTCCAATTCCGGTTCATCACGGGGTCTCAGTCCCGACAACAGAGAAGTACTCCGGGGAGGCTAGTGCTTGTGATGGGTTTTTGCTGCAGTGCTCGTATGTTTTCTCATCTTCACGTCCCAACATCACTGTAGGATATGACTGGTTAAAGGTTCACAATCCCAGCATAAACTGGATAAAAAATTGGATTGATTCTTGGTCCTCTGACTGCCTCTCCTCCTGTCTCCAGGCCACTGTTACTCCTAGCCCACCCCTTGAGGACGTCTCTATTGACTGTCAAGTCCTAAGCATTCCTCTCACTAAATACCTGTACCTCAAGCAGGTATTTAACAAAAGCAAAGCTTGTCCATAAACCTGTTACCCGGAGGTCTACAACAAAGAGAGTCAATGGAGACTTACATCAATGGGTTCCTCATTGCCGGCATCTTCAAGTCTTCCTCGTCTCCATTAGTGGCAGGCTTCTCCTTCGGATGCAAGAAAGATGGTTCGCTCCGACCTTGCATTAACTACTGTGGACTTAACAGTATCACTGTTAAAAACAGGTACCCATTGCCACTTATGACTGCCGCTTTTGAGTCACTTCACAACGCAACCATATTCACCAAACTGGATCTCACAAATGCATACCACCTAGTCCTTATCCACCACTTATCACTATCCGCACTTATCAATGATGTACTCCAAGATTTTCATTATATTTTTGTTTTCGTTTACCTTGATGACATTGTTATTTTTTCCAAAGATCCCACAGAACACAGAAAGCATGCCCGCCAATTCTCCCATCACCTCCTCCATAACCGACTCTATGTTAAAGGAGACAAGTGCGAATTTCATAGATCATCAATAGCACACAGCACTAACATCTATTAAGAAGCCATTTCAATGAACCCTCGAAGTTGACACAGCCTTTCAAAAACTTAAAGATTTATTTGCCCAAGCTCTGGTTAGTTGGTTGGTTAGTTCAGCACGACCCCCTGAAACAATTTTTCCTCGAAGCTAATGCATCGGACATAGGGTTGGAGCAGTATTGTCCCAGAGATCGTTCAAAGATAACAAGCCTTTTTCCCCGTTATCTCTAACCGCCCGAACGGAACTATGACGTGGGAGACCGGGAGCTGTCAGCGATACAACTACCATTAGAAGAAAAGCGTCACAGGTTGGAGGGCGCAAATCTCCTAGTCCTTCTATGGTCTGCCTTAGTCTTCCCCTGAGTCTTAGAATTCATCCTATGTTCCATGTTTCAAAGATAAAATGAGTCCAGATCAGAACTTTAATGCTTTACTTGTTTGTTGAGTTTTTATTTATTTAATAGATGTCACGTTGGCAAGGTACTGCAAACTTCCATGTGTTACCAAAAGCTATTTAAGTAAGCAATTTTGATATTCTGTAATAATAAACAATTACCTGAAATAGTGCTGTTGAATCTACAGTGATTTAATTTTTTGGATTAGGCTTGTTTTAACATAATGTAAATTATCTATAACATATGCTGTCCAGCCATCCAACTTCTACTTGGTCCATAGAATTTTTTTTTATCTTTCCAAGCACACCTTGAAGCTACAGAATCTACCTTTCATCACAAAAGGCTGATAGCATCAATCGTCAGAAAGGCCATGCTTAACCAGGACAAAACATATAAAGGTGCACTGCTGACTCCCTCTTGTGCAACCCAGCTGCTACAGAGGCACTTAGAGTGGCAAACCTCTGACAGATAAAGGGAACCCTTCCAGTTGCAGGTGTTCTGTGCAAACCCAGCTGTGCTAATATGAACTTTTAACTGAAATCTCAGCATTGGCTATGTAAAAAGTTTCTAATTTAAGGAGTAAAAACATCACTATTTTGAAAAAATTAAGTACTTTTATGTGTGTGAGACATTATTCACTGTGCCAAGCGTAGTCAAAAATATAATCAAACTCTGTGACATGTAGACAGTAGTAAACAGTAGGTTTAAAAATGTTTTACATTTGCATCATGTCAGCATACAATGCATACAATAGTTTTACATCAAAAACTCTTTTGGAGTTTAGATGTGAACACAAAAGAAAGAGTTTAAAGTATCTATATAATGATTTTTATGAAACGATACAAATGTCATCATATGAAGTTAACACTTATTTTATAGCCAACTCATCAAAATGATTGACCATTACCGTTGGACCTTATTCTTATAAGCAAACTGAATTTAGACCGAACTACCATAATTCCATGGGAGGAGCTGACTATTGACATCACAGAGCTGATATAAGATGACTCCCTTCTGCTATCGATATATTTTTCAATTAGTTGTCACATCTTGTTGACTTAGTTCTTTATCATCCATTAATTTTAATTCTGTTTCAATTAATTTAGCTAAATAAATTTGAATACTTGAATTGTCCATCACTGGTATAACTTTTCTGAAAGGCTGAACTTGTTTGGTTAATAATTTTCTGATCCTTAAGTGATGCCTTTTGTATTAATTATAAAGGTTGATTTAGTAATAATTATACTTAAAAATTAGCAATGATAGTCATTAATGAATCCATACATTTAAACCTTTGCATTCCTATTTTACAACATAACATTGGACACACTTTTGGTGACCTCATATTTCATCCATAATAATAAAAAGTATATATGTTGTGATTTGTTTAAATTTTATACAATTATTTCTTTATTAGTGGTTTCATCTGTTAAACCATTGGCTCAGGTTAAAGATTTCCATTAGTCTTCAAAACCCTATTGATTAACAAACACACTGAGCTCATTTAAATTAGTTACTCAGAACAGTACTATTGATAATCAAAAAGTGGCCTCTGACTAAAGACACACATCAAGCTTCATATTGTAGTAACTTAGATCCCCATCGCTAAACTTAAATGATTATTAAAAAATACATTTGAGAAGTTTGCAGGTGACTTGTATATTAGTAAGTCACCTTTGGGCCTTGCACGTTAAGTACCAGAGTCTCCTGGAGCCATTAATAATGGAGTGCTTTGGTTGAAACATTTATTACCTGTCAACATGATGCTGCAAGAGTCTACACAGCGTCCAAAACAAAACTGTAATCCTATAATCTAAACTTAAACCACACACTCTTCCTTTTAAGCTGTCTCATTTATACATTAATCAAGCAATCTTTCTATCAGGAGCAAAAGAAGCAAATAAAATACTTGGTAACCATTTACTAGTCTTCTCCAGATTAAATTTTAATCCCTCCAGGGAATGCTTACCTATTTTTTTTTCCATAAAATGTAATTCTTTGTTGTCCTAGACTGCTATGAAGGAGAACTTGCATGGCCAACTGCTAAGTACACAGTAAGCTGATTCAGCTGATCAAGAAACTTTACAGAGTGACTTGTTCTTGGAGACAGGCCTCAGGCAGCAAAACTGTTAATTGACAATGGCTTAGGGTTTAACCTCTTCTACACCCCCTTTGTGCAAAATGCTAGTCTTTTTTTTATAGGATGGATTTTTCATAGCAGCACAAAAAAGCAATGTGCATAGTAGCCAGTATAAGATAGATACTGTTGTACTTTTGTTTTTGACCAGTCTTTTGTAAATCTAACTGTGCATACAAGCAATGGTAACAGTAAAATGCTGGCATCCACACAAAAAAAGCAATATATCTGCTTCAAAGCAAAAAACCTGATGCTGGGTTCTGTGGCATTTATGGGTTAAAATACAAAGCTATAATCGAACTAGTCTGACAACAATCACCTTTCAACAGACATACCAGTTTTTTTGTTTTATTTTTTTCCCATTAAGCCAAAACACAAATTCCTGACCAAAGGGTCAACTTTATGTTTTAAGGGTAGGTTGTTCTGCTTCAAAAGGTACACCAGGTGCCTGCCCATCTAAAGTGCTGTTTGAGTTCTAAAAACATAGAGGATATACTCATTCAAAATAACTCTTGTTTAATCAATACTTTTGTCATATAAAGCAGTCTTTGGAAGCATGACAGACACAGTTTAGGAAAGACATATTTAACACTGCATGATCAAGAAATATAACAACTGTGGTCAACAATAATATATTGTTCCTGTATAAAAATTAATTTCTTGTAGTTGAATTTTTAACTTTTGACAGGTTATTCTGTAACTCTTGAAATTCCTTCACTGGGGTAGCAGAGACTAAACTTTAACTCCACAGGCAGGAGTAACGTAAAGTGCTATGTGCAGCAGCTACAGCACAAAGACATTACCTACAATGTACTCCTGTATCTTTCTATTACAGCAATATGTTCATACACAGTTTCACGCACCGAAAAGTGCAGAAAGAAGAACCACAGGTTTTATTTCTTCAAAAATAATTATTTTCAGAATAAAATTTCCGGAGGTAGTGATATCAAGCATACTAAGAGTGAATCTGCTCTGCTGCAGCAAAATTAAGAGTTCCTTTTTAAAAGCAATGTTTATTGATTGCTGTCTAGTTTATTTTTAATTTCACAGCTTCTCTTTGCTACAAATACTGATCAAAAAGCATTCAGCCCCACATCTTCTCCATTTGCTCATGTCACAGATTAATGTGATGCAAATATAGTATTCTAACATAAACAGTAGTATAGTATCCATCCATCCATCCATCCATTTTCTGTACACTCTTGTCCTTATCGGGGTTGGGTGGGTTTGCTGGTGCCTATCTCCAGCTAACAACAGGCGAGAGGTAGGGGTACACCCTGGACAGGTCGACAGTCCATTGCAGTAGTATAATATTAAAAGACAAATATATATTTAAACAAAGAAGGGCACATTTTAGCAACTGTGGTTTAAGAGGTAAAGTAAATCTGAAAGTCTCAGGTTTAATTCTAGCTTACTTTTGCCATCCTCCAACCTTGTCAGTGTGCTCCTGGGGCAAGGAACACTAAATTGCCTTCCAATCTGTTTATTGGTATATGAATGTCTGTGAGTGATTGTCTGTGGTTGTCGCTCAAGTCCAATCAACTTGAGTGATACATGTGGCTAAAACATTTCATTTTCATTTATTCCATTTACATTGGGAAGAATTTATGTAGTGTTTAATTATGTAGTCAGTTGTGAGTATTTTATATGTTGAGTTTCATTAAACCTCTGAACTGATCTAAGAATCTTCAAGGTATTTGTCATCAATATTCATCCAAGCATAGTTTAGACGTGGGTCTGAAGATTTGGTCCGGGCACAATCTGCTTATAGCTTATACAGGCAAATCCTGTTACTTTATCAGCTGGTTCCTGTTCTCATATACGTTCTCAAGTAAGACGTATCATAGATAATTGTTTTCAGTTAAAAATCAATCAACTGATTCTCATGTAAAATCAGTGCAAATGCAGTTTGCCTGAGCTTGGTTTTACTCATGTACTTAATATTTACAGTTGTAAAATATACAATTTTTTGTCCTGTTGTAATTGAGGTGATATTTAGGATCCTTGTAAGAAAATCACTTACATCAGTTTTAGCATAGGTCTGTTACATAACAAAATACAAAGAAGTAAATAGTCTGAATATTATTTTTCTGGCAAGGTAAAAAAAAAAAAACTTTAAGTCACCATCTGATTTCCTTGGATACCTGGCATCACAGCTGTCAATAAAATGGGCTGCTTAAGAAAATGGAAATATTTAGATGTGTTTTGCTAATGTTACTCCTTAGCAAGTAAGGATAGTGGTCAAACACTTGAGCTATCATTGACATAGCTCTGCTTTAATAGGCCTGTTGTACTTATTCCCCTTACAGCACAAGACCAGTCATTGTAATATGTTAATTCTATAGTAAAATATTATGTAATATGGGGCCTTTATTGTTGTTTGTTTTAATGGTTAGCCCAGTTGAGTATTGTGAAAATTCTGTCATCTTCATCTCTTACTTTTTAAGAGCTGAAGGAAAACAAGAGACCAACTGGATGAACATGCCCATCTCGCTTTGAACTTGGTTGATCTTTTTTTAAGCCTATATTGAAACATTGAATGCAAGCACTAAAAAACTTTAGTGTAACATGGAGTTTCATAGGATTTTGTTTCTCCGATAATTCACAGTTTCACTCCAAGTTTCAAAACCAACAAAGAGCTAGATAAATTTTAAGTACTGATTAACTCCGAGTCTGCCTGAGCACAGTTACTTATTTTTAACACCACCAACTGTTTCCTAAGCACAACACACACAGAGAGGATACAAAAATGATCCCAAGGGAAATCTTTAAACTCAACCATTTCACCTAAAACAAGAGAATCCTTTTACCTTCCTCTCCCACAACTACATTTCCATGGTAACTGGGAAGACATACTGGTAGAATGAGGAGTATGTAAATTAAAAGACACAGCTTCCTACAGAAACAAATGTCCAGATGCAACAACTCAATAACTGTTTACACTTTTACCTTAAAGATTTCTTGGCTCCTGACCCTCAACATGTCTCTTCTTCTCTAAACCTAGACCAAAAGGTTCAATGCAAGAAGTAGAAAAAAAATAAGGTACAGCATGAAGTTTCATAAGATTTTACAGGTGAAAGAGAAAGGTACGGACATGTCAGACATTTGTGAATGCCCTGAATCTCTAGCTCCTCTAACAAAACATTTTAAGCGAGGACCTAAACATCTCTTGGCTGGCCAGTTCTATTAGATTTTTTAAAAATGTTTAGGGCATCATAGCGAGCAGAAGTGGCTGATACACCTCAGGCTCAATAATCAAGATGATAACAGTACCAAAAAGGTAATCATGTAAGGATTCAAGGAGATTTTATTGTCATTCAATTCACATGTGGTTCATGAGGTGGGACGGAATTGTAATCCCAAGGTCCAGTTAACATAAGCTTGTTTAGGTGAGATGCAGCCTTGTCTATGAAAACATTAGCTATTTACAGAACTTGAGACAAATGTATGCGGTAAGGTGTTTCAATCAATGCAACATTAACACACTGGATGGGTTGTGCTTGACGTGTATTGAGAAAGTACTGAATACTTAATTTCTAGAAATTGGTGATGCTTCAAACCAGGTAAGAAACCTCCAATTCGAGTAGTTTTGCTTGAAAAAGGAGTATTTTCTTTTTATATGCGGGTCACACTCTATTACTCTATACTGGTTTAACTGAATTATACTTTATTCCTCACTCTCAAAGACACACAATGCTTAATTTTGGATTTATAAACAACTATTTGTAACTTGGAATAGGTTTGTCTTTGCATTTATGTGAGGTAGATGTGAAAACCCAAAAACCTATCTGGTGTGACAGATTATGGAGATGGAAAGGAAACAATTTACCTCTTGGTGCAGAAGACAAAGCTTGTCATTTATAGGTTACTTATCCAGTAAAGAATTTAAACATAGCAGATCTCTGTATTGGATACTATTCCAATAATCAACATCCAACTGGTTCTCTCTTACTGTAACCCTTGGGTATTTTAGGAGGTTTCTGATGGCATCATTGCACACAACTTTTGAATGCCAGATTTTATTCATACGGAAATTTGTATACAGTTTTTTTAGTCTAGGAATAAAGGCTAAACCAGCATATGTACAGGTGCATCTAAATCCTTTTGAATATTATTGA
Organism: Orestias chungarensis; assembly: GCA_032876305.1. Taxonomy (NCBI): domain Eukaryota; kingdom Metazoa; phylum Chordata; class Actinopteri; order Cyprinodontiformes; family Cyprinodontidae; genus Orestias; species Orestias chungarensis. Next base: position 7,312,098 of record JAVLVB010001001.1, read on the forward strand.
GAGTTGTACTTCATGTGGTTATTCATTTAAAAGAGTGATATGTTTCAGGTGGTTTCAAGTGCCGTGCATCTAAATATTAGTTTTGTTTCTCAGAAACGAATATTAAACATACATATTCTCTAAGATAACTAAAGTATAATGATCAATTTTGTCCAAGTTTCAGAACAGAGAGCTTGATAAATTTTAAGGAATAATTAACTCAACATCTGCCTAAGTAAAATCTGACTCAATTCCCCCTACTCTGACTCAGTTCTATTTCTTGTTCTGTATTCTCTTTTGTTTATTACCTAATGCTTGCACAACCAATAATGTGAAAAAATAAATGCCCTGTGTAGACAGAGGAATGCTCACAATGTGTAAACAGCGTTAAAAGGTGGGTCAAAGAATATGATGCCATTCTACACCAGTAAACATGCGCAGCTCAGGAAACAAAAGCAGTAGAAGAGCTAGTGATGTAAAGGATCATATTTGTTTTTGTTATCTATCAGTAAAACAATTGACACCACATTTTACACCCATTTCCTGTTACTATGGCAACATAACTCTTCCCTCTCCATTACTATTCTCTAAATCTTTCCACCTCCTCTTTATTATTCATCTAGCATTAGTTCAGCATAAATCACATGAAAGATGGCTATAAATATTGTTATCATTTTTTTATTGAAATTGGGTTTAGGCAAATATGTTTAACTTCCCATTAAGATTCAAGAACAAAAATCAGTCTTAATCCCTACATTTTTTATGTATGTAGCAGTGTTAAAAACTGCAGTAAAGAGCATCATTTTGGTGATTTGAGGTATAAACTGAGAAGCAGGCGAATAACATACAGGAAGTGAAAATAACGGAATGTGGGCAATAAATCCCTCAAACTGTGAGCTTAAGCTTTTAAAGTCTTCCCTCCCTCCTGCCTTCATCTCTCTCTCTCTCTTTCTTTCTATCTCACACACACACACTAGGGCTGCAACTAACGACTATTTTAATAGTCGACTAGTTATTCTTATAAATATTATTTTATTATTTTATTCTATTATTAGATAAGTATAATTTTTTTCTTACATTTTGCATGAAGTTGCTTTAGTTATTTGGCAAATGATAATAAAGACAAGAAAGATGGGTACTTCAATGAAATATGCATCTTTTATTCAACTTTGCTGCTGATTCATACAAAAAGTAAATAAAAATGTCCTATCTGAAACCAGTTAGGCCAAGTGCACAGTCCATATAGACGTAAATCCAAAAATAAATAAATCTCAGTCCATTTTTTTAAGGACAGGCAAAGTTTTTTTTTGAAAAAATAATTAATTAAAATCAAGTAAACATTTTTTTCCCTGTAAACTAAGCAGCAGCAAAACATTAAATAAAATGCATTTTGTTAGGTACATTCAGTGGTCAACTGCAAAACAACTTTACAATTCTCAACTGTCTGAAATCTAACGACATTTTAGATACAAATTCAAGTTTTAGGCACGGACTCTTGAACTGGGCTATCATCTGTAGAAACCCGGCACCATCGACCACAGAGAGCGGCCTCATATAATAGATCAGCATCTGTAATACTGACTCAGTGAGGACAGTCGTTGCTGGGTGCACATCTGCTTCTTTTGTAGAAAAGAGTCCATGGTGGCTCTCTTTGTCGGACTGCATTTATTTAATTTAAAATACGTTTTTCAGGCACAGTCAGGCATTACGTTAAAGCTCTCTTTTAAAGAGGAAAAACGCTTAGAAAATGTATATTGTACACCTAAAACAAAACTTATTGGTGTGAATGTTGGTTGAATCTTACAGAGGTAAGTCAGACTCCGTTCCGTTCAAGTGCCCGACGTGCGTTCCTTTTGAATGTTCGTGCATCACTTAGGCACTGCCGTGATACGCGAGGTCTGCTTTGCAAACTATGCAAATAATCTTTTTATTCGCCGTATCCAGGCAAAATTGCTCCCAAACTTCAGACGTTTTTGTACCCGCTGCTAATGTGTTGCCATTACTGTGTAGGTACCCGCTCGACGATATTGTAAATGTGACTCTAGGCAGATTGTAATTAAGTGAGATGCCTCACTCTGTTGGAAAAACATGTCTGGCGAAAAAATTGTCGACTTTTTCTATTATCGATTTTTGTCGACAACGTCGACGAATCGTTGCAGCCCTAACAAACACAC
>JAVLVB010001001.1:7314350-7328699 GCA_032876305.1 Orestias chungarensis
TGTACTAAACTCAATTCACATCTCGGCCCTAAACCTAACCCCTGACCCCAAAGCAAAAGCTCCTTTTATGGGGCCATGCTTTGATCCAAAAATGCAGTGGGTCCTCATAACACAGTATTTGTTGGAAAAAAGGGCCTCATAAGAAGAGAAATGCTACACCATGCACACACAAATACAATGTGCACAGCAGACTTAGGGCTGTAGATGTGTTGCTGGTGTATTCACAGTAATACTGGTACTGAGTTACAGTGCTAATGAGAACTTTAATGTCACCCACACACAGAAACCTTGCAGACAGATTAGAGCTGTGATTACACTGCGCTCCGAGAACACACAGGAACACAGCCGTGATACACAGAGACACGCAACACACACATTCCCAAATCGCAGTCATGCACATCAACAAATAAGCACAAATTGGGTTGAAGTTTCACAAGTAAAAGCTGGTAATAGCATCCGGGGCTCCATCAGTGATCCTGTGCTTTCTGCTCTTGGATCGTGCTTCTGTTGCCACATCAAGCTAGAGAGAAGCAAAAATAGAAAGATCTGGGTAGAAAACTGAAGGCAGATAGAGCAGGAGACAATGGCTTCAGAAATCTCCACTTTCAGATCCACTGCGCCATTTTAGTATCACTAAATCACCATTTAGCACTGTACAAAGTACAAAGTTACAAAGCAACGGGCACAGTTTAAATACTTTAGTTGTAAGCCACATTTTTACTCAAATATCAAAGGCTGAATGTGGATAGTGCTTTGCTCTGGCATTTTTGTTCTAATAAATCTCTACAGCACAAAACTAAGCAGGCTTGGATTCTGTTGAAGTCCGATATTCCAACATAGCTATTTATCACTGTGTAGAAGGTCAGTTTAAGGGGTTCCAATCAGCACCAAAAAACCTCATTCTGTTGGGTTCGGCTGCTTATTAGGAGATTTAGCTTTCCTATTGTGTAATCTTGCTAAATGTTCTATTCAAAATCTAGTTTTAGATAAGTTCAAACATTTTACTTTAAATCTAAATTTGTTGTGTAATTTACAAACATCCATCTGTTTATGCATAATTTACAGTCTCTTCATCCATCCATCCATCCAGCTTATTTAATCGGTTTACAGCTGCCACAAAGTGTTTTTAGACATTCAATCAATCATCTTTGGCCTAAAACTGGAAATTTCCGAATTATTTTTTGGTCACTCTCAGTCTCATCTGACCTCGGATCACACAACTCATATTAAATCCCCACTAGTGTTGAACCCTGCATGCTTAAATTACTCTGACTAGAGCTTTGTCAAATCTCTACACAGAATTTTATTCTTGATGAATAAACATATTTGAAAGGACAGTTGTATTATTTTAAAAGTTTAGTGTAACATTAGGCAACAATTAAAACTACAAATATCGTAAATTTTCATTATATACACCAATAACTGTGACATGTGCTTGGTGTAAACGATTACATCTACATGGGGGGCTAAATCTTTGACAGACATAATCAGATCTAAATAAGCACTATGTGCAGATGTACTAGGTTATATCTGATGATGTCTAAGTGTAGCATTAACCTTTAATCTTCTAATCATCATCCACTGATAATGCTGTGTCAAGAGGGAAATAGTGTAAATGCTTTTCTTCTTTCAGTCAGCTTTAGCTCCAAGTAAAATAAACAAAAACGTTTTAAGCTGACAAAGAAAACATGTTTTAAGTTAGGAAACATCTTTCATTTCAATTTAGGGATAAACATTAGGCTTGTAAAAAGAAAATAAACAAACATCTACAACCTTCATGAAACCAGGAGATTTAGAAAAGCATGAAAAACAACATTGTACTTGCAAGTTGAAGTAAAGGACACTGAGATGAGACATCCAACGTCCTATCAATTTTATAGAAAGGTTAAAAGAACAGCAAGCAAATGGATGAATATGTGACTGGGTGCAAGCTGCTGCTTTGTGTCATGCTACAGCATGGTAGAAGTAGAAGACTGCTTTGGGGTGCTTTTCTTCTGGATAACCTTGGTAAAAGCTTTTAGGGTGCTGAAAATGGATGAATATGCACATATATGCTGCTAGTTTGTCAAATACACGTCTTAACATGTCAAACAGAACAACATCTGGACGTGCAAATACATTCAAGCTTTAATCCATTAGTTGCAACAAATTGCTGTCCAATATATTTCCTCACTCTCTTCTTCATCTGACAAAGATCTTAATAAAGTATGGTAGCAATCTAGAATATGATATTTATCTCCTGTTGTTTTTTTGTTGTTTTGTTTTTTTGTTTATTTATTTTTTGGTTGTTGTTGTTTCACAAGTAAAATATATATTGTGAGCTCAACCAGGGTGATGGGAAACTATTAGTTAGGTAGGTAGGTAGGTAGGTAGGTAGGTAGGTAGGTAGGTAGGTAGGTAGGTAGGTAGGTAGGTAGGTAGGTAGGTAGGTAGGTAGGTAGGTAGGTAGGTAGGTAGGTAGGTAGGTAGGTAGGTAGGTAGGTAGGTAGGTAGGTAGGTAGGTAGGTAGGTAGGTAGGTAGGTAGGTAGGTAGGTAGTAAGTTTGTTTGTTTGTTTGTCAAATCACATATTTATTTAATGTTCAGTACTAATGTTACCAGTAGAGATTTAAAGTCAACATCTGTGGACTGTCATTTTCTACATTGCACAGATAGCTTACAAACGTCTTGATAATGAAACATATTGGAGAAGCATTATTTTTCATCCAGGCAACATTTTTTTTTCTCTGAGCAGATAAGAGCATTGCCTTGCTCATCAAACAACATAATAGCTCCACCTGTAACTCCACAGCTGCCTTCCTATTGGTTCAGTACTGTCATCAGCTAAAAATATTCATAGCACAGGGGTCCATGCATCAATAATCATTCTCTACCAAAAGAAAAAAGAAAATCTCATAAAGACGGAATGAAGTGCTTAGGTTAAAATTATATGAAAACATATTTAGATTACAGACTTAAACCTCCAGGATTTGCTTCGTCTGATGTAGCACAACAGAAAACAAACAATAAAAAATAACTATCAAATTTATGTTGTTTTGTCATACTCCCAGTCTGTGTTGTTTCTTTTTTTCAGTGTTGCTGATATCATTAATGTCAAAGGCAGATTTAAATAAACTATATACCTTCGGTATTGCTATGAGTATTTTGTATGTTACCAATAAGAAAGCCAGCGCCCTGATGTATTTTTGTTTTTTTTCCACATAATAACCATCTTTCTCTTGATATCTTTCAAATTTTCTATTAAAATCTTGCTGAGTAAAGGTAACAGTTTTTGCTATATGGTGGTATTTAGACAAAAATAACAACTAACAATATTTCTATTTCTGCAAAAAAACAATTTAATATAATAATAATTACAGTTGTCAAAATGCCATCCTTTACAGTATCATTCTACACACCTCAGCTGATATTTCTAGTGGAGGGCTTCTAAATATTAATGTTTAAGTACATATGCAAAATATGTCATGTTATTTAGCCATTGTCTTTTCCTGCTCTTGTAGAGTAACGCTGGAAGAATACCAAGCAGGTATGGTTCAGAAACTAACTTAGAAACTTAGCCTGTAGTTTGTTTCTGAAAAAAATACTTTGCAGTTCGAAGATTTTAAACTGCACAGTATTTTCAAAGTTTATGTCCATGAGCCTCGCCACAAGCCAATCACAGACCAAATGCTACATTTGCTCAGATAATTAACTAGTCAGACAACCACCGAATCAAAGAACCGCAGTATTGCTTACACTGATATTGCAGGCGACTGTGATTACATTTTCTTGATTATCCATAGAAAATAAAAAGCATGAATGAAACAAAATCAAGAAAAAGAATTGACAGAAACAACAGAAACTATAGGAAGCATATTTTTTTGCCTCCTAGTTGCTCAAATTTAACATTTTGTTACTTCCAACTATTATATTTATAAAATGTAAGTTCCTGCCATTTCTCTCTCTTTTACTCTTTTTGCTAAATAAGTAATGTTAAAACGTTTTATCTTATTTGTAAAGATGAATCAGACCAAATTAAACAAAACAGAAAAGAATAAAACATTACCGTCCGTTTTTCAGAAACTAAGAGGAATTCATAAGGAAAAGGATACTGTCTATGCTTTGTAGAGAGCATAACCTTGCAGCAGTGGAAGCAAACTTAAAAGCACTAAAAGAGGGCTGTGGATGGGTGCTGCTGTAAATCCTACCATAAAGAGAATGGATAGGAGACAGTTTTATCCAGCTAAGAGCCTGCACACAGGGATTAGGGGTTACAGCCAGACAGTGAGAGAAGAAGGTGGTTTCAAAAAGGGGAACCATGTATGTGACGGACAAGCAGCTTGATAAAAAAAAATGTGGCTGGAGAGGAAATGAATCGGAGAAAAAGGGATAACAGCTGGGAGAATATGTCATTACTGTAAGTGTGGAGGAACGATTCTTTGAAACTCTATCATGAACTCTCAAGAGATGAATGTACTTCCCTTCTAAACACCATAAATACTCTTTTTCTAGTAACTTTTTAAGAAAATATCTAAGGTATAAAATTTAAAGCCGAAATACAGTTTTCTTATCTTCACTCTACAGGATTCAACACAGGAGGTTTGCAACACAGATGAGAATTTGATGTAAATCCTGATAATTATGATGCATCCCACACATAAATCTAGTGTCTCTAAACCAGCAAGTCAAGTCATGGATGAGCTTCTTCAATACAAGCAGTATTGAAGAAGCTTAAAATACCTAAGGACAGAATTTTCAATAACTTCATGGACCCAAAAGAAAATGGAGCCTCTTGACAGGGTTTATATGTGAGCCTGCGGCTGCATTAATGGACTGAGGTCACCACTTTAAGGCAGGTCACAAGGTAGAGGAGGGTTATGTGCTGCTGTCATTAAATATTGGATAGCTTAACCATTTATGAGATAAAGACGATGTGCACAGTCTTGCAATGGTTTATATTGCCAAGTGTTGAACATTTTCACATTTTCCAACATTATACTGTAAGTACAAAATTTAAAGTACATGGTTGAGAACAAAGGTGATAAAAACCAAAAAAAAACAACACAAAATGAGAATGTTTATATTTTTTTGGACAAGAAAATGTATGGCATCCATTTTCATTTAAAAATCAAGCAAATCACCACCAGAAGTCAGCAAGTGTTACTGAATTGCATAATAAATACATTTTGTTGGAGATAATGAATAAAAAACAGCTTCAAAAGAAGAAAGAACACCCCACTTAGGTTTGGGAAAACAGTAACAAAGAAAAAAACAGCTATCCTCTTAACTTTGTGTATCTAACTGTGTTTATGGTGTATTTCCTTAGTTTATGTAGGAAAATCTTCTATTATAAAAATCTTGTTTTAGTTTGTCCACCTCATCTGAATGACACAGTTTAACCTGTAGGAGGTACTCAATTCAGATCAAATCCTAATTGAACCATTTGGTATGTAAGCAATACATTGTCCTTCTAGAATAATCAAAACTAAGTCACAATGAACACATGATTTTCAGTGTGAATTGTGTCATGATGTGGGACAGCTATTCTTAAGAAGTGATGAAAGCTCTTGAGACCTGATGAGAAGATTCATGGAAGGCTGGAGGTTAACCTTTGACAGTGGAGTTGACGGAAAACAGCGAAGATACAGACTTCCAAACACTTACATACAATGGTTCAAATACTGTATATGGTCATTTGTTACATTTACATGACAAGTGCAGAAAAAAATCTATTTCAGAATCTGTGACAATACATAAAATTTGATCAGCAGATCTTCAGGGTCCATTCTTGATGGACCTACAACATTTAAAAAATATTTGTCTTGTTGTGAGATACTATTAAAGACCTACAAAATGAAATTTAGTCAGGTTTGGCTTTACAAAGTTGAAACGTTTGCAAACATGTCAGGCAATCACCCACAAAAGACTTGCGACCCACCCACTTTCCCTAATTGTCCAAAATGCATGTAATAAAAAGGGGGACCAAGCCCAAACAGTCCTGATTTTAGGCAGACACAAGGACATGATCCTATGTTTCATTAGCTGTAAGAGAACATATGAATAAATTGGTATCAAGTCATAAAAATACACAAAAAATAATAAGGCAACACAAAACGAGCAATAAAACAAATTTGTAATATGTGTGAGAAATCCTTAGAAATTAAGTCAATGAAAACATTTAAGTTCATTAGAAAAGTATAGTTACATGCAAAAAATAATTCACATACTGTTGTTTACCAAAACCATCTACAGTAATGGATGGAAGGTAGGTGGGCATGGAGGAATGCAAGTCTACTCGGGTCTATTTTTTAGATCTACAGAGACCTTCCTACATCTGCAGCTGTTCTTTGTTTTTTTTTATTTATATATGTTAGTGCTGAGAAAGTCTTGTGGCATAAATATGTGGATAAAAATAGGATCAGCATGATCTTGGACCACAATAGGTATTGCTTTTTTCACCCAAATTATTAGCTATTACTCAAACTCAGATATTATCATTGAATATAACTCTATGCTCCAATTATTTGAGCATTTCTGGGACCAAAATTACTTTAAATCTACAGTGTTTGTAACAGTTAAAACATTTGAGAAATAGTTACAGTTGCTCATCAAGTGAATGGTGATAAAACTCTTTAAAATGTTTAACCTCAATGCATTTTTCTCTTATCAATTCTTTTAGCTCAGAAAATATATCAATTTGTCCCCATTTCAGCTTGTACACCCCAGCTCTTTTTTCTTTTTTTCATAAATGCCTGTATTTTATCATCCAGTGACACGCTTGTGTTTTACCTTGCAGTGACATGCTAAGCCCATTCAGCTTACCAAATAAGTTACAGAGGGTATAAAGAAGTCTCACATCAATTGAAGGTTATTCCATGTAGTTTATGATTTTTTAAAGCAGTTCCCTGTGCTTTGCTTGCAAGTGTTTCTCTGTATAATTTCTGTTTTACCTCAAGAAAGTATCAAGTATTTACACATAATACGCCAAAAGAGGCAAAAAATATTTGATTTCGTCATATTTTTAAGTTGTTATTGACACGGTTTATTTTGGAATAGTCTACACTCGAAGACTATAATAAAAAACATAAAACATATGTTACATCATTATTTTCTATTGCCTTCTGGAAATCCTGACACTTGCACTTGTCTCTCCCTCAACCCCCCAGTGGGTCCCAACTTCCATGTTGTGAAATTGTGCACTAGGATGGGCTGAATGCAAATCCACTATCACTATTTATGCACAACTTTGTGTTTGTCTTCTTTTAGATTAAACACCACAACAATGTGCTGAAGCGGAAGAGATGGGCAGCCTAGTACAGATTAGGTGCTTTGGAAAAACTCTGTAACAGAATGTGAATAAGTAAAAGAGGAAAATCTGGAAAGGGTGGACAGAGTCACTGTAACAAAAACTAAAACAACTGACTGACAACAGAATCACCGATATGTAGCTGGCAGTTTGTTGAACAGAAGAAAATAGAGGCATTAAAAACATGATAAAGAAATGTTTCAGCAAGGAGTATCTCAGTTGGGGTTAAAAAAAATGTAAATGAAAGGAAAAGCGAATCACTTCAACCCATCAATCCATCAGTCCATCCATTTATTTTATATGGCACATTGACACACTGGGTAAAGCACAGCTACAATAAGGTGATGAGAGGTAAGGCTGATAAGACTATCGTCATCAGGTCATGCTCCCTTTTATTGCTTTTATGTATTGCTTTGTTCTCATTTCATGTTCTGTCTGTACCCATCAATACACTGACCTCTGCTGCTCCATCCACAATCAGATTACTCTGTTGGATTAGAGGGAGGTGGAACAATTAATTTACACTCAATTTACACACAAAAAAATGTTGAATAGAACGATAAAACTTCGGTCCCCAGGTTCTGCATCATGCACCGGTCGAAACTTGTCAATTGTGATGAGGTTGCTAGGTGCCACTGGAGATATGTTGTGAATAATCAGCCTTTTGGGTTTAATAAAGAGGGCTCTGAGGAGAAGGAAGTGCACTCATTTGCATCCGTTCCAATAGCGATGCAATTGTGTAAGAGGGCATAAATCTGGCAGGCTCAATGGATGGATGGACCCACCTTTCCTAGGTAAAAAAAAATACTGACTGACAGATGGTTTTTCATTACTTTAAAAATAATGTTCGTAAAAGACATTTAATGTTTCATATTGTTCCTTATTGTCCGATTTTTGATTTTCTTAATAAAAATACAAACTTCAGTAAATTTTTTCAAAAACAAAAATTATTCTAATGTTGGGTAATGGTCCTCTTCCTGCATTGTACTCATCATGTAAGTCTTGGTTTTATCTTACTATCAAGAAATACAGTGAAAATCAATGCATAGTTTTATGGTCAGAATATGTCTATAAACCGTTTACCAGTCACAAAAAAACGTCAACTGAACTAGCAGACTTCTGGTGAGGAAGTAAGTAGAAATACTCATTTATTATCTGGGAGAAAATCACTATAGCCTGATTAAAATGGAAAGTATTATGTCAAACCAGGTGCAAAATTACAGTATGTCAAGGGGCATGTTAAAATAGTATGATACAACCCCATCATTCTGTGCCCATCAAAGGATATTTTCTTAAATCAAACCATTCATTAGCCATTCTCTCTAAAACCTATTCATCTTGGCTTTTCTCGCGAGATTCTTGTTTCTCACCCGTGTGTGTCAGTTATGCTAGAGTGTGCAGCATATCCGTCTGTGCTACTGTACAGGAAAAAAGTTTGTAGAAATGGTAAGGCGGGTGTCTGTCGTCTCTCTGCTGCTACGCTCGCATTCGAATCAGAACATGCTGTGAGCGACTGATGATGAGGATGACTCAGTAATGTGAGAATGTCACCACAGTCTGAGAGCTGTGACTAGTCTCATCCTTCCTGCTGAGGCTCCAGCTATCTCAGGGCACTTCAATTGTACTGGTTTAGGTTGGCTTCTCTTGTTCTTTGGTCTTAACCAGAGGCGATTTCAAGAGTCTCTAATGTGAAAGAGATGATATTGATGGAATGCTGCTTAATTAAATTCAAAGTGTCTCCAATAAATCTAAAATAGTTAAGAAAGACTCAAAGTTAGCTAAAGAGTGAAACAATACTAATGCTAGTCACTTACTGACTGATATAATCTTCTTTAAACAGAATTCATTACTCCACAAATTACTTTATTATAATGAAAATTATAGGTGCAAGTAGAACCTAGAATCTAATTTTAATTCCTAAATGCCTGGAGCCTATTCCTTGTTTCATATTTCATATTTTTCTAATCACCATTTCTGAAGTATGTCTTTTCAACTATCATATTTATTTTCCCAGTTAAAAAATAATAAATGGAAAATCCTGTCAGTAAAACTGTAAAAGAGCCCAGCCAACGCTGTCTGTGCATGAAAAAAGAAACTAAAATAGGCAGAAAAGGACAGAAACAGGGGTGTTAAAAAAGATGTGACATGCATTCTGCTTTGAAAAATTCAGGCCCTTGAGCCAGTTTTGTTGATGACCTCTGCTGCAGGCATTTACTTGCAATGCCCCTGGCCAGTGCAAGTAAATGTAAAATGAAAAAAGGATTTAATCTTTTTAAAGGGTTGTGTTTTTTTATTTTTTATGCTTGCAATCTGCAAACGTTTCCATTGTAATTCATTACAGGCTCCTTCGGAGGTTTGTCAATTTACTGTGGTAAATAAACTGCATGTTGTATTCACACAAAATGCAAAAATAAACAGAAAATGGTCTATCGAAGTGAATTTATATGTAAATAAAATACCCAGTCATTAAAGTCCCTGTATGCTAAATCCACTATAAAATCGTGCTGACATAATTCCAAATATCACACATACGCTGCCTGAGTTGCAGACATATTGCACAGGGCTGCTTCAATGAAGTTCTGCTGAAATGGATTCCATTTATATCAATGACTCATTTCATTGAAAAGCAAATTTGCTGCCTTTCAAATAAACAATCAGGTCTGCAGATCCCTGTCACATTCACGCATGAGAACTGAATAAACATGTGGATCGCAATTCAAAAGCGAACCTTGCTCGGCTGTCATGGCAGCACTTATCAGGTGGCTTGTGTTTAAAAATGAGCCTCCTAAAATGTGCGGATCTAATTCTTCTGTTTTTATATATACACTATCAGCTAAGGGGGTGAAAAAGTTAAACCGGCAGACTGATGCCTTTTATTTAGCTCTTTTTATAATGTAATTTGTGGTGGTTTAAAAAGTAATTGTCACACTCTAACCAATTCTCCTTTCACATTTGTCACAATGACAAATCCCACACACATCTATTCATTCAGAGATGGAATAAGAACAAATATAATGACGTTCTTATTTGTCTGCATAACAAACGGGATTGCATCGGGCAATAAAATCCAACTAATCAGGCAGTGACTGGTTTTGAAAGTGAACACGGCCATATCACTAAAGCGCAATGTTGAAACGTTTGGACTAGTTTATAAGAAAGGACGGACATGTTGTATGGGTTAGCATAAGCACTGCTTCAAATTTCAAACCTGCAACACAAACGAAGGAATGGGTAGATATGCACATGTTGATTTGATTTAGTGTTTAAGGTGAAGAGGAATGCTGCGTGGTCTCTCTGTGTGGAAGAGTAATAGAAGATAACGAGCGAGATAGAGTTTCTATTGGAGTGCTGCTGTGTTTTTTCTCAACAGGCATATTCCCTCATCTCCTACCTGGGGAGAAACAAACACTCACACCTCATAGGAAGAAGAGCTTTTTCAAGCTGTTTTTTTAAGTTGTGTTAAAAAAAATCCCCCTATATAAATATAACCATGACAGACAAATACGCTTAATATCGTTTCATTACATTCTATTTGCCTATTACAATGTGTGTTTAGTATGAGTTGTACGATAGTAATGCAACAAAACTCTACCCACAAATTATTTTTGCATTACAAGAGGGCCATGTTATTATTTTATTGAGAATTTCTAAGTAATTTTAGAAGGAACCCACAATTCTGCTTCTCACACATAGTTTTTAATATTCAAGCCCTATTATACAGGACATCAGAGAGTCCATATGTTTCTAACAGAGGACTTTGCTTCTACACTATAGACTAGTGTATGTCCTGTAGTTTCCATAAGCAGAATGGGAGGCACATCCAAAAATTCTGTCTACTTTTAAGACTGGAATTAAAACCTTCCTTTTTATATAGCTGGGGCAGCTTAGGTTATCCGGAGCCATCTATTTAGTTATGCTTAATTAGCATAAGCTGCTAGAGGACATAATGACAAAGTTTTGCTCAAGCTAGTACATTCTGCTGCTGATGATGATTATATACATTATTTTAACTTTAAACATTATGCTCTTTATTTTTTACCCTTCATAGAGGTAACATTGCTCTGTTTAGCTGTTACATGTTCTCTGGGGGTGAGAGCCGGGTGGTTTGGGTGTGATATTGGCAGTGATAATGGTGCCAGGCAGGTTAATATTCTCCTAAAGATATGACACCTAGCCCCGACTTTAAGTGTTGAAACTGTCACTCTTGTAGACTAAGGCATTGCTTTTACTACAATTAATTTAATGTGGTCTGTTTAATCCAATAGCCTTGAAAGCAGTCCAGGGATGTTTGTGTTTCTCTCCTAGATCGAACTACTCCAGAAGCATCTACTACCATTAACCTTTAACCCTTCTTTAACAAAGATATATGTTGTGTCTATTCTGTGTATTCTCAAACCCCCAGTCGGTTGTGGCAGTTGGCTGCTAACACTGTGTCAGGATCTGCTGCAGGTTTCTTCCTGTTAAAAGAGAGTTTCCACTCCACTGTTGCAACAACATGCTCAGTATGAGAGATGCTGCAAAGTCAATGACAAAAGGCAAGAAAAGTCCACTGTTGCTGCAAGCTCATCTAGGAGGAGAAAATAATTTTTTTTGATTTTTATGTAAATGGTAAATGGCTTGTACTTGTATAGGGCTTTCTGAAGTCTCACGACCCCCCAAAGCGCTTTACACTACATTCACTCACCTGTTCACACACATACATACACTGGTTATGGTAAGCAACTGTAAGGTAGCCACAGCATCCCTGGGGCAGTCTGACAGAAGCCCGTCTGCCAAACACCGGGCGCAACCGGGCCCCTCTGACCACCACCTCCTGAACCACCTTCGTACACTACATCAATCAACCTAACTCTATTAAAATGAATCTTTTTGAAAATTAAAGGAACAGTTCAAAGGCTTTTTTAAGAAATGTTTAGAACGACATGCTTTTAAATACTTTTTCCTGAAAACTTTTTTTACATCATAAAATTCTTATGGTAGAAAAATGATAGGCAGTCAGACAGTTTAATTACCAAGATGTAAATGTTTGTTTCTTTCCCCTTCTAATATTTGTCATGATTTTTTGGCCCTATATTGCAATCTTTGATATGCTCCATGATTCATTTTAGCTATTCTAATTACTCCCTAAATGTGTTTACTGAGACAGGTTTTATATTACAAGCACATATTGAACAAAAAAAAAGTTTGTTCTCACTTCAAATATATCCGCTGTTTTTTAGACATCAGGGCAGTCATGCTAGTGATCCTGATCACAATGTCTTTTGATGTGTATGACATTTGAAATAAACACCACAGAGCAGCAGCATATACTGTGGTCATATTTTAGGAGAACTGCCAATGCTGCTCTAATTAGTGGCAAAACAGCGGCCTCATATCTCCTGATTACTGATGTAGTTATTTCTCAACTGGCAGAGGTGCAACTATGTACTTTTTTGAGATATATAGAAACAGATTACAGGCACACGCCCTCCAAAGTTTTCTATGTTTACATGTGTAAATCTCGCTTATTTATGGTTTTCTATAACACAAGACTGGAACTACAGACGTGCATCTTATGTTACATAATACACTATATGATCAGCTAAAAAGGTTGAATGTACAAAATGTAACAAATGATGAATACAAATTTTGAGATAGAAATTGAAGTTTCTAAAACCTCTCTCAGAGCTCTTCAAGGATTGTTTCAACACTGTTGTTGAATACAATACCATTTACCATTTATTTTTTGGGTTCCTTTTATGATCACCAGTGCAGCTTTTTCAAGGATTCAAGGAGACTTTATGAGGTGGAACGAAATTACATACTCACGGTCCAGTTCCACCCAAGAGCTAATATTAAAATAGATAAAATAAGTTAAAATTAAAATAATTAAAATAGAAGTAAAGTAAGTAAAATAAATAAAATAGAACACAGAATATTCAGAAAATATACAGAATTACGGTAGTAAAGTGTCTCAGTGCGGGTATAGTAAGGTATTCAATTATGTATTGTCCGTGCAGTGGTTGTTTAGGTGGAGTTCAAGAGTCTCACAGCTTCAGGAATGAAGCTGTTTCTCAGACGGGTTGTTCTACACTTGATGCTCCACAGCCTCCTGCCTTAGGGGAGCGGAACAAAAAGTGAGTGTGTTGAGTGGGTGGGATCCTTCCTGATGCAGGTGGCCCTTTACCTGCATCTGGAGGTGTAGATGTCTGTGGTGCTGGGGAGGCTGACTCCAACAATCCTCTGTGCGATCTTCACCACCCTCTGCAGAGCTTTCCTGTCTGCAGCAGAGCAGCTTCTATGCCACACGTTTATGCTGGAGCACAAGACGCTCTCCACCACACATCTGTAGAAGGAGGTGAGGACTGAGCTCCCGAGTCCAGCTCGACTGAGCCTCCTTAGGAAGTAGAGCCGCTGGTGCGCCTTCCTGACCAGAATGGAAGTGTTGTTGCTCCAGCTGAGGTTGTTACTCAGGTGTACACCCAAATACCTGTAGCTGTTGACCACTTCCACTGCAGATCCTCCCATGTGCAGGGGGAGGTGGGCATGCTTGCCTCTTCTGAAGTCCACAATCATCTCCTTGGTTTTCTTTTCATCAATGCAGAGGTTGTTCTCTCTGCACCAACCCTCCAGGTGTTCCACCCCCTGCCTGTAGCTGGACTCATCACGGTTTGTGATGCATCCTACCACTGCTGTGTTGTCTGCAAACTTCACAATATGACAGCCTGGATGGATAGGTGAGCAGTCATATGTTAGCAGTGTGAACAGGAGGGGGCTCAGCACACAGCCCTGAGGGGAGCCAGTGCTTAGGGTGATGGTGGGGGAGGAGATGTTGTGAATCCTCACAGACTGCGGCCTGTTGGTCAGGAAGTCCAGGACCCAGTTGTAGATGGAAGAGCTCAGTCCAAGTGAGGAGAGTTTTTTAATCAGAGTCTGAGGAATCATGGTGTTGAAGGCAGATGTGAAGTCCACAAACAGCATACGGACGTAGGAATCCTTCTGCTCCAGGTGGGTGAGGGCAGTGTGGACCACGGAGGAAATGGCGTCCTCTGTGGATCGATTTTTCCTATATGCATACTGATGTGG
>JAVLVB010001001.1:7347277-7361053 GCA_032876305.1 Orestias chungarensis
CACACCCACACACACACACACACACACACACACACACACCCACACACACACACACACACACACACACACACACACACACACACACACACACACACACACACACACACACACACACACACACACACACACACACACACACACAGCTGTTCTCTGTTAATTCTTGCCATTAACAGTGGCATTTAAAGGTGTCTCCCCAGTGTAAAGCTGCCAGTGTAAAGTACCTTTTCATTAAGTTCTTATTGTGTAGGGCTCAAGGGGGAAGAAGGCTGGTACTACAGAATCAAAGGCAAAAAGAAAGATAAAGGATGGTGGATCTTTGCTTGACAACATTTACTTGTTTTTTTATGCCTATTAAAGTCTAGTCTATATTAACCTTACATTTTTTGTACCTTTTAGGGAGGTAATTTCCATCTCAGGCAAATTGAAAGAAAAAAAGAAAAGGCTGGATGCCACATTCTAGTTGACAATAATATTTTAGTGCATCTTAAAAAGTTACCTCTTGCATCTGAAGCAGTGAAGCAGTAAACCTCCTGGATGACATATGCTAATGGTATATGTCTAAATATTATCCTTACGATCAAGGGCACTTTCAGACCTTAGGAGGGATGGGTGCTCAAACTTTAAAAAGGAACACGTTTTTGAAACACCTTACAACATACTTTACAGTAAGCCAGGCTGAACAACAAAAGAAGTTTGTCAAGAATTGAATGAGTCGTAATATTCTATGTTATTTTCATTGGATGGCGACAACGTAAATTAAAAATACACAACAATTTCCATGATGGGGTACAATGTTGCTGTTGAAGGATGTCTGCTCCTGCTGCTGACTAGTACTAACTAAATAAATTCTAGCAATAACTGCCTAGTTGACAAAAGTGTTTGTTGAGAACAATTCAGTTATAAACCGTTTTAAAGATTAAAATAGCTAAGAGCTAACTTTGCTTTTTATAGTAGTTTGAGCACCTTGAGAGATTTAGATTTGTAAAATGGACAGTAAAAAAAGTTTTTGTTTTAATCTATTAAGCACATAGGCCAAAAGTGAAATATGTTAAATAGTTCAAATAGATTAAAATATTTATAATTGTATTTATTAATATATTGATTAATGATTAATTTATCTGACCAATACTTTTTTCAAAACTTTCACAAATACATCTGTATAATTATCTTTTTTTATTTATTGATTCATCACATTCCATACCTGTTTGGGTTTCTATACCTACCACAGATTGTAAGAACAATATTTTAGCTTACTGTTAATGTGACATTTGATACAGAGCTCAAAAGGTTTGAGGTTTTACAGCACTAAGTTCATCGCATTCAAGGCCACTCGCCTCCAGCCCAGATCCTGGGAGTGAGGATGCACCTGGTAGTAACTTCAGGTGAAAGTGGACCAGCAAGGGATGAATTGTCCTATTCACTGGGTTTAAAAGTTAAGAAAAAGTTGAAAGAGATTTTAAGAAAGTCACAATTTTAGTTAGTTACAAGTTAAAAGATTTTTCCTTATATTATATTACCAATTGGTTTTCAAGTTCTTTTCAAATAGTCAAGAGAGAAAATATATTAAAACAATGTTTTTCTCTTTTTTACTCACGGGGCAAAGGCAAAGTAAATGAGTGTAACTCTTCTTTTATCCCTGTAAACCCTTATAATATAATGTACAGTATATTCCTTTGCATGTTTTTTGACGCTTGCTTCCAAAAATACAACAATTATTAAAAGAGACTGACAGTTAGTCCCAATACTCATTATAAATGTTATTTTCAACAAATACAGCATGGCTTGCCAACATTCTCTGACAATTTTTTTTGTATTTCTACTACTTTTATGACGTGAAGCATTGATTTTGAAAAAAACATATCAGAAAAATCTTAAGAACCTCTACTCATACAAGCCAATTTTACTTTTTTTCCCAATGCATGTACACTAACACACTCAGACCCATCTAACCCACACTCCTTGGCACAAACAGATACGCGTAGTAAATGCGAAATGACAGATGACCTTTCAGTCCCCACTGGATAAAACAGTAACCTTTAACCCAGACCATAACCCTTCGGTTTCTACTGGAGTACGGACTTTATAAAATCTGTAGTGTCAGAAAAGATCTTCCAAAACATCTCAAATGATTAGGTTTTTCCTATGTGAAACCTGGTGTCCTAATATTACCCACGGTGTATTGTTTCCTTTGGAATCCTTTTTGACTTAAATGTGGCTGCATATTTTAAAGATCAGCTTTACTACTCTGCAGTTATAGCTGTTGCAACCATAAATTATTGCAGCACTTCCGCTGGAATTAATTTATGGTTGCACCCCGTTTAAATGGGGAATTTACATTGTACATACGGACATCGTTCTTTTTCCCTCTCCAATACGAAGAGTTTTAGCCCAGGCAGCAAACTGGCTATGGTACAGTAACAGCAACTAAGATTGCGTCTAATCACTTCACATATAGGTAGTGGGTAGTCAGTAGTGGAAAATACAAATTAACTCAATTGCCTCACTGAAGTGCAAATGTAAGATAGGTACATTTTTCAGTTACTACCAATATAGATTTTTTTCTCCTTTATAAGATAATACGATTATTAATTACTAGGTGTATATAGCACACAAATGTGTTTTTATAGTAGGTCACCGAAACTACCTATAAAAAAAACT
Organism: Orestias chungarensis; assembly: GCA_032876305.1. Classification (NCBI taxonomy): domain Eukaryota; kingdom Metazoa; phylum Chordata; class Actinopteri; order Cyprinodontiformes; family Cyprinodontidae; genus Orestias; species Orestias chungarensis. The sequence goes on from JAVLVB010001001.1 coordinate 7,349,936, forward strand.
TTAAACAGAATTATTTCATTTTTTTAAATGCTGATTTTACAAAAATGAATATCTCCCCATATATGATGTTGAAAGGGGCAATTTACCTGTGTCTAAACATGAAGAACTAAAGCTTATTTGTGTAATATCAATAAAACGAGTGTAAGGATTCTGACATATCTATGGAGGATTTGTGTTGCTTATGATGAATGTGGTTTCAGATAAAATGAGTGTAGAAAGCGTTATGTGCTGTTGAAGAAGGACAAACTAAGTATTAAAAACCTGATCATTTCAAAAGGCTCATCTAATACTGAAAATGTCTTACTACTCCACTGGTCATGCTCCTGGACATCATATTGACCTGTCCCTTGTAGGCCTTGTCAGATTTGAGCTCCAAATTTAACTTCATGTACCTGGAAAATTAATTCTCACTCACAGATTCTGGGTTTTATTATGCCCAATTGTGCCTTGTTATTACAGACCTGGACTTTCCACCAGATCATTAACCTTTGGATTATGAACAAAGTCACTACTGTCTTCCACAAGGTAAAACCTGTGCATTGAAAATGTGTGTGTGATCCTACCTGCATTCCTTCATACAGTATCTGTCTGATTCTGTGATAACATCAACACTGGTTTCATGCATGTAGAGGAGTCCCACGTATACTGTCCTGTGGATGAAATAATCAAAGGTAAAAGTAAATATTCCAGCTGTCAACTGTTACATTCCAGAGGATTAAACTTGATCTAGGTCACAGTCTCCAAAGAGACCAAACATCCACTGCTGGGCAAATCACTATGTACTGATAAGGCAATACTTCTTGTTTGTTCTGCCAGCCTCTTACCTTCTCCTCTTTTCTCCATTCTCCTTCAGAGTCTGACGAGAGAAGCTCTTTTCAAGATAGAGTTGTTGACCAGCTTGAACACTTTCTATTGTTGATAAAATCTGTTCAATCTTTTCCAGGGTTTGCTTTACATTTTGTTTTCAAACCCTACTACACTTATTGCAGCCTGATGGGGATATTAAAAACTGGAGGGAGCTCAAAGGGCCCTCCTGACAAAATAGGCATTAGTATTTGACTATTTACTTGACCGTAAAGCGCTGAGGTAAAACAAAAAAGTGACACTTGTTTGTGTCAAGTAACAGCAGCTTCGGGAATGCAATAGATTCTTGTTGGTCTTGCAGTATATTGCCTGTATTTTTTTTCAAAGAAAATGCCCATTGGTACAACAATAAACATAGCAAATTATAAAAATTGTATAATTGGATGAAATATTTTTAGCAAGTGGATTGGCAGAGAGACCAAGAGCAGGTCTCTTCAAATCCAGGCCTCAAGGTCCAGTGTTCTGCTATTGTTAGATGTGTCTGTGCTTCAAAACACCTCGGTCAAAAAGTCTGATCAATAGCAGGACATTGAAAAACATGGTATTGTAAGAAGGTGATTCAGCCATTTGATTAAAGTGTGTTGGACCAGGGATACATCTAAAAGTTGCAAGACGCCGCAACTTGAGGCCTGGATTTGCAGAGCCTTGGTTTAGAGTGACGGATTCCAAAGATATATTAGTAGCTTTAGAGGTTTTGGCAAACATACGTTTAAACTTTGCATGGAGTCAACCTAGCAGCTGCCCCTGCATTCAGTCATTATGTAAATCTAGATAAAATGCTTCCTGACTAAAGTGTTCTGCTAAATTTACAAGCATTAAAGGGGCACTTGTCAAGAATTTGCCCAATGCAAAGCCATCGAGTGACTATTATAACACCAACCATCTTTACACAAAAGCCTCATGTTACAGTCCAATCTCATTAGTATGCCTAGTTTCTATGTAATTATCCTGCATATCACAAGATGATTGCCATATTTCACGCAGAATTAACATATGAAGAAACAAAACTATAGGAAAGCCAATTAGAGTGCTAAATATCATTACAGAAGCAACAGAGGTTTACTTCAAGGGAATGGGGCAAATGCAACCTGTAATACACATCAACCTCTTCTGCCATAGCAGGGCTTCCTAATTGCAGCTTTAGACATGCAAGAGTTTCCACCTAATTTATTCCAGGCTGGCACAGTGTGTATGTCGAGCTTCACATGGTCATAGTGCCAAGTTAGGGCAGTTTTGCTCTATGATAAACATGGATAAAAAAATTATACATGTTTAAAGTAAGTTGCTCCAGCATACCCATCCTTTTTTTACTTGGATCAGGGGTTTGTCTCTAAGGTGACAAGATATGTCAATTGATGCCATAGATACTAAGATGTAACAATTCTGGTTTGCCATAATGTTAAGGTTTTACTAGTCGTACTCATGAACTACTTTGGTTAACCAGAAAGGAGTTAGCCGCCTCATAAATGACAAAAGCAATAACCTCATAAAACCATCAGCCATAAAACACCTCTAACAAACTAAACCATTCACTGCTCTGTCAGTAGCTCAGGTTCAACCTTTAAAGTAATCAAAAGGAAACATGGCTGTGCTTTGGAATTGCTACATTGTCCCTAGGTGGCCAGTTGTAGCACAGTGTGATCTGAATGATAAGTATTTCCGTCAGCCAAGTCGTAGCATATTCCCTGCCTGCTCATCACTGTGAGTTCTCGTCATATAGCTGCCCTGACGTTTTGTTATTGAGCTAAAGCCTTCCGGCTGTTTGGTGCTATATTTCAAGAAATTGAGCCATGGAATGGGAGTGAAGTCACAGAAAGGAGGTACGTGTGGGTGTTTATGTGTATGTTTGTAAAATATGTTTTGACTGCCATGTCAAAGGTAATTGAGTCATATGTAAGAATGAGTGAACTTGCCAGCTGTCAGTCTCTTATAAACTAAATCCATCAGAATGCAGCAGAGCCTATAATTCGAAGAGACAAGTATGAGTATGTGTGGGAATGCATGTGCCAGCACACAGTTTACTGCATTTATATTTATAACAAACACTAGACCCTCACTAGACAAGGCCATTGGCTACGGAAATGATACGACAATTTAAAAAGCAGATTTTTGGAATTAATTTTGAAACTTAATAACATATATATTTACATTTAAAATGCCAAGGTTAGACTTTTTTTCCCCCTCTGATCCTCACCCTTGGCTTTTAACCCTGTGTTTCCAAAGCAGAAAAATCTACTTTTTCATTGTGATCCTGAAATAAAAGGGGATTTGACCTGTGAAGTAACAAATACAGGTTTTCTAATTGTGAAATAGTGTATAGTTTTGTAAACTAACCTGTCTCTTTTTTAGGTAACCCTACTTCATTGCTTTCAAACTAAGAAGAGGAATTAGCCATTGACATTAACTTACTGGATTTAGGCCTAAAGATTTTTTGAGGAAAACTTAAAAAAGGTTAAACCTGAGCATCTGAAAGGGATAGAAAGAGAATGTGACTTTTAAATTGCATGGTTGATGATACCAGGCTGTTAGGTCTGAGTATTCCCAGCAATGGTTGCACTCAAAATTAAACTCAGAATGGCACTTCTTTTATACTTCCAGCATAGCAATGTACCTTCATCTAAAATTGATTTTCGGGACAGGTAACATGGGGGCTGTAGATTAGGAACCAAATCCCTGAATGATTCCAAACCTTGTCCATTGAAGAATTTGCTTGTTCTAAAGATAAGTGTCTAACCAACCAGGCTGTGTACCTAACAAGGTGGCAAGTATCTGGTAAATATGTAATCCCCTGCATGATAGGAGTAGTTACACTTTAAGAAATCTTTCCAAGATATGCATGTCAAAAAAGGTTTTTGTGACTTAGATAGCTTGCAAGTGTTTGCATTTTCCTCTCTCAGAAGTAAAACACAGGCTTGAGTATGTGAACTTTTTAAAAGGTTTGTTAGACAGAGCTTTTGCCGTATGCTCAACCAACTGGTTCCAATGTCACATATGGCACTGTAGAATTAAATATACAAATCTTAGCAGTTCATCCAACAGCTGTGCTAGTCCATAGACATCTGTTTGTCTACTGCAAGGTCACACTGACTGACATTAGCAAGTTGTTAGGCACCAAAACCAAGAAGCAGCCTAAAAAGAGAGAGCCGTCTCAAAAAAACTGTGATTTTTACAGATTTTTGTAGTATTTGAACTTGCATGAACACAGTACGTTCTTCAGAATTGAATAAAATAATGCAATAGCATAGAAAAACATATAATAAAGATTTTTTTTTTGTTTTCTATCCGGGCTGCAGATAGATAGATAGATAGATAGATAGATAGATAGATAGATAGATAGATAGATAGATAGATAGATAGATAGATAGATAGATAGATAGATAGATAGATAGACAGATAGATAGATAGATAGGAATATATGCTCTTGATTGATTTTCGAAATAAATATTTTTGCCAAGAGCGACACCTGGTGGGCAAAGATTTACTTGCATAGCCATTTTTTTTAATTTTTTTTTTTTTATTATTCGAAATTTTGTTGGTTGTATCTTATATTTTTGTGCTATACGAGATTGTATTTATTTGTTTTTGATTTTCTTTGGAGTGTTTTTATTTGAAGTAACGCTAATTTTGTACGTCTAAATGTAAAACAAACACATATTTATCCCGGAACGTCTTTCTTGGCTTAGTTTCCTGCACGTAGCTGCATGTGTGTTGCACCAGTAATGCTAACCTGGTGCTAACCCTACCGGTTACAGCTGTCACTCAGCTTACCTTCTGCGTTAGATATACCGTCGTAAATCGAAGCGGAGCTGAATGATAGTTTCTTTTCCGTCTGTAATCCGTTCTTCTGTGAACATTTCATCCAGATGATACGCTAAAAAAATAAATAAAATGAGACAAGGGTGAGTAGCTGTTACTTGGTGCAGCCTTTGATGACAGCTAGCTTCAGAAGCTACATCCAGCCGTGCTATTAGCCAAAGAAAAGCGAGTTGGTCGCATTCTTGGCATTGGATTTATTTGCACGTATGATAGGTCTTCTAACCATGTTTAGTTTACATTTACTGGCAGTACCATCCTGACAGATTTAGAAGTTCCCCTGTGAAAGACCCGAAAACACAAATTAGCAATGACTTCCTCTGCCGTTTTGGCGTTTGCTGACATGGCATCTCTTATGAAGATATCAAGCTGCAGGAAGCCTTCAGTGACAGTAGCCTGTACAGTTTTCTCACTGTGGGGGAGGCTGATTGCTTGTGTTATTTAATTTTTTTATCATAGTGTTTAAGAAATATATCCAACAGATAGACTAGTGACAGGAGAGTAAAGGGCGTAGTTTGCTCTGTAAAAACATTTAAGCCAGTATTATATGAATTATTATTAGCACATATTTTTGATGTGCCCCTCCTTAATATTTATACACATATAAATATGTATAGATAGATAAATAAATAATTTGAGAAGGAGCGAGATTATTCAGCTCGCCGTTGTTAAATTTAAGTCAGTTTCCAGGGGGCTCACCAAAACACCAACAAACATTTGACTATTGCAATGTCAGAATTAATTATTCGTAACCTGCTTTTTATTTCTTCAAGTTTTCCGCACAATGTTTTTATATCCATATATTGTGCAACCTTAATTTTATTCTCGTTTTTCCCTACTGTATGGCTTTTCTAGATTAGCAGTTTAAAAGCTTTTTCAAGTGTTTATTTTGTGTGTGTGTGTTTGTGTGTGCATACGTGCACTTTTATGATTTCCTGATTGTACAAATTGTACTTTCGTTTGCCAGAAGTAAGGCAGGTGCTTCTCTGTCTTGCAGATTGGTTATTTTGTGACCCAGCTGTTGTGTAACCATGGAGAAGCCCTGGAGGCTGTGGGGAGCGATGGAGCGATGCACCCTGACATTGGTTTCCTGGTGCTGGGGAGCCTGCAGAGTTTCGCTTCTGGCTCTGATCCTCACCTTCCACCTTTATGGAGGTTTTATCCTCCTCGCTCTCATCCTCGCATCTGTAGCGGGCATCCTCTACAAGTTTCAGGATGTTCTTCTCTACTTTCCTGACCAGCCTTCCTCCTCTCGCCTGTACGTTCCGATGCCAACAGGAATTCCGCATGAGAATGTGTACGTTCGCACCAAGGACGGTGTGAAGCTCAACCTCATCCTCCTTCGTTACACAGGAGGCGATTCGCCTTCTGGCATCACCTCCAACAATCAGAGCAGCCCCGTGTCCTCTGCTCCTCCCACAATCCTTTATTTCCATGGTAACGCAGGTAATATTGGTCACAGAGTGCCAAATGCACTTCTGATGCTGGTCAATCTAAAAGCAAACGTGGTGCTTGTGGATTACCGCGGCTATGGAAAAAGCGAGGGAGAGCCATGTGAAGATGGGCTGTACCTAGATGCTGAAGCAACGCTGGACTATATCATGACCCGCCCCGACCTGGACAAAACAAAAGTGGTACTTTTTGGTCGCTCATTGGGAGGCGCTGTAGCGGTGCGTCTTGCATCTGCCAACCCTCACCGCATAGCCGCCATCATCGTTGAAAACACCTTTCTCAGCATCCCTCACATGGCCGCAACGCTCTTCTCGTTCATGCCAATGCGCCTGCTGCCCTTGTGGTGCTATAAGAATCAGTTCCTGTCCTATAGACAGGTGGCGATGTGCCGCATGCCTTCGTTGTTCGTGTCGGGCCTGTCGGACCAGCTCATCCCGCCGGTTATGATGAAACAACTGTACGAGCTGTCGCCTGCACGGACTAAACGGCTGGCCATCTTCCCAGAGGGCACTCACAACGACACATGGCAGTGCCAAGGCTACTTTGCTGCTCTGGAGCAGTTCATGAAAGACTTGCTGAAGAGCCACGCTCACGAGGAGAGTGCTCAGGCCTCAGCCAGTGTCACAATTATCTGATAACACAGCTGTTTTTGGAATGAACATATATTTTATGGTTTTGTTTGGGTTTTTATTTTGATGTTTCTACTTTTCTGTCAATTTGATATGCTAAAATATTTTCATTATATTTCAAGGGTAGAGAAAATCCTCGCCTCTCCCTGGGTTTATTTCTTGCGTTTCGGATATGAATGCATGTGTCAATGAGCTTTCTATGTATGAAACTGGAGCATATTTGCTAACATCACATGGTGTGTTGAAACCACAGAAACATGTGCTCAGGTTTGTTGGTTAAAACAACTAGAAATGAGTTGATCTAGTTTTAAAAACAATATGGACTGTAAAAGGCCCAATGGTGTTGGTGTGTAAATTGCTAAAAAAACAAATCCATGCCTAATTTTGTAATTTTGAGTGCCATGTGGTGGTATGCTGTAAATATATTTGATAAACTGCACTTTTCTTTTCAGATTTATCCACATCTTTCTTTGTTTATGCTTACATCTTATCGGGAATAAAAGGATGTACCCCCAAACCCCTTTTTGCTTATGTGAGTACAGTAGCCTGGCGTTTCACAATATTCCAATGATTCATATTTGGGTTAAATTTGACCTTCCATGTTACCATAAAGAGAAATTGCTGCACATTTATTATTGGTGCGCATAGAAGAAGTGGGGATAAATATAAAGTGACTAATTTAGAGCCCATTTCCTGGCAAACGGCTTCTGGATGGTGACAAGAAACTGTTTTTCTAAAGAAACTGGTATGAAATAAGTATTTGAATGAGTAGAAAGGCTTCAAGTATAACTAAAATATATCAATCCTATCATGAATTGTGTTGGCAGCGATACTGTTAGTTTAGATGTTATTTTATTGGAGCTAATTTGCATTTTAAAATGTACTGTTCCATTACAAAGACTAGTAAAGCAGGATGTTTAGTAAAACAACTCCAGTATCTCTATGTTCTATACCTTTATGAACTTAATACATTGGGCTCTTTTTTTTTCTTTTTTTTTAGCATGAATTACTGTATCGGTGCAGCACGGTACAGAGGTGATCGTTCTGTGGGTCTGCTGAGGCGTTATGAGGCCCAGGTTGCTTTCACAATAGCCTCTGGCTAATGTGCATTGTTAGATTCTGGTGTCTCATCTGCTTTTAATAATCCTGGGGTTATGACCATTTACTGGCCTTTCAACCACGGTGATAAGTTGCTCATTAAACGAGGCAGTTAGGACAGCGTGGGCAGATGCAGGAAAAACAAATACCGGGGCCTCTTAGAGGCTTGTGAGCAGCAGAAGACATGGAGTCTAAAAGTTCCAGTTAGATGTCTGTGTTAACTTTAGACAAATGTTATGCACCGACGCAAGCAGATGATGGAGCTCCATTAATCAATACAGGCTCTGGATCCTACACAGATTAAGTAGCATCTTAGATTTAGCAACTCCATTCAGATTTTGGAACATAAATTTACGTATAATATACAAAATCTACTTAATTCTGAGGTTATAAAACTAACGTTGAGGCCTATTCTTTTTGCCTTCAGCCTCGTTTAGATCCTTCTGAGAATATCTGGTTCAGAAGTAACAAAACAATTAAACTACGTTTAACCCACGTCCTGGATACTTCTGCGTGGTGGTCTTTTGAAAGTTTGTTTATTTATTATTATTGCTTTTCAGCTATCTTTTTGATAATAAAATGTAGGTTTTCAATAGCTGTAAGCAATAACCCTTAAAAATAAACGTTTTTACCAATTATATTTTGATTTAATCTATACGACAAACTAGTAACTTTTGAAACACATTATTTACGTTAATGCATTTTCCAACTAGCCCACTGGAGTTGTCGTTGTTTAGTCATTACTAAGCCGTGAAGGCTTCGAGTTGGTTTATGTGGTTTTGTGATAATCAAGGAGAATCGGTTGCCATGGTAATCATCTTGGTCCACTCGGACATTGGGTCACCATGTTAATCCGTTTACAGTGAATAAAAAAACCCCTGTTAGATAGCAAGAAAACTGGATCATGGGTTAAAAACTACAAAAAACTAAATATTTGTAAATTCCAAACTCATTAGTTTCAAATTGTATTACACCCTGTCCAGTTCAGCTGATGACATCTGGTAATTGGCCAGTGCTTGTTCTTTTCCCTTTAAAACAGCCACTATATGCCTCTGTGTTTGTGCGCTTTAAAATATGATTCTGCGTGGGGGGATGAGTCTGTCTATGAGCCCAGTTAAGCACTGGGAATAAAGTGTGAGCGTTTTTAGTGTGTTGTGATTATTTATGAGCTATTATCCTTTGCATTTTAATTGTTAATTGAAGGATCCCGTCTCCCTGCGCTTGTGTGGCAAAATGGCTTTTCTCTCTTGGAGAGCTTTTAATGAGCTAATTTACCTTTTCTGCATGTCTTCCACAGGAAGGGGCTTAAACCTGAAGATTAAGATGCTATTATCCACTCATGCTTTCTGAATGGAGCTCGCTGCAGTGGTTTGAAAGCCATTTTAAAATGCATTGTAAAAGATTGTGTAACAAGTTCCATCCTTCCACCGACTTCTGTGACCTCTTAACCACCGGTTGCACTAAACAGCTGTAGACATGTTTTTGTATTATATGAAATCCACATGCTGATTTTGTGCAATTTCAAGTTTAGCTTTGTGAACATATGCTTGTTTTTTATTTTTTGCGTTTTTTTTTTGTTGTCTTTATCCCCAACAGGTTTTGATTAAAATATATAATTTTTAAATGTATTCATTCATAAAATGATCCAGGACCATGTTTTTGACTAATTCGTTTTTTTTAATCTGCTCATTTAAAGGTAATTTTATGTGTATTACACTGAGTATAGATTGTCACCACATATAGATTTCTTTCACTTAGTAAATAAACAAAATAACACTGAATGTTCTTCTTTTCTTTTTTTTTGGTGTGCACAGCTAGTTTGGGTGATATTTTTCCATGTCCATTCGGCCGTGAACAGACCATAGTGATTGCTGTTTAAACGTCTGACACCATTTGGGATTGTAAGAGTTGATTTCGCAGCTGGCATGTGTTTAAATCTAGCCTTGGCAAGCTTGTTGGATGAACATGCACAGTGTTGAAATATTTTCTGTACATGCACCTTGATTTGAAACCATGACTTCACTTTAAAGAGCCATTGGTGAGACACGTGATTGAGCCGTTTTTAATCATCGGAACAAAGCGGTCACTTGGACTGACTTTCCATCTCAGAGTCATCTATCTTTTCTATTTCTTTTAACTTCTTTTGTAAGAATACATTTTCACTTTGTATTTTCTGTATTGTAACTCGCAATAAATTGATGAGGTAAAATGATCTTTGATTAATGTCTGTTTGTTTATTCTCTGTTATAAACAAGCATTTCTGTCAGACTCCCTTAAGGGATTACCCTGAGATAATCCTCTGTTCCAACAGTTTTCCATACCCAGCATGATGCTGCCACCACCATGTGTGAATGTGTTGGATTATCATGGAAAATCCAAATAAATTACATTGGAAAAACTTCAAAACATGTAAATAATTATGCCCCTCATCCTTTTGGCCCCCCCAATGTATTCTGTCACAAACAGCTTTTTACATGCATTTTAAAATTTTCAATTGTATTGTATTCAATTGCAGTCCAATCTGACACCGTTTTATTAACAGGGTTCCTTCCTCTGTTTTCTTTTATTTATTATCTGACGCTGCTTGTTTATGTTTACCCATTTGGTTAATGGCGGCGAAGCAAAGCTTAAGCTATACTATTGATCAATTGTATAACAATTATATTCTAAAAGTAAGAACATGGTGGCGTGATTTTTACATGTTCACAGTGTGGTATGATTTGTGGTAAGCTAAAAACCTGAGTTTGTATGACATTCTTTTAACTACTTCATCATAAATTAGAGTTTTATGCTGTGAACAACTAGTAGGTATCCGGTTGACCGATTTCCTCACCTTGGCTGTATTTCCCCCCAATTTCTCTGGAGTTATTAGGAAGCTCTTGGATTTCTCTCTGCCTCTATTCTGCCTGCCTGCCAGTTTAAGTAGATGTCTCCTATACTCCTAAACTCTTTTCAGTTTTGGATGAGAGACCAAACTTTGCTCCGTAAGCTGTCTCACTTTTCGGGTATTTTGTTCCTTGGTCTTCATGAAGCTGTTTGTTCCATGGCAAACTCCCAAAGCTTTCACTAAACAGCAGAATTTGTGCTCAGATTAATTTACACACAAGTAAACAGTACTTTCCAATTTGTAAATTAGAGGTTACAATCAACTGTGCTGCAGTTTTTAGGGCTATCAGCCCATTTTACATGCTTTTTAAATTAATGTTGCTATTTTAGGAAATTAACATTGCAATTCTGGATTCCTGTTAGTTGCAGCTCTATT
>JAVLVB010001001.1:7361153-7372543 GCA_032876305.1 Orestias chungarensis
TATATATATATATATATATATATATATATATATATATATATATATATATATATATATATATATATATTGCATAAAAGTGCATATTTTTAATATTTACTTTTATACAAAGTAGCATAATTGATTGCAAAATCTTTCAAAATAATGTTGCTATGAATAGTTTGACTTTATAATTTTTGGAATGCTTGCATTGTTTATTATATGTTGTCCTTCTCATATTTACATTTTTTAAAGTATCTAAAATTAAAAGGTTTACTGTTTATTCTTTCAATGAATTGCACTTCCAAAAATAAGCAAAAGCGGATAATGCATGGATGGATAACCTCTATCAGTAAAAATGGTGAAATTATTTCCTTTTGACATCTGTCTTAATCTCTGAGAATAAAAATAAATAATAATAATGATACTTTCTGATGAAAGAGTGGATTTAATCAACATCCCTTTTTTCTACTTCACATTTTAATCTCGGTCTTAAAGTTTGTTTTTTCATGTTATGTTGCTGTTTGGAGATGAAGAAAGGTTTACACTTCCTCATTTCAACTGTGACAATTTTAGCCATTAATAATGTTTTAAGTTTTTTGTTTCTTTTTTGTTTGAAAGTCTTTTGTACTGTCCTTCCTCCATATTGAAATAAGCTACTTTGTTTCTGTTGGCCAATAAAGGGTTGTGGCTGGTTAAAAAAAAAAAAAATAAGAAAGAAAGTAACGTTTAAAGAAGTTTTTCATGCTACTGGTCAGGCAGGAAGCTGGTGCTGTGGTTTTGTTAGAGGAACAACGGAGGGGGAAGCTTTTCTTTTTTTTTTGTGTATTTGTACTGCGTAGTCTCTCAGACTAAACAAGATCCAGCCCCTAAAATAAAAGAGAGTTGAGGAAGTCAGGACTGGACAAATCTAATCTAATCTGAGTACAGTTTAAGGCTCCTGAAAAAAACACAATTAGAGAAGAAGAAAAATACTTGATTCTGAAACCAAGACTGCCAGAAGAGGAAAGTTGAGACATGAGACCAGTCATGCTGATAGTATGAGGTATCTGGGGGTTGAATGTTACCGTCCAATGGCTGTTTTTGCAGATATGAAGCACAGAGCTGGACAAAATGCGTGGATAAGAAGACTATCTTGGCCAGTTTTCCTGCTGACACTACTTGCTGTCACCTCGTCTCTTCTGTCGGCTCTCTCTTTGTACCAGTTATCAGCTTTGAGAGCTGAATTGGAGGGACTAAAATCAGAGATCAGCCACAGGAGAGAAGATGGGGAAAAGGTCAGCCGCAGACCTCAGGTGAGTAACAATCATTGGGAATTAAAACTAACAAGCAATTGTAGATGTATTTCACTATTTTTATAAACACGCTAACACGTACATGAAGCCGGAAAACATCGATCAAAGGGAACATTTCCAACAGCTTCTGGATCTACCAGAGTCTCGGCAAGCTTTCAGTTTAACAAGACAAAGAAGAAGAACCATACCTGAATCATATTTATTTGGTAAGGACAATTTAATATTTAATATTTTTTTGTAACATGTGCAAACCACTGGATAAACAGTATTATGTATGAGATTATTTAATTTTTTCTTCATCTCAAGGTACATTTCCAGCAGAATTTCAGTAACTTTTGTTTTGAAAATAAAATATTAGTTTCAAAGCTCTTAATGGTCCACTTTTATATCATTATGAAGATGAGCATTGTTTCAAATAAAATATAGAGAAAAAGGTAGATAATCACCAGTCAAGTACATATACTAGTGCTCAGTGGTAGTGCTATGAAATTTGGTATTAATAGTGGTCCCCTAATGATTTGTTATGATGTATCCATCATTTCAATTGATTTTCTTGTAAAGTGCCTTAACGACACCTGTTGTAAAAAATTTAACTGATTCGTGATAGTTAATGCCTTGAAAAACTATTAGTATTCTTTCTCTTATTGCTCCTCAGGATCAAACATGCATGTTTGAAAAAATAAATAAATGCATCCTTACTTGGGGATATCTGTTTTAATTAAAGGCCTCAAAGGGAGCACAAATTCCACATCAGGTCTCATAGTGTGTGCATTTACCTTTGGATATTAACTGAAAGAAATGGCACAGGTAGATCAAACCATGTGAGAGAAGTGCAGTATTTGTATAAAATGGATTGTATTTTACTATTCAAATTACATCAGTTTGATTTAGGAGAATGGACATAAAATGATTCAAGAAATTATATAAAATAGTTGTATTGAAGTATTTTGCTAAGATGGAAAATTTAAGCAAAAATATCATTAAAATGTAAATTTATCTTCCTTTTTGACAGCAATAAGTATAATCAACAGAAAGTTTGTTTGTGGAGTTGACAGTTACTGGGGACATTTCTTTAGGAGATTTTGTTTAAAACTGGTTCTCATTGTTTTTTGAACAATAAATATTCCTCATGTTAAACCTTATGGATAAAAAAAAATAGTTTGGCCTGCAGAGGCAAAATTGTCTTGAGATTCAGTTCCAAACATTCACGTTTAGTTGGTCCTACAACATGTTAGTGAAAAGCTGAATTTTTTGAGGTACTATGTAGAGTCCATGCAATCTTAACTTTTATTATAAACCCATCCTAAAGGTGCATTAGGGCAGAGAAACGACAAATATAAATGATAAAAAAAATGCTAAACTAGATTCAGAATAGGTCAAGTTGGATTGGAATCTTCTATACATATAATCTCACACAGAAACAGATATAAAGATTAATAAAGAGAAAATATATAGAGTTCATATTTACAAAGAGCAAGTTCTGATGAATATTTTAAGTAAGAGTTGTGCGCGTGGTGGCTCAATTTCACTCGAGTATCATAGATCCATCTCTAGTTTTTTTTGTATGAAATTTCAATTTTTAGTTTATATTCTCAAATGTTAAATTTATTTTGTAAAGGGGAAACAAAACTTACAGTATTTACCTTGATTTTTTTCAAGGTCCTTTATCCTGCCTGCAACTCTTGGGAAACAGCACCAGAAAACCCTTTAGGAAAGGTACATTGTCTCATGTTTTTGTTGTATTTGAATTGCTTTCTACAAACCGAATGTTTCAGGATAAATTTTGAAGAGTGCTTGCATGCAAGCTGTTTGTGGTTTTTGCATGCCTTCTAATATAATGCTCTATTATGGACCAGAGCTTCCCTCTGGACCATACACCGGTATCCCCTGGGAAACTGGGCTGAGGACAGGCACAGCTTTGGAGGCAGACAGAGACCGCATCCAAGTCAGGGAGGACGGTTTCTACTTTGTCTACAGTCAGGTGGGCTTTACTGCTTTAATTCTCTGATTTATCCACTGGGTGTTGCTGCTGCTCTGTTTGCAAATGTGAAGCTTTCTTTTTCTTCACTCTTCTAAAAGGGATTGCTCAGACTGAAAATATATTGTATTTAGTGACTCTCTTGAGTAACTGTCAGACAAACAAGCTAGAATGTAAATATTGTTTTTAATTCTAAATTATGGGCTAAACTTTTGTACTGACCATAATCCAGTTATTCTGGCTTGTACAGGTCTACTACACGGACAGCACTTTCACGATGGGCCATGTGGTGATCCGGTGGAAGAGAAACATTGTGGGTAATGAGGATCAGGATGTGCATTTGTTTCGATGCATCCAAAGCATGAATCCAACTTACGCTTTCAACACCTGCTACACCGGAGGTGAGCCTATGTCATATTTTATGTCCTCCAATGGCAACACTGTACAGTGATAAAGCAGTTTATTTAACTTAAACACCTTAAGTGTGGTAGTCTTTACACAACCTGCCTAAAGTAGACATCTGAATTCTGTAGGTATTGTAAAGCTGGAGAGCGGAGACTACTTGGAGCTTCTGATCCCTCGACCTATGGCCAACATTTCCCTGGATGGAGACTCGACCTTTATGGGTGCTTTAAAGCTTGCTTAAAGTGTATCACCTCTTATAATTAACCAAATGTGCTGGAGATTGATTGTATGTAGCTAGGTGGGAGGGATAGGTGAAGCAGGGCAGTTATCTTGTTGAACAAAAAAATGCAGAAGCAGACACTTTTTCTTCAACTAAAGGATGTTTTGCATGTTTCCTATGTTCTACAGTTGGATCTAATATAGTACAGATAATGTGTTAAGGCTTTTTAAGTTAAATGATCCTCAATCATATTTTAGAATCATTTTTTTCATCTAATACTAAACCTGAGACTTATTTTCAACTCACTTTTAAGCAGCAAGCATTCATATTATTAATCAACATTTCAAGCAGCATTACTCTGTCACAATATATCTTCTTTCATATTCGAACAAATCTTTACATATTTACTTGATGTAAAAAGTTTAGTGCGATAAAATACAAATATGTGGAAAAGATAATGTGGGATGGATGAGATCATTATTGTGGTTTTGGCAACCGGGAAGTAAAGATGTTTGTGTGGCAGAAGACGAGACAGACATCAAGATAAGGTGAAGCGGGAACTTTGGTAATCAAGCTTACAAGCATATTTTTAGCTTCAAGAGAAACTGCAGGCGGATGGTGTCAGCAGTTTCAAAGAATCTGTTCAATGACTTTGTTATGCATGAGATTTCTGGGGGGAAAAAAAGACAAATTCTCTTTACAGTTTGAGAAACTGAAATTAACTACAAAGTTTAAAAAAAAGGAGTTTTGTATAGTGTTTATAAATAAACATTCTGTGTATGCCTTTAAATTTGAATATGTTGTTAATAGTCTATTTCTTACATGATCAATGAGCAAAGATGGTCTGATACTGAAAGTGTAATCCAGCTCACTAGAATCAGGAATCAGTTTATTTATATAGCGCCAATTTACAACAGATGTCGTCTCAAGGCATTTTAAAAGAAAATCAATTAAAATCAAAGATACATCATAAACAAATCAATTTGAAAAAGTTTCCAATCTAAGGAACCCCAGCAGATTGCATCGAGTCATTGACTTGCAGCATTCACTCGTCTGGAATCAGCAGACCAAAACAATGGCTTGTGTTGTCGTTGACTTTACAGCAATCCCTCATACTGAGCATGCATGTAGCGACAGTGGAGAGGAAAATCTCCCCCTTAAAAGGGAAGAAATCTCCAGCAGAATCAGGCTCAGTACAAGCAGCCATCTGCCATGACCGACTGGGGGTTTGAAAAGACAGAAAACTAAATCCGATGCACAGGATACTGAAAAAAAGGAGTTTATAGCAGCAGTTATAGAGCGTCACTGGAAGCATCTCAGCCCATGTTCTCATCCAAGAAGCTGTCTCAGCTAACAGAACGCCAGACCAGGTGTGGTTACTATGGAGAGAAGAACAATAAGGGAAAACAAAAGGTTAACAAGGTTGAAATATCGGTAACTAAGCAGATTGGACAAAGGAAGAAAGTAGCAGAGAGAGAAGTGGTCAGATCAGATTGTCCTCCAGCAGTCTAAGCCTATAGCAGCATAACTATAGAAAAACTTAAATAACCTAACCCTATGGAGTGAGACATGAAGAAGGCAGAGCAAAGGAGAACTGTCTGTCAAGACTGAGTTCCTCCCCCAACCGGATTAGGCTGTCTTCTCTACCTCTTCCTAACTATAAACTTTACCAAACAGGAAGGTTTTAAGCCTAGATTTGAAACTAGACAGGGTGTCTGCCTCACGGACTAAAGCTGGAAGCTGGTTCCACAGGACAGGAGCCTGATAACTAAAATATCTGCCTCCCATTCTGCTTTTAAAGATTCTAGGAACCACCAGTAAACCTGCAGTCTGGGAGCGAAATGCTCTGTTAGGGACATAAGGAGTAATCAGATCTCTGATATACGATGGAGCTTGATTAGTGAGGGCTTTATATGTCAAAAGAAGAATCTTAAAATCTATTCTAAGTTTGACAGGGAGCCAATGAAGGGAAGCTAAAATTGGAGCGATATGATCTCTCTTTTTAAGTTTCATCAGAACTCTTGCTGCAGCATTTTGGACCAACTGTAGACTTTTAATTGCATTTTGTGAACTTCCTGCTAATAAAGAGTTACAATAATCCAGCCTTGAAGTAACAAATGGACTAGTTTTTCAGCATTTGTCCTAGAGAGAATATTTCTAATTTTTGCTATATCCCTAAGTTGAAAGAAGGAAATCTTACAGACCTGTTTTTTATGGGACTTGAAAGACATTTCCTGATCAAAAATAACCACAAGGTTCTTTACATTATCACCAGACGCCAACCTGATGCTATCCAGGTTAAGTTTCTGACTAAGCAATTTCTTTTTTAGAGGTTTTGTTCCAAAGATAACAACTTCTGTCTTTTCAGAGTTCAAGAGCAGAAAGTTTAAAGTCATCCGCATAAAGTAAATAGAATTGGGCTAAGTACAGAACCCTGTGGTACTCCACAAGTAACAAACTGGGATCTATCAGACATATACGATTTAAACAGGCCTAGTGCTTTTCCCTTGATCCCCACAGTCTGTTCGAGCCTTTCAATGAGGATATTGTGATTGACTGTGTCAAAAGCAGCACTGAGATCTAACAGAACTAGAATAGACACGAGTCCATTGTCTGAGGTCATGAGAATATCATTTGTGACTTTAAGGAGAGCTGTCTCAGTTCTATGACTAGACATCGTGATACTCGGTATCTGGTTTGGGAAATAAGGCATGGGTTTTCTGTTACTGTTATCCATGGCTGTTATCCTCCCAGTGTTAGATTTGTCTGATGTCCAGCATAGCATTCAAATGGTCCAACTATCTCCTCAGCACATCAAAGTTCTGCTGAGGCCTGCAAATGAACCATGATTTTATTTAAAACATGGAAAGAACTAAAATATGCAGGATACTAGACTTTAAGGACTTTTGTGGACATCACTCCATTAGGGAAACATAATTTTAAATGGTTTGACACCTTCAGTGTTCTTGCTGTTTATCCTGTTTGTCGCTGGTTGGTTGAGCACCTAAGCTGCTGGTACGTAAGCAATTAAAAAAGCTTCAACAGTGCTTTTGAAAGTGTTCTCAATATCTGCTTTCTCTCAGAGATTAACCATTTCCATCAATGTAAGAACTACTTCTTTTCTTAATTTAAAACAAGAGTTTCAAACATAGGTAAACAGAGACAAAAATTTAAAGCACTTACCTTGATATTTTTTTTTGTTTTTTCTTTTTTTTGTAGAGCTTATTTAGAAGAATTTAAAGAAACTCAAGCTTAGGAAGCTAAAAAAAAAAGAGCAATGCCCTGTGAGAGATTGTTTGGCATTAAACTGAAATTAAAAAAACAATACAGTAGTGACTTACGTTTTACTTGGTGCCGATTACTTGGATATTTTATATTTTTAATTATTAGTATCTCAGTGTGTGCAACGCTCCTTTGGCTGTTAGATTAAAAATTCCAGAGTAAAATCAGACAAAACATTTACCTCTGTCCTGGTTCCGTGGTTGAATCAGTGTCCTCAGCACCACTATTGAATATGATTGTTCCCAACTCTATCACTGCGTCTCTACTACCCATAGAAATATTATTGCTTATAGCTTATAAGAAGGGAAAATACATAGAATTTATAACAAATCAATGTTTTTTATGTTTTGACCAAATTCAGATTTCATGGGGTAAATCTCATGATTTGATTTGCTTGGAAGATATTTGAGTTATCCTGCCATAAGGAGGTCAGGGTGTGTTAAAGGGAAACAGTGTGAGACAGTGAAAGAGCCTGTCTAACACATAGAGCCAATGCGTGCCCTTCACACAATCACAAAAGATAATCATCTATGAGCTTCAGCATCATCCCTGGACTGTCTAAGAGCAGCTAGTCTGCTTACATTGGAGCCTGTGAAACAGGTGAAGCAAGTCTGAGGGGTATAGTATGGAAATTCTTTTACTGTGGGAAAACATAATTCCTTACCGATCATGGAGACATCAAATAACCTATACCTGTCCAGATTACTAGTATCATTAATATGAATTGTGAACAATGAGCTCAATAAATTGGGAGTAAAAATGTCTTTAAGTTTTCTGCCCTTGCCACTTATCTCTGGTTAATACAATATGATGTCTGTTGTTTAATTTGCATATCCATCCTGTTGTATGTTTTAAGCTCTTGGTTAGTTCAGTTCTGAAAAATATAATTTAATCTCAGTTAGTTATTTCCCATGTTAAATAAAGGAAACATACACACATACAAGGTATTGAATTATATACACACATACTCACATACATGCATCCATCTACTCATCCATCCATCATGTTGGTTTACATTAACAAAACCAAGACCTATAAGTGTCTGTTGTTTATACATACAGTATACATGTATATTCTTATAATAAATTTTTTTTTTTTAAATGCACAGTAATTCTTTTACTGTGTGAAAACAAAATTCCTTACCGATTTCTACTCAAAAACAAAAATACTTTGTCCGGCAACTTTTTTTGGTAGACGATACCACATTCTTCCTCTTTCTCTCAAATTCTATTTTAACTTTTAATGAAATAGTAGAAAGATATAATGAAGCTAAAACATATAATGGAGAGCAGGCCTGGCTCTGGAAAATCAGAGGAGCTCTTTAATGGGCCGGCTGTGCTGTTTACTGTAGCAGGCGACTGAACAAACAGCAATTGAGGAAACGTGAAAGGAGGAGAGCATGAGAGAAGAGGGGTGCGGAACTCAGATCTCCCCCATAAATGTGTCAAGCATGAAGTTCCCTTCCCTTCCTTTAGGCCTGAAATATCTTTGTGCGATGCCATGGTGATGCCTTGTGTGTTTGTGGAAGCTGATGTCATTGTGGGCTTGGCTCTCAAAAGACAAACCAGCATCTGACCGGGGAATCAGGAAATGAGACCAACTATGTGTATACATGCTGGCACTGTGTGTGGTTCACACGCTTTACCATCATCCTTCAACTGCAAAGATCAGCTTATGTTCCAAACATCCTTGAAAGAAGGTTGATATGTTGAAATATGTTCTTATTAGAAAAGCAGCATAGAGGACACAAGACGCTGACACTATTGGTCCAGCAATTGGAAAACTGCATTGGAAGATTGTTCTTAAATATCATATTTAATTTTTTACCTCCTAAGGAAGATAAACTGTGCAAGATAGTTGCTATTTGAAAGACATTGGCTGTCCAAACTGAAAAGCAATGCAAAAAGTGCAATAAAAAAAAACATGAAAACCATTGAACATTTGTACATGTTCATTGTCAAATTATTCCTTAGTTAGCCACAGTTTCGGCAGATGTAATTAAAACATTGTATGATACATAATTTGTATAACTTGAGCATCAAATTGCAAGAATTGGGCAGGAAGAATGTCAAAAGAACCAAATAACACACTGGTAAAGAGAAAAAACTAAATGCAGTATACAATTTAAAACCATTGATTTTATCATAGATTTTAAATTAATTGACCTTAATTATAATCTGACAAAGCAAAACTTAAATTACAACAACACAATGTCATGGTCTGTCTTTTTGGTTCTCTTTTCAGTTTGCTGTAGTGTCTTGTTTTACCTTATTATGATTTATTTTTGTTTTTTTAAGGTTATTTTCTAGTTTGCTTGAGTCTTTGTTTGTTATTATTTTCTGTGTTCTCCAGTTTCCCCCTGCTCTCTGTCCCTCTTCTCTCCCTCAATTTTTCCACCTGTTACTTATTATCTCGTCATCTTCTCCACTGCTCCACCTCCTCCTCCTCAGTATTTAAGCCTGGTTGATTCATTCACTCACCGCTGGATCGTACGTTACCTTACCTCTCCTCCTCGTCTCTGTGCGCCTTCTCCTGCCAGTCCTCACCGTCTCCCAGTAAGCTCCCCTCCTGCTTGCCTGGTTCTAGGTGCTGGTTCTCTTTCCCCTTCTCCAGTTATTTCTTTTGTGTTTTTGTTTCTGTGTTGCCTTCGGATTCCCTCGGGTCCCTCCTTGTTGTTTTGTTTCCATTACTTTATATCTTCAGAAGTTTTGCTTCTTCATTGCCCCCGGTTCCCCTCACGTCTCTCGTTATTAGTTTGTTTGTTTATTTTCACATCCTGTGTTCTTCCGCTTGTTTGTTTATTTCCATTGTCTTGTTCTTTTCCCGTTGCTTAGTTTCCGCGTTCCGCTTCAGTCATCCGTTTGTTTGCTTTCTAGTATTTGTCCGGCATATCCCCAGTTCCGTTTTCACATTACCTTTGTCTCTGTTTACCCTATCCTTACCCATTACCAGTATATTCCTAATTCTGGCCTTAGTTGAATTTACACCACACCTCTAAAACTAACCCTTAACCTTAAAAGATGAGCTTCAACACATCAGGATTGGGCTTTGAGCCTCATGAGCCCCATCAGTCTTCAGTAGGTTGGTGAATATGCCTGAGAGGATCCGACATAGAATAGCAAAACAATTACACATACACATCAATAAACAGAGACTTCTTAATTGATCTGTTTTAAATCTTGTTGGAAATGCAAATTCAGCGGCAATACGTTAATGCATTCAGCAGAAGATTTAAAAACAATACTAAAGATTTGCTGTAAGCTGGTTAATAAAAAGGAAATATCTGCTTTCACATTCATCTCATGTTCATCTATTTTAGGATCATACTATCCCATTTCCCCATTATTGAACTCCATTCTCCCTTTCTCACAGTTTGCTAGCTACAGGACAAGTCTGACAGATGATGAGGGCTAAAGGTGATCCTCAATCCTGATTGTAACATTCAGCTTGCCCCGTTTCTGTAAGCAATTTGAACAGACTTTCACATTCTGCAGCCATATCTATAGAAACTCACTCAACACATATGTTAATTGTTACCTTTTCTAGCCTCGACATCTAAGGTGCACTGCACATACTGTACACAATCTCAGGGTCCTTTATTCCATGTACATACTTACATAGTATTTTGGGATTATTTGGATCTACTCCCATCAGCCCATAGTAATCAGGCTGATCCACAGCACTGCTGCTAAACTGGCAGCAGAGCTGCCGGGATTTCCAGTTTAAGTGAGGATTTGGTTCATCCATAAACTAGACTTTGCCTCTTGTAAATGCAAAATCTAAACAGCAGGTTCTGTGCTTGTTTAACAATTCAGTGTGAAAAAGGAAATTAGTTTTAAATCTGAGAAACATTACTTGCATTACAATTTGTTGAACTCTAGTTTTTTTTTTCTGAACTACCTAAATTCTCCTTAAATAGTAGGTGTGCATTTGTTTATAATAAACCAGCCGGTGCACAATCTGCATTACAACAGCATTTTTTCTATGCTAATTTTTACAATTTTGTCAAAGAAAAAGGCCTTTTACACCGCAGATCAAAGGGAGAACACATCAAATGGAGTTGTTGATAGAGATATTTGCCCTAACCATCTTGACTAAAATTGTCTACTCTGCTTTGTGCCTAAATTGGAAGTCACTGATATACCCTGCCAGATTTTCCCACACACGCACACACACGCACACGCACACACACTCTCTCACACACACACACACACACACACACACACACACACAC
>JAVLVB010001002.1:6748-19146 GCA_032876305.1 Orestias chungarensis
ATAGATACTTGCATTGCAGGTTTTTTTAAAGTTCGCTCAAAAATATTGTCTCTGGAGGGTTGGTTATGGGACCTTTTAAGGGCATAGATGAGACTTGCTAGTAAATGATTGCCATGATTCAGCCACCATGTTGCACAACATCAAAGTAATGTTCAGCAAGGGACAGGTGGTGAGGGGAAGAAGAAGCATGAATGGTGTTTGTTGTAACTGTCCTAGCACTGTCTGGTAGGATTAGGCTAAGTGAGCATGGGCCAACTTTCTGTTTGACTTGAGAGGTCCAATGTGAGTGTGAAAATCCAAAGAGGATTTTTAATCGTCTATGAGAAAAAAATAAATCACTTTAGTTAGTTTAGAATATCTCAATGAACAAGTCAATCTCAGTATGGGACAGAATTGTATTCATTGCATTTCAGTTAAAAATGACCAAAACCAGATGGCAGTAAACAGGCCAAATCAGATTCATTTACGGTCAATTTGTTTTAGTTTTTTTTTATACATATATATTTAGGGGCAGCAAAATGATATCAGTCAGTCGATGAACTTCGATGTGTGTAACTCAGTTCCCAGCCAAGATTTAAAGAATACCACAATAAAGGGAAGCAGATAAGCAGTACTTGTGAACAACATATGGTATATCCCACCACAAATGACTGTAAACCGAAATGTCTTCATCTGAAATATTTATTATTTAAGATTTCAGTGTCATTATGGCAACCACGTATATAGCACAATGCACTGTTGCTGACAGTGCATGCAATGTCATCAGTTCAGTTGTTGATCACCTACTGGCACAAAGCCAGTCACTGTGCTTGTTGCATTATCTGTTGATTTTAATTACATCTCACTCTGCCACACGTCCAACATATTCATATGATCCATGTGCTGTACAAAACCTTTGATTATCAGGAATTCATATATATCTCAAAAGCGACGCCTAATTTGGAAAAATCAGATCTCAGTCTTGTTTTTCACTGCTTTGAGTATATACCCCTTGTTCAGAAGCAACTTATAACAAAGATATCTTAGAAAAAATGGTCACTGGAAGCTGTGTTGTCTTTGTGCTACGGATTGGTATTCTCTGTGTCAACCACATAGAGGGGTCATCAATATCATAACCAAGTGTGTGACTGACTATATAAACCTCTGTGTGAACAACACAATCTCCAACACAACAACAAGATTGTTACACAACTGGAAACATAAGGTACAGACAAGGTTGATTTTCAATTTACAGCTAAATGCATTTTTAACGTTGCGCCTTTCACTTGAGAGTCAACATTTCTAAACTTAAAATAAACATGTCCTGGGTCCCCTGTTAAAGTAAATTCAGCATTGAAAGTACTGTAATGTAAAATTCGGATGATATAAATCAAATCAACATAACCCAATCAGTTCTCCATTTCCTTGTGGTCGTTTTAAATTTAAGATTGAATAATAATTATTATTATTATTAAAGAAGCCTGTGCATCTTCAGCACCATAGATTTGTGAAACGCGATTCTTGGAGAGTGACCATCCACTCTCTCAGTGTATTTTTTATTTCAATTATCATTTTTTTTCAATCTATTTAAAATAAAATAGCAAAGTTTAAACTGGTTATCAGTTTTATTTTGAAATTGAAGATAAAACAAAATAAAACAAAGAACAACACACAGGGATATTAAATAATTTTGTCTTCTCTATTTTGGGGTGCAAAAACTGCTTAATTTAAAATGCACTGAATTGATCTTTATTCTTAATTACATGAATGCTAAGAATGACAAAACAGCAGTAATTCCTTGATGCATGCCAGTGTTTCAGCATCACAAGTGGGCTGACCTCATACCCCACACAGTTCATATCGATTCAATTTATTTACATAGTGCCAGTTTACAACATTATCTCAAAGCATTTTAAAAGAAAATCATTTAATTTATTTAATTCTTACACTTACACAAGTTAAACAAATTATTTTCAAAATTGTGCAGTATAAAGAAACCCAGCAAGACGTTGACCTCTAGCATTTAATGTGGATCAGCACACTGAAACTATAACTTGTGTTGTGGACTTTACAGCAACTCCTCATACTGATGATGCATGTAGCAATAGTTGAGAGAAAACACTCCCCTTTGGGAGGAAGAAACTCCATCAAAACATGGCTTAGTAAGAGTGGCTGTCTGCCTCAACTGACTAGGTGTTTGAAAAGACGGAGGACAAAAATAGAAGCAGATGAAACCGAAAAAAGTTTTATAGCTGTGGCGTGATATTTATGCCACCACGTTGAGCACGCAGTGACACTGATTTGAGATCACAGATCTTGCTGAAGGAACAACAATTTTAAGCATGTGTGTGTGAATCTCACACACCCTCGCTCGAAGGTGCTCAGCCCCGGGCTCAACTCTGACAAACTGCTCGCTTGGCTCACTCTGATGACGCTCGCCTCTATCTCTCTGCTTGCTTGGCTCTCCCTATGCTCGCTCTCAGCTCTGTCTCTGCTGACTCGCAATTCTAAGTTGTATGTAAAATGAACTCAGCCACCAGCCAATCACAGACTGCCCTTTTTCATCCAATCAAAGCATGCCTTACAAATGCTAAGTTCAGTCGATATAAAGCAGGCAGCAATCAGACACCTTCCCGCTGTTTTAAGTCCTCCGAGAATCGATATTGAAAGATTTGGGGAAGACGAAGACAACTAACCCTCCACAACACTCCAAGGTGAGAAAAGATCTAAATATTTCAGTTTTATTAATTTTATTGTTTGAAGAACTAGGTAGTGAAATTATTACTTTACCTATTAAAAAATATGTTGATTGTTGAGATGGAATAACCACACTTTTCCGTTTTTTGTGTTAGCCTTTGACACAGAAGAATTAGCAATTTTGTCGGTACTTGGCCAATCAACTAAAATGAGCTATTAAAACCAACAAGAATTCTTGACAGAATACTACATAAAACAGTACAGTTACAGATAACCTTTTATCTGAATTTTTAAAAACAATCCAAATGGAAGAATTATAATAAACATGTTAGAAGTGTTCCAATTGGCAACTTGCTAGGTACAGATTACTATTGTAGGGTGTCATGAATAGGTCACAAATATTTTAGGGAACAAAACATATCTGTAAAGGTCTATAAAATTACTTGGTTAACTAAACGGAATAGGAACTCTAAAACAGTACAAAAATAAAACTATACCAACTTATGAAAAATAATGTTTGAAGCACTGTTGTGAGAATTAAAATTTATATTTGCTTTGATGTTGTTTTTTATTCTTCATTACTTAGCAATGAAATATTATTCTTGTATAACTATTGTTGGGTTTAAAACACAAACCCTTCATCAGCAGCATCGCACACACACAGGGGTCGCGTAGGTGTCCCGGGGCAGTAAACGTCAGGAAGCAGGATCCTAGCATTGTGATCACCTAAATGTTAAGCCAGATAACGGATGGTCTATGCATCCTGATAAAGAGGCTGAAAGCCAAACATCTGTTGGCCATAAAGTTAAGCCCGGCCATCAAGTTAAGTTCATGACCGGAGGTTTGTGAGGGTTTTAGTGTTTATGGCAAACAGTCTCTGATTAGAACCGCCTACCTTCTTGGGACAAGATATTAAACGAGCCGGGGTACAGAATTTCAGACATGATCTGGGGATGATGGGGATTAGTTTGGGGTGAGTTCTGGTCCTGTCTCCATTCGGCCGAATGCAAAAAAAAAAATTTGTGATAAGGGTACACCTCTGTCTCAGTCTCTTATTGATTAGTCAATAATAATTTGCACATCCAAGATCTGTTAACAGTACAGGTGAAGAGTGGGGTAGTCTCTCAAAACGAGAAAACTTGTTATCCTCGACACCACAAAGAGGACGGCTATTAGTTGTTGTTTTTTTGCTGCCAAGAAATACTTCACACACACTGAAAAGCTGGTTTGGGGGAAAAACTGTGACCCTCCCGGAGGATGATGACCATACAAAGGTACTGTTATCAATCCAGTAAATTTGTTTGTGGGGAGATTTAGATTGGGTTTATTGTCATTCTTCAAAATATCAAAAATTCACTGCAAGATGAACACTTCCAAGCATAGTCAACTGATCCTCATAAAACTGAATTTAAATCATATGTATTCATGAATGGATTTTCCAAAACATGTCTCATACAAATCCAATTATTGACCGATACTTGAAAGTTTAAGTAAGCTGACGTGCAAGTATTCCTTGATATTTAAGGTATTACAAGTGCTGTTGAGTGTCCTCATCCAGTGGGCACTCAACCATCGGGACAACAACTCCACAGTCATGGAGCACAGCAATCTCCCAGTCAACCCCTGGGTCCTGGAGGTCCATTAACCCCGAACACAGAAACCCTATTTAAAATGGTGAAAACTGTACTCATAATTGTTCTTTCAATTTCCTGTGTATTGTTTAAATAAACAAATACAAAAAAGCTAAAATTGTGATTTTTACATGTTATAGCTTTGGTGTTAACAGCTGTCTGTTTGGACTTGTTACACACACTCCTGACAATCAACATCTGATTAAAATGAATTTATTTTACATGAAGAAATAAGTTGACCACTGCATATGAGCTAAGAAAGGAACACACAAATTGGTGCAGACATAATGCAACAGATATTTTTTTTATTAATCACATCTCAGGTGTGCTTACCATACATACATATCTGCGGTCAACTTTTCTATTTTTGTTTAACCAGCATACCTATTTGAACGTATTTTATGCATCTGTCATTTACATCAACTCTCTCCCCCTCATCTAGATCTTGGAGATGCCCCAAAGGCCACAGCTGTTCAGGTCTCAATCATTCCTCTATCCGTAGAGGATGGCTACTTCATCCTCTCATAAAGATATTAAGGTTTGCCTGCAGGTGTGGAACGAATATATAGTGCACACCAAATAGCTAAAGAACATCAGAAATGTCAAGCAGGCTTGCTGATAATAGCAACCCAAACATCAAAGTGGTTCAATTCTGTAATTAAAAACTTAATTCAACCATTTGTTTTGCATGTTCTCTTTTAAATGATCAAAAATACGTTTTAATCTGTAAATATGTCATTAGTTGAATTTATAAAATATAAAAAACAAACCTTACCTCTAATTATGAACACTCTTTTCTGAAATGAAGCTGGCTCTCCATGTTCCCCGTTTGCAAAAACATAAACCGTGCGATGTCTAGGTTCTCAACTCCCTGATCTCCCTGATCAAACTCTGAAATTTGAATATATTTTAATGCCATTCACTCAGATTAACCGCAGCTAAAAACTATTCACCGTAAAACATTTACTTTACAAACCACGGGGAAATACTTTGATGGTAACCCATAAAGATTAGTTGCTTTGTTAAATAATGAAAATGCTGTTTTTGCTCTGTTATCTGTTGCTGCATGTAAATATAACATCTGCAAGAGAATAAGATATTTAAAACGTTAGATTATTTGGGAGCTTGTAATTTTGATTGATATGTACAGCTTACCATCTATTTGCTTTGTAGGTGTTCGTTATTTTCTCAAAATGTAATAGTTTTAGATTATCAAAACTATGAGGTCTGAACTCTTGTAATCTAGTAGTTTGGGTGCACCACAGTGTTACAAAACCGTTAGGTTGTTAACAGGTGTTGCCACATGTAACAAGTATTTTCTTTCCTCAAGTCATGTTTGTGCTCACTGTACCAAATATTGGGCAACATGCTCTTTCAAACATTGAAGGTGTTAATGTTAACCATAGTGAATTCAAAAATTATACATTAACACTTCATTAAAGATTGTACATTTCAAAGTAGGACATCACTTTCCTAGAGTAGCCATCCAATCCACCAAAGATCACCAGTTATACCTGTTAAAAGGAGTAGAAACAATTACCTAGGAATAGTTTTGTATATAAATTCTCTTAAAGAGTAACTAAGAAGTCTGTAGTTAATTATAAAACTTTAGCCATTTTCACACTATTGAGAAGATAATGTTTTCATTGGACAATTTGAAAACACTAACATTAAGCAATAGATAACTTGAAGCCCATCCTTAGATACCATTTGATGATTAGGCATTAAAATATGAACAATGATGTTTTGAAATACATTTATGATCAGATTCAATGTCCTTTCATTAAATCCAATTTGTGTACATTACTGTATTGTTATAAGCTTGATTCATGCGGTTTCATTTTTTTTGTGCATTCAGATTATATTTGTTGTAAAAGTCTTTGTAATATAGCTAATCTGGAATCAGTTAAAAACCTGAAAAATCTATAATGTAACTTGTAGCAGGCATTTGTTTAAGCATGATAATTTACCTGATTAATTTGTGGTTAGTGTCGATGTGGAGCAGGAAGACAGGGCCTCACACAGAATAGCTATTTCGCATAACACAGTCTGTAATGCGTGAAAAGATACCTGCAGCATCAACGCGGTGCATTGAAGCCCTCATTTTCCACCACTGAATACGGAGACCCATTGGGACGAAATGTCCTTGAACCATTCAGTAGCCAGCATTTGGCATTTGATGTTTGATAGACGAAATGACCTGGTCAAACTCCTGGTCAGTCATTGTACTACATGATCCTCTCACTGAGAACTTCAATTTTTTCATTCTGCGATAAACTGTCCTTCTTGAGACTCCAAGGCATTTAGCTATGCAGGCAACTGGTAGACACTCTCTCCAGTGTTTCTTGATCAAGTGAAATTCTTGGATTAGAGGATCCTGGACTGAATTCTGTTTCATAATCCAAACAACTCATTGAGTTGGCACTAATCTTACACTGAACTAGATTATGGATATTTTGGAGGGCTTCCAAGATATCAGACACTCCAACAATTTGCTCAAAGAAAAGGGCAAACATGATTGACTCATGATGAGTCAAATACTCTAAATTAAGTGGCTGTTGACTTAGTGCTGACTGCAGTCTTGCAAGAAGTCCCTCCATAAACTGTCCTCTCAGTATATCCTGGTGGTAAGAGAAAAGAACAAAACAAAACTCATATCAGCATAGCAGACGACCCTTTTTACAAGCAGAATTTTAGGAGCTATGAATATCAAAACCAACAAGTCATACATCTTATATTTGACATTTTGACAAACATTAAAACCTCAAGACAAGAAAATAACAGCAGCCATCAGTAAAGAATATAATATCTGAGGAAAAAAGCTAATTTCTAAAACCATTTTTAAAAATATGTAAAAACATACTTACATGTGACTGTGATGCAGATGACATGGCTGGAGTGATGGTGAGTTACCAGTTTGGATTGTTGAATCAGTGTTGATTGAGTTTTGCTATAATTACTGTTAAAAAACACAAAAAACATTGTGGATTTAAATATCAAAATAATTAAAGCTGAGGTTAAACTATAAACTATATCATAAGAATAAATGGCAAAGTGAAATGAATTTAAGTGTCAAGTAGGAGTTATTTTGGAAAAAGGAATTTTTTAAATTTTTTAATTTTGAAGAGTTCCTAACAGGATCAGGGTTAGTCTCCGTCACTCTTGTCATCTATTGTTAGTGCTGCTAGAATACATGAGCTGTTCCTTTGAATGCCTTTGCCTTGAATGTTAAATAAAAATGGATTAACTGTAAAGAAAAAAAGACACGTGAGCCTTCCTTATTGTGGAGGCTTTCAATACGTAACAGTGTAATATAGAAGAGAATTATACATTTTATTACGGTATTCAGTTGTCTACAACTAAAATGGCAGTAAGTAAGTAATTACGTGCAGTAATGACAAAAAATTACCTTTTTATCTTCTCTTGAGTCTTTAATAACTCTTTCCATTTTGAAACTTCCACCTGTTTGATTTGCTGGTTGTGATTAGCTGACGTGGTAGCTCATTTACATACAACTTAGAATTACAACCAAGCAGAGACAGATCTGAGCGCGAGCAGAGTGAGAGCCGAGCAGAGTGAGAGCCGAGGCAAGCAGAAAGACAGAGCCGAGCACGAGCGGAGTGAGCCAAGCGAGCAGTTTGTCGGAGTTGAGCGTGTGTCCGAGTGCCTGCGAGTGTGTGAGATTCACATGCACATGCTTAAAATTGTTGTTCCTTCATCTAAATCTGTGCCCTCAAATCAGTGTAACTGCACGCTCAACGTGGTGGCACAAACATCTCGCCATATATAGCAGAAGATGGAGATCGCTGAGTCGCTGGCATCACAATCCGCCGATGTCTCCCTACAGGAAGTTTTCTCAGTTAACAGACAAAGTGTAGCTTCCATGGAAAGAAGATTGCAGAAACTTAACAGTTGAAGTGAATGCAACCAAAACAGATCGGACAATAAAAGAAGAAAGTAGGCAGGCATAACTTATAGCAGAATAAATATGTAAAATATAATGATGCACTGAGGCCGACTTTGGTATCGGGTATCGGTCCGATACCGCCCATAAGTTCTCAACTCGTACTTATAAAATTGCCACCGATACCACGACATCGATACCACCCGCAGCGCCACTACTGGGCCTGGGTGGGCCTTATGGCGTGATCTCTGTGCCAGGTCCGCGGGCACAGAGCCACCTGAAGGAGCAACAACCGCAAGCGTGTGCGCACGAATAGCAGGTAACCACGCCCGCTCAAAGGTGCCGGACACGCGCTCAACTCCGACAAACCGCCCGCTTGCGGTCGGCTCCGGATCCGCACCCGCAATTCTACATTATCTCGAAATGAGCCGCGCTCCCAGCTAATCAAAGATTGGCCTTTTTCATCCAATTAAATAATTCCTTCCAAATACACAAAGTCATACTCTCAGACTCACTAACAGTTCAGCAGAGCCGCGAGCGCAGACACAGAGCCGAGCGCGAGCTGAGCGGGCGAGCGAGCTGTTTGTCAGAGTTTATCGCGTGCCCGAGGAACCCATGAGCGACCAAGCATTTCAGTACTTGACAATTTTGTTAAGTTTGAGTTTGTGCTGTATGTTTGCACATGATAGGGAATATTGGTCAAATAACAATATCTGTGGAAAAATAAAAATAATCCAAGGTAACTATATGTGTAATGGCGTAAGTAATCGGTATCGTTGAGTACTCAAGTACTCGTACACTACTCATTTTGGAAAAAAGTGGTATGGCTGCATCCCTAGTAAAATACAAAGGAAAACCTAACCCTTTAGAGTGAGACATGAGGGAAGTTGAGCAAAGAAGAAACATCATTCTGGAAACAGTTGCACAGACTCAGCACTAGTATTCGTCAGTTCAGAAAGTTAGAACACTGATTCACTATCAGTTGTCTTCATCAGCTGAGAGTGACAAAAAAGACTTATATAAGAATAATTTTTCCCACCCAGAAAAATGTTGCTGCTGAGCAGTTTAACCCTTGGGGTCCACATTGAAACAATCTTGACTAACATGAAGACAAGTACTTCCTACTCTATGAGAGTTCATACAGAGAGAAGATATTTATGTGTATGTTCAAATTCAGAGCATACACCCTTTGAAAGCTGCATTTGGAGGCTGATTACATTGTGCCACAGTGACAAGGACTGTCCAACATTGAAGATTCCTTTAAATGCAGATGAAAAACGTGTCCTTTTTCTTCCTACATTTGAAGTACTGGTCCGGTTTATCCTTCAAGTTTCATCCTATGGCATGATTGATTGCAGGTCTTAGCCGCAAAATATTTTTATAAATTACACTTGCAATGACATAAACTTTTGCGTTTAGGCAAAAATGTAGATATGCAAATATGAATTATTTACTGACTTTATCAATATATCACTTCATTGTAAAATTGTTTAGTTTTTTTTCGAGACATTGCCAGTTCCCCCTTCACTAATAGTGCAGTCTCACCACCCTCTGCCTGACTCCCGGCACGTCATTTTTAAACTCCCGCTGGCTTTTCCCAATTACTGAAAGTTAAACAAAGATATATTTCAGAAGATATCTTGAGGATATATTTGGTTTGCTAAGGTGTTTTCTTTTTTCCTGAGCAGTTTTGATGAGATTAAAGTTTCGACTCCAAACAAAATATAAGTATTTTTTGTTTTAATTTAATGTTATAGCTGAGAGGTGAATATGAACAAATTATAATCATGCTAATAGATTTCAGATTTTTGGAACAGCCTTTTCAGCAGAGGGGGAAGAAGAAAAGTGCAAGACAAAAATTACACTTTAATATGTATCTAAATCAAAACATGAAATAATAAAATTACAATGTTTTAACAACAAAAACATATTTTAATACTTCATGCAAATTATTATAATAATATAGAACAATATGGCTAAAAAATGTAAAAAAAAAACAAAAAAAAAAACAGGTGGGAAACGTTAATTCACAGCCACTCATTTCTAGCCTTTACATTTCTATGTACATTTTCTAACATCTTCCACCTATGGTGGAAATTATGGTTCAGACTCTATTGTATTTTGTTTCTTTCATTATTTGATTTTAGTCACTAGTTCTGGCCATAAGGTACAACCATAATTCCAATTTGAATCCTGGAACTTATGAAATTTGTGTACCACAGAAACATCTTCACATCATTCATTAGTTGTACCTGTAATGTTAATTTTCAGCATGTTAGGACTTTGGAAGTGTGAGGGTCGGATGGGGGTTACTAAAAAACTGAAGCCGTCATGTCCCCCCATCCCCCAGCCCATGAGGTTGTATTAGGTCATTATTACAGTTGTTACATTGGTCAAATTAGATATATATGACCAGTCAATGAATAATCACAGTATTTATACCCCTTTAACATTTTTTCTCCTTTGTGTCACATTACTCATCTCAAACCTCATTGTTCCCCCTTAGGGTTTGTTGTGATTGGCCAGCACATAGCTGAATCAAAAGGCATAAAAGGCCTTAAGTCTTACATAAACTCTAAAAAGCTTAATGGATTGTCCTGTATTTACTTCCACCCATCAGTGCATCACTTCTGAATCGCTACGTCATCGCTGTTAAAGAAAACCCTGTCCGAAGCAATAGTCTGCCATATTTTACAGTGAATTCAAACTAATAATGGACTGCTTTGAATTGCTTTATGGTAGATAGTATTTTGCCTGTTGATCAAAATGTTTAGTTGAAGTCTGACCTAATCAGATCGTTTTTATCAATGTTCCCTATGTCTTACATATAACCTGTGACAGATTATAAAATAAGATTCTTGTGGGTCTCTTCCAATAAAAACTTTCTTGTTTCAGCTTTTTCAAAAGGGCCGAATTTGTAGTGTGTAAAATTTAAAGTTGATGTCTTGACAGGTTCCATTTCCTGACCTGTAGAACTCCGCAGCTCCTTCATAGGTCTCATTGGAGTCTTTGATTTATTGCTCTCCTGTCAATTTATTGGGCTGTTCATGTAAATTCATTCTGCTTTTAATATTGATATAAATAATGAAACTTAAGTTAAATTATAATATATTCAGTCTTGTTATTAGAAGTATTTTGGTATAACTTAAATCCCTTCTAGGATTTTATAACCAGGTTCAACTTCCACAGAAGGGAAAACAGAACATATAAAACAATGTGTGGCATACATTTTACAATTTCATTTGTAAAAATAAAATGTAATATTTACCTTGTATTTCATATTTGTGTACTATTTGGGGTTTCTCTGGCGCACACAAGCCTACTAAAAATGTTAAATGATTTTGTTGCAAATTTTACGAAAAAAACATAAGCAATGGTCCAACATACTTAACAAAAACAAAACAATCTTCTGCTTCATCCAAGAATTTGACATGGCAGTATATTGGGACATGTACACATTGGACCTAAAACAAAAGAGACCTACAAACCACAGCAAAGAAAATACACATTTTATTGGCAATTAAACGTGAGTCATGATTGGAAAAATGTCCCTGGGAGTGGTTCTTAGGTCAGTTTCTGTGAATGAGAGGGGTTTATGAGTGGCTGGCAGTGTACACAGGAAGTACTCCGTATTTAAAAAAAGTCACAAGTGACCAAGTGACCTCCATAGACTTTAATCCTCTCTGTTGTAACATGTGAGGACTGGCAAGTATCCTTTTACTGGAGGATTGTAGTGACTCAAGTAATGTTGCAATTATAAGTATGCATCTAACGAAAGACATTATTTAAATTCTATTAGGGTCTTTCATTAGATGCGTACTTATAATAGGAACATTACTTGAGTCACTGCTGATATAGTTTCAAAAGCACGGAATACACGCTTACAATCGAGTATGTATGTTTTGGGCCACATTACCCATAATCCTTCAAGGCCAGTCTGACTTTCATTCCATATATTAAGACTTTCATTCACTATATTCAGATTTTCATTCCATATATTAAGACTTTCATTCAATATATTCAGATTTTCATTCAATATAGTCACAACTTTCAATATATATATATATATATATATATATATATATATATATATATATATATATATATATATATATATATATATATATATATATATATATATATATATATATATATATATATATATATATATATATATATATATATAT
>JAVLVB010001002.1:29286-57780 GCA_032876305.1 Orestias chungarensis
CCACTTTATAGATAGAACTTGTGTTATGTTGTTGGGAAATCCAAAGAAGTGCTATTGAACAGTTAATCCCATAAAGCCATAAGCTTACCGAATATTATTTGCCAGTCAAGGTTGTGGACCATTAAGCCACAGTGATCTTTGAGTTTTCTGATATTTTCGCTCTACTTTCATATTTAATCCAAGTCTTTCCATCTCTTAAATGTTAAAAATATACAGCTCAAACTTAAAAGTCTGTTTCCAATCTTCAGTATTGTCATTATTACTAACACTGCTACTGCTTTATTACTATTCATATTATTTATTAAAATCAATAATAAGAATAAGAATAACAATGATAGCTACAGAGACTTTGTAGTAAATTAAGTTATTCACTTTATTCAAATTAAAAGCTTATCAAGCAGGTATTGTGTACGTTGTGTGAGTAAGTTCTATTCTTCAATGTAACTCAAGGATTACACCTGAGGTGAACAGTTCAGCATTTGAGAAATCATTACAAATTTAAACTAAAATTTAATGAGGTACAAATAGCTCAAAGTCTCAGTTTGTAGGGTTTTGCTTTTTTTTTTTATGAAATTCCCTCAGTACATCACAAATTTACTGACAGATCGTATGTGCTGGCTGAGCTGCAAGGGAACTTGAATCAAAGATAAACAGAGAAAGCAGTATTTCATTACCAAATGCCACCTCTCAGTCTGCTCATTTTTATCTGTTAAAATGACACTTTATGAACTCTGCCATTCCATCTCTGTCTTCCTTTTTTTGATATTACACTGAGAATCTAGGAATGACAAAATAGGGAGGAAGAAGATGAGAGCTAGGCAGATGGTAGAGGTAAAATAAGGATTGATGTTGTGAAGACAGGATATGCCTGTATTAAATCCTGTCCTTCTCCACAGATGGCAGAGCCTGATATGCCTTTGGTTATCTTCTGGTTCTGCCTCCTGGCGGAGAACTTAAACTACACAGAGTCAAAGACATCCGTGCCCAGACACACAAGCCCACACTGAACAGGACTGGGCCGTAGCCACTGGTGCCTGGCTGTATTGATTAGAGCAGTAACACCGTTATTTCCGTAGGTCTGCCTCCAACAACTGTCCCCCTATTGCTGTGGGTAAAATTAGAAGGGAGGAGCAGTAGAGAATAGTGGGGAAAAAACAGAAAAAGAAAAGTGGTATTCTAAGGGAATAGGTTACCAAAATGGTGTTCAACAAATGGAATGTAAAAATGCACGATATAAAGTTTGAATGGCATGGCATGAAGGGCAGAACAATGTAGAGGGAAAAATTAAAGGCGGTAGATAAAGGAACATGAGCTAATAAAGCAAAATAAAGTGAAATAAATGCAATAGACCGTTTGAGTTTTAAGGAAGCAGGGAGAATGAGAAGAGATTACAAAAAAAAAGTGCAGCAAGCAGACCATCAAAGTGTTTCCATCTTACATAAGTCCGGACCTATGGATCAGACAAGACTTTGTAAAACATCCTTCTGCTCAGTTCTTCTGTGACAATTGCTGGTGTTGACCAACATGTAATTACTAGTAGCAACCTAGTGACCCACGGATTTATTGGCAGTAAGACTGTTTCTGAAGTTGCGTGCATAGTTGAACTTTTTTTAAATTATTATTAAGTGTTTTTAAGATTCCATTTTAGTTTTTTGTGACTCCTTTGCTGCGCCAGCTTTTGGTGGTGACTTTAACAACTATACTGACAACAATGTTCAATTTAGAAGAAAAAAAGTATAGTTCTATATACGTTTTTAAATTGTGTGTACATGTGGGCGGCAGGTGAAAATTCTAATGAAAAACCTAACATTGTTAAATAACCAGGTTGGTTTGGAACGGTCCTAAGAGTAGCATTTTGTTAATGTGGTTTGTGCACAAATCCCCTAGCGGTATTAATTAACTACTTTAGTTGAGCACCAATGACAAAACTGTTCTCCTGGGACAAAACACGACAACTACAACTACCAGACCCTACCGCCTTGCGTATTTCAGCCACCCATGAGGCGGCCAAGGTTGGCCAATTACCCTGCACTGACCAGCACACCCACAGACCCCATCAGCCCATGTGTGCCTGAGTGTAGTGTTGTGGACAGCGGCCTGGCATGCTAGATTCATGGGGAATATGTCAGCCATCGGCTTGGGCATTTCAAACAATGCCTCACAATGTGCTTGACAGCCCTGAAAAACTGCCTGGTGCTTGGAAACTGCCAGCCCATCATCTCAACTCCCTCATCTGGGCTCTCTCTGGCGCTCCTACTCTTGTTTGTCTGTGTGTGGATGTGTGTTTTTGTGTCTGTGTTAGCACATTTCTCGCCATCTCTCTCAATATCTCATTTTCTTCCCTGCCTCAGCCTCCAAGCTCTCATTTCTGTCACAGGCTCTACCTTACATTTCCCCTCGTTCCTGTATTCTCGTTCGGCTCGTTTCTTTTCCTCATACCTAAATGTTACAGTTTTCTTGCTTCCACCTTCATCATGCAGAGGTGTAACTACCAATTTTATTTTTACCTATTAATGCCCTCCTGTGCTGCCTTTTACAGTATATAAATATATATAAATATATTTATAAACAGCAGCAGATACCTCTTCTTGCAAAGACCTGAGCAACAGGTCACCAAGTTGTTAAAGATATGTCACACATACTGCTGTAGACACACACATATACAGTACAATAACCCTGGGTAGTACACACATATACAGTACAATAACCCTGGGTAGTTATGTACTTTATAGTATTATCTGGCTAAGCATCCTAGTGAGGCACCAACCCATATAGCTGCAGGTACATGCCGTTCTCTCCTCTTCTTTGTCCTATTCACTTCTACCCAAGTCCCATGAAAAAAGAGCCAGCTTTGACTCAAAAAACTTAATTTACACTGCCTCATAATGGGAGGTGATGAGCTCTTGGAAATTGGAAGAGGTCTAAAGGGGTGTGTATGTGAGAACGAGAGAGAGAGAGAGAGAGAGAGAGAGAGAGAGAGAGAGATAGAGTAATAAAAACATGTGGGTTAGTCAGTTTTCATGTGAGGGAGGATTAGCAGTAAGCCAAACACTGCCGACTATTTCTGCATGCTATTAGCAAGAGTGATGGCATTACAGATTAGTATGATGAAAATTTTTGTGATGTATTGGACTCAGACTGAACAATAATTTGAATAAACAATTATGTAACTTTGATGATGACAAAATACAAACCAATGAAGCCACACACTGTGACAAACTGTGTTGTGTATATGTACGTATGTGTGCTGCCCACCGCCAATCCATTATTTTGTCAAGCTCATGTTTAAAAGTCGGACATGGAAAACAATCCGAAGAACTGGCCGACCCCATTCCTTTCTCCCTTATGAATATGTATCCTTTGCAAAACTGATTCATATCTGCATGCTGGAAATTTAAAACCACCCTATTCACCCAACAACACCCCACCATTGTTCCACTAAATGTGCATTGCCATCTATACATAAATGTGCTATGGTTCAAAGAACATGTGCAATGTTTCTATACTTTTTTACTAGGGTAAATGCTTTGAGGCATATCTTATTTCTTTGTCTGATGGAGAATTGGGAAATGAATGCTTTTTTGTGACTTGTGAAATGCCTGTCTGTCACTAAATGCAATTGGAAATTACAATGCATTGTAAAAAGAATGGATTATGCATTCTGACTTCTGAAATGGAAAAAAAGAAAATTTAAATGCAGGTAATTTCTTTCTTTCATAAGTGTGTTGATTTTACCTTGAAATACGTTGGATACATGGAAAATATGTAAACAGGCTTGTAGGTGTTTTAGTGCTACTCTATTCAGTCTCTAGATATACATTACTTGATATTGCTCCCCTGTCTAATACATTTCATACACATGAATTGTGCGACCTATTTAAAGAAAACAAATAGCGTAGCGTCTGAAACATAGGCCCACTGGACTTTGGAGACATCTTATCGAATGAGTAGCTATGGAATCATGAATGTTGTGAACTGTGTTTGTATTTCTCATAGTGCGTTGGCATTTAACTGAAATTTATTGGTCTGGGTTCCTCCTACCAAATGAGACTGCCTTGGAAAGGAGATGGAATTATGTGTTTACTATCAGTGTAACTGACAGATATGCAATATTTACAGCTCATGGAGGATAACTGTTATAAACAAGAAGCTTGCATACTTTCAATGTTATTTCAATAATTGAATGAACGCTGTCTTGAAGAGTCTTTCCCCATATTTATCCCACCAGTCCATGGGTTAAAGTGTTGGGAAGACATGTGGCCAAGATAAATAACATTTACGCTAAGCTAATAATTCCTTTTTTTCTGTTTTTTTTTGTTTGTTTTTTTTTGCTTCTTTGTGACTGACAAAGGTTTTTAATGCCAAGGTGCACCATCAGAATATTTAATATAGTTTAGTGTGTATGTATGTTGTAAATGTTCTGGAACATACATTTTTTACGGTTCATATTCATACCTGCCAACCTAGTAATTATTTTAGTAATTAGTTTAGATGCATGCTGGGTCATTGATATTCACTCTGTGTGGTGCTGTGACCACAGGTCTGTCAATACACCAATGAAGGAAGCAGAAAGAGATGAACAGTGAGAGGAGAGGAGAGCAGAGATTTGGCTGCCTGTTCTGTCATTACTTATTTGGAAAGGGAGATTCTTTAGACCAATGGGATTCATTGGAAAATGAAGAGATTGCACACAAATCTGCACAAAGACACAGACATTCACACAGTCCAAACTACGAGACGTAGTCCATATCAATTATATACCCTTTCAGGAGTGCCTGCTGTGCTGATATATTGGCATGCTTTGCACTGAGGAAGAAAATTGTTTTAAATATTTGTGAGTAGTTATAATAATAATAATAATAAAAATAATAATAATAATAATAATAATAAAAATAATAATAATGGAATGTAACCTTCAACAGTCAAACAAGCTTTTAGGAAAGGATTTATTAGTAGTGAATTAGGGCTTTTGAAAACACAGCACACAAACAGTGCCTTTCAAAGATGTCTTTATATTCCAAACTTTCTTTTTGTGACATTAACAAACATGTCTTAGAGGAATGTAACATGTTAAATTGGTTTAAAGGGGAAGAACAGCTAAACAATGTTTTCACATTATTAATATATTTTTTACATAAAAAATTATGAAAGGTTTGGTGTGCCTCTGTACCCTAATAAAAGAAAAGTCTTGTAAGTGACTGTAAACTATGGGTAGATGTGGTAAATGTAATGTTGCTGTTGAAATGCCTTAGCCACACACACACACACACACACACACACACACACACACACACACACACACACACACACACACACTCAGGAGGCCATAGGAAAGGTTTAAAAGATTTATTTATTACAATGTTATTAAATATGATAAAGATCCTGATCAAGGGGAATTCCTAGAGGTATTGGACAGCTAAGCCACTGTGGAATAAAACGGGGAGGAGAGATGAGAAATAATGTGAGGAAATAATATAAAAGATGAGTATTAGCTTACTGATTGATGCAGAGGCACGACGCTAGTAGGAATAACAAGGGTATGAGGTCTGTGTGGAGGAAGGCGATCATAACAGTGGAGAATGATCCTGAACGAAGGTTAGGTTGTAAAGGTGACAAAGGGAGAATCATTGGCGGACGGACATATTGTACATAGGATGCAAACTATTAGGATGTTTGTGGTTGCTAACTGTTGGAAGGTTATTCAGAGATTAAAGAATGGAGTAAGAAAGCAGTTCAAAATAACAACTAAATCGCTTAGCTTCGGCTAAAAGGTTACATTGAGGTAGAAAATCACAAAGACAGATTTAGAATAAAGCACAAACACAGAGCAGCAGGCTTTTATTGCAATTAAGGTTAACACTCTTGTGTTCCAAGTAATTATTTTAGATCAGGAAAAGGTTCAAAGAACCAAACATGCTCAACTTTGGCCACTAGGATCAGCAGCTCCCCTCCACCAGTGGAGAACCTATTATTCCACAAACCCTCACATTCTGGGTGATATATAGGCATCCTGTAAATGTATTCCTGTACGGATGTCTTAAAAGGTCAAATTTGTGGTTTCCCAAAAGCCATGTAGAGGACAATGCACACATTTAGAAAAGCTGTGGCCCAATTTCAAAAAGTTATGTGTGTCCAGAAAGTTAAACTTCACATCATTCAGAAAACGATATTGACACAAGTAACGACAAAAGTTATTCCTACTTGTATGCAAACCAAATACCATATATTTCTATCATTAGAAATATAAAAATGTATGCTAAGTCAGTTTTTTACTATATGTAAAATATTCAAATGTTATCATGAATCATGTACAGTCTTTGATTTGATGTTCCTTGCAGGTATGCCAGAGTCTAACTATTACAGCGCCTGGAGGAACTCAGCATGTTTATATTGTTCAAAGAACCACTCTTTTCCACTTCATTAAATATTTCAACATCTTAAGGGCTTTTCTTTTTTCTGAAAGTGATAAACATTCCATCTGAAGTAAAATGAACCATTAATGAAGATTTAGAAGAGCAGTGAATCTGGCCTTAATCTCAAGAAGTATTTTTTACAAGAAAAGAGTCACATTTTTAAATAGATGAATTAATTCAAGGTTTGCTAAAGCCATTGATGAGGCATTTGCAAAGGAAAGGTGGAAAGTAGATCAACACATCTTAAAGAAAAAGTTTATTAGTATATAACAAAATGGCCTTCCTCTTAATAACCTAAAAGCTTCAAAGAGTCAAGTACACTTAACTGCGCTTAAATGTAAGTCATACAGAGCAGAGGGGTACTTAAAGCCAGAAAAATAGCTAGAAATTATACAGTGCCGTCTCTTTTTACTAGAATGTTTCACATCAATGGGTAAGTTTCCAATTGAAATGATTTACTATCTACAGAAGGGTGACGTGGTTAATTGGAATCATTGTGAAATACATGTTTAATCAAGGACATCTTATATCCCTTGTAGAGTTTATCTATTTATTCTAACGACCTCCAAGTAAAAACAAACCACTTAGTAGGCTTCATGGTTATTTTCTTTGTGCAAATTCACATGTCTGTCCTTGTGTAAAGCACTTTGGTCTGTATTAATATGAAAAGAGAAAGGAAAAAATGTCATAAATTAGATATTCTGTACATTACAGGCACAGAGTACCATTTTATACCATAATCAGGTAGCTTTGTTAACTCCAATTGTCTTTGAAATGCTGTATATTTAAAAAATATATTGAATAAATAAAAAAGTAAATTTTAGATAAGCTTTTGCTTATGGCCTTCAATCAGCTAATACATAAAGCTTGTGGCATTTAATCAGCAAATACAGTACTTTTTCGATAAATATATATGTATTTTTCTAACTTTAAAAGCAGTTTAAATATATGCGTATATAGGCCACATGTCAAGGCTGTTATTCTTAACTAAAACTAACAAAATAATTAAAACTGAAAGTGAGCAGTAGATGTTTTCCCCCCAACATTTACATTTAAACAAGGCTACTGGTTTGGAGGCCTTGTACACAGACCCCATAAAACTGTTGTTTTTATTCAAAGCTTGTCAAAGTATGTCAGGTCATGGTTTATGGATTTCTTTTATGGCCATGTGCTTTTATAATTACCTTTGTTTTATTTTAGCTTTACTGTGTGTGTTTAATATTTGTTGTGCTAGGTTTTAGAGAACTGCATTGGCTTATTCTAAATCTTTGTTTTAGAAACATGGACGTAATGCTAATGACTTTAGCTAAACTCCCAATTTCAATCTTTAGAGTAACTATTTATTTTGGTAGGTAAGT
Source organism: Orestias chungarensis (assembly GCA_032876305.1). Taxonomy (NCBI): domain Eukaryota; kingdom Metazoa; phylum Chordata; class Actinopteri; order Cyprinodontiformes; family Cyprinodontidae; genus Orestias; species Orestias chungarensis. Next base: position 37,058 of record JAVLVB010001002.1, read on the forward strand.
CAATTTCAGTTTTTTTTTATTAAACTGCACACAGGGAAACAAATAGAAAAGCTTGACAGAAGAACAATTATCACTTCAGTTTACGTTAAATAAAATAAAGCTTTCTACACCACACTAGTTTTATAAATCGCTTGATGTGTGAAGGGATTACAACAATATAACCATGCTTTTTGAAAATTCAGTTGCTAACATAATATTGTTTATGTGCTTTGAAAATAGTGTTTGAATTTATATGATGTTCTTTATGATACAAGGAAAGAAAATAAATTTAGTTTTTCAAGCACATACACAAATCCCAAAAACAGTGCATTCCAAGGTTGAGTTATTTAATTAATGAAAAATGGTGATCATAGTAACCAGCAATAATATGTCCTGAATTAAAGGTACAGGAAATTTAGGTTTTTAACAACAAAGAGGTGCTGTATCTGTCAGGAAATATTAAGAATATAAAAAAGTCCCCGAATTACAACCTCGGTTTTTTTTCCCCAACATCTGTCACAAACGAAGTAAATCTGTATATTTTTTCTGGGTTTTATTTAACATACTAGGGATGCACCTTTACCGACACTGGTATCGGCCCGATAACAGGCTTCAAGTACTCTACTCGTATTCATAAAATTCCCACCGATACCACCCGCGGTGCAACTATTGGATCTGGGTGGGCCTTATTGCGTGTGCCACCAGGTCCAGGTCCGAGCACAGAGCCACCTGAAGGAGCAACAACCGCAAGCGTCTGCGCAAGAATAGCAGGTAATTGCTCAAAGGTGCCCGGACACGCGTTCAATTCCGACAAACAGCCCTAAGCTCACTACGCTCGCGCTCGGCTCGGCGTGCACGCCCTTAACTCTACATTATATGCAAATGAGCCCCGCACCCAGCTAATGAAAGACTGGCCTTTTTCATCCAATTAAATAATTCCTTCCAAAAACTCAAAGTTGATTCGTACTCTCAGACTCACTAACATTTCAGTAGAGCCGCGAGCCCAGACAGAGCAGAGCGCGAGCTGAGCGGACGACCGAGGAACCCGTGAGCGAGCGCGCCTGAGATTCACTCACATATGCCCACAACCATTGCTCCTCCAGACAGCTCCGCGCCCGCAAACCCGGCTGCACCAACACCACGTCACACGGAGTTGCTGGTTAAAAATCTTTTGGCAGGAATGTTGTTTATTTATATCAAAGTTAAATTGCAGATCAATTAGGAGACTGTCATGGTTTTCCCTAAGCTTCTGACACAAATGGGAACGGACTCCTGGGAGAATGAAATTCATTTAAAATTATTTCACAAAAGCAATTAAGAGGTGTAGCTGTAATAAGAGATTGAAGTTGGCGTCATGGGGAACCAGGAGCTTTAGTAAGATTTCGTTTAAGGTTGGGAGGATTTTACCGGTTTTGTGTAACAGAGGCTGTAGATGGTGTTTGCTATGGAAGCAGAAGACAGGTGTTGGTTAGTGGTGGTGATACAGAGGCAGAGATCCACACAGGGAAGATTAAGCCGAGGGTGTCATGTTATTTAAGCTTCTGACCCACATGAAATAGAGGGCTCTCAGGAGTGCAAATAATTTTGAGTTTATTGAGGAGGTTTATAGATTGTTTCATGCTGGACGTCGTGGACCCGGTGAGGGAATCCTGAGACAGCAGGCACGGAGGGAATCCAGAGACAGCAAGCACGGGGGAAATCCAGAGACAGCGGGAATGGCAACAGTTCAACGGGGGACTCAGAGGAACGGCAAGGACGACGTGGGAGACCGGAGACAACTGAGAGGTAAAATAAGTGGGGTGAGGTGATGCAGACAGAGCGTTATCAATATTGGAATGTTCTTACTTTCAGTGGATGGTTGTAGTCGCCAGGGAGGAGTGAGTGGTGAGTCCTTTCAGCTTGTGTCCAGATGGTAAGGTTGTCCGAGGGAAGAGCGTAGCAGATGGTGAGTGCTGGAGCGGGCAGACCGAACTGAGGCAGTTGGAGCAGTGAAACCAGATTATGGTGGAGACCGTGGGATTCTTGCAGGGTTTAGATCACTGGCGACGGTAAGAACCTGGGTGGAGCAACAAGAAATGATGAGGGACATAAGAGGGGGTTAAAACAAAGTAAGAAAATAATCAAAGTATCAAAATAATAAAAATGCAAACTAGAAAAACTCAAACGAGTAAACTGGAGAACTAGCAAAAACTAGAGTCAGGAATCAACAAAGGCTAGAGAGAACTAGAGACATGAAATTCACAAAAGGCTAGAGAACTTGTAATCACTAGAATTAACTTGAGAAAGGTAAGCACTGAGAGTTCCAGGTTACCAGGAGCAACTAATTCTCAGGTGTCAAAGATGATCCACCGCTCCTAATATACTGCTCCAGCTCGTCAGCAGAAATGGATTCCACCTGGCAGGTGCGCAGGTGGAAGCGGTGCTCCAGCAGAGGAGGCTCTTGCTCTAGCAAACGTGAAAACAGCACTGAAAGGACTCAATCTGACAGAGGGCAGTATGACTGTGGAGGATAGGGATAGGAGTGCCTAAAATCTGGTCTAGCCCAATATTAACCTGGAAACAGGTTGAAAATTTTACTTTGTTCAGTGTAATCACAGGAAGAAAGATAAGGGCTTCTGTGTCCTTTGTCTGCTTAACCCTTAAGTAGACAATAACTGGGAGCCATCTCCTCTACGCTCCCAGTGACTGAAGGTAGTGCACTGCAGGTGTGCTACTAGTTTATGCTGGTGGAACCAGGAGATCCCCCAAGCAGACATCAGCAAAAACAACGAAAATACACCAACCTTTCCCTGACAGTGCCTCCTGAGGCAATGTGTTTTATTTAGACGTATATTCATAAAGACTGTTGAATGCAATTTTTTTGTGCCATTCTCATGTGATTTGTTTGTAGAAAAAAAAATCTCCTTAGATCTACTTTTTTTGTTTTGCTTCATGACATTAAAGTCACACTAAAATGCATGAAATTAGTAGCTGTAACATCATAAAGTGACAAAATGTTTGCGCTACAAATGAGCAGGACACTATTTATTACCTTGGTTGCCTAATAAAAAGTGAATTAGCTTGTGTAGTCACTCTACCTCAGGCTGTATTGGACGTTATAATGAGCAGTACAAGGGTGCCAAGTTACTTCAGCTAATTGGTAACCACAACTTGCCCCCGGTGGTTTGTGTTCCTTTTTACTGTTTGACTGGCAGGTGCCTATTAGTAAAAAGAGGTTTCAAAGGACCCACTAAATGTTATGGGTGGAAAGAAAACAGCAAAGAAGGTCACAAACAGGTGGTCTGTGAGTAATTCAGAGGTGTCTGAAGAGCAACTTCCTGTTTCCTTGGATGCAGCTGATTAATTTTACTAGGCTTAATTAGAGCCTTGTTTTGAGACATATAGCTTATCAGCAAGATGCTGGGTGTATACACTGCATCCATTTAGCACCATCAGATATCTATGCTGATTCTTAAGAGCTCTTCAGTTTCAATTCAATTTGCATAACCATGCTTAAGCCTTTTGTTGGGAGTATTAATGTTTTACATGTTCATAGTTGTTGCTTTTACAATCCATTCGGGGAAGAAAACTGAATATCTTCAAAATAGTATTTTTTTCAATTTTGAAATGTTGCAGACTTGCATTTTGAGGTGCTCTTTCTTGGGCACTGGCAATTTCATTGTTAAATACTGCAATTGTGATATCTTTTGCAATCAGACACAAACATGAAGCAATAGCTCATAGACACTGAAAGTCTATCGTAGTGGCCAAATGATTCTCTAGCATATACCAAATAAATCCGCTGTGATTGCAATATTCACCCATAAATGTATTGCAATGACTATTTCTATTTTAATTACTGTGCAGCTCTGTGTATTTTGGTTCTTTGATAAGTGATATGTAAGGAGGAGACGCATTCCTTTTAAGTTTATACCTCAAAAAGTAAAGCCACAAATGAGTAAATAGACATCAAATGAAAATGTGATTGGAATTACGCTGCCACACTTATTGTGGGTAATACTCTCTGTCAATCCTCTGACCTTTTGTGGGATTCTGCCCTATACCGACTAAATCAACACATTTATATATTCACATCACAACTGCACTCCAATCCCAAAACGCCTTTAAATTTTTTTTTATCATGTTTTTAAAAATGTTCCATCGTAATCTAACCCAAATAGAATTTTTTTTTACATATGTCAGTCTTTATCCTTTATTCTTGCATATCCTAAACATTTCCCTTAAACCCATGAGCAATGTTTTTGGGTGTTCTATTATATTTGGATTAATAATTCTGATCACCGTCTTTGCACTCTTGTGCATTGCTGCTTCTCTTTTTTTCAGTGACTATGCTTTATGACATTTTGATTTATGGTTTTCACCTGCCCCCACTCCAACTTCTTGCCCCTGAAATCAATATTTTCATTTGGTTGGTGATATTTTAGGTTACTGCTGGTGTTCAGACATCTTGCAGACATGTTTATTTCTACATGTGAGATATATGTTTGGTTGTGCTCGTAATGACAGTATGAAGGCACAAATCTGCAGGTGTGAAATCTAATGCGACAACAGCGAGGCTGGTGGATTTTACACATGAATGTGTTTTACACTGAATGGTATGGCAGAGATCATTGGTGAACTATTTTGTGGTCTGGAGTATTCAGTAGGGCGTTTCCGTGACCAGTTGTACACTCACTGGGCAGTTAGTGTCAAACCCAAATGCTTAACAAATGTTAACGGTACTATATTTTGAGCTGGTCACAAGCAGTAAATCTTTTTTTTGTGTGTTTTTCTTTTGTGCTGTGTGATTCTGGTAGCATCAACCTAATAATAATAATAAGAATAATGTACCACAATGTAGCAGCTCGTGCTGTACCACTCAATTAACATGAGGGAATGACCTGTCACCATGGTCACAACTAGAGGGTTTAAACTGGGTTTATTTTTTTCCGATTCCAGTTACATCCTGAGTTTTTGAGTGTTAAGGTCAAGTCATTGTCGTTCCCTTTCTTTCCCCAACACACAATTTTTGTGTAGATACGGGGGTGGGAAAAGGGGGCAAAAATGGTTTACAAAGTGAATGAAGAAACAAACCATAAAGAAAGAATAAAGAGATGTTATAACAGGAAAATCAATGTGTTTTTTATACTTGTTTGTAAGTAAATGTAACCAGATTTTGAATGTAGTTGTAACATTGTTCTTTTTCTTCTTATCTTGCTGTTTTCTTTATCCATCATAAGTACGTAGCAAGTCTTAAACTAAGGGTTGTTTTATTTAGTTTTATATTTTATTTATTTATTTCTTCATTTGGGACTTGTGGCATTTAACAGTAGTTAAACAGAGACAAGGAAGACATGGTGTAGAACGTCCAAGGACGGGATTCAAACCATTGACCACTGCAGTTAGGACTATAGCCTCCAAAACAATTTCCTCCGGGATCATTAAAGTCTATCTTATCTCTCTTATATGGTGTGCCTGCTACAACAATGAGCTATGACACGAGTCTCTCTTGAGTTCAATAACTCCAGGAAATGAAACATGTGTTAACTGACACACTGGCCAAGTTATTCTTTATCAAAAACCAACCATAAGTAATCAAATTAGTCTAAAACAAGGAATATTGTAATGATTTTCAGAAGTAAAATCTGAATTTCAGCCAACATAGAATAGGTAATTTAAAAGTATAAAAACACATCGTGGCAAAGAAGATGTGGTCATGAACAGCCAGGTAAGGAAGAAATGCTATGAATTTTCATTTACACAATGGTTTTCCTAAATCTGGTACCATCTGCCTGTTGGAGAGCTGTATGTGTACTGCCAGACGAAGCTGCAGCTTTGCAGTGCAAATCTACATCAGATGAGTCTGACTGCAGAGCAGGAGAGCAGAAGAGAAAGACAGAACAAGAAGAAGTGTCAGAATCATCACAACAAAAATATAATCACCTGCTATTCATCTCACTACATAAAATTTTAAACTCAAATTTCAACTTCTAAGAACTCAGTGGGTAACTCAGTGGGTATTTGACAGTTTATTTTCTGCTGCTGGGATTAGATAATTTAAAAAAGTTTCAGCCGACACCAGTTATTATACTTTGAACATTTTCAGGTAGATTTAGATTTCTATAGCTTTCCACAACATAAACATACCCTAAACTGTGTTGTACTACTAATTCAAAGACACATTAGAAACTCTCTCTTACACTGACACTTTTCAGTTTGGAAAATGTAGAGCTAAAGGAAACATTAGTTGTTGTGGAGATGGAAAAAAATAATCCACATGGCTGAGGGTACAGCTGTCTCATTAGCTTTTGTCTAGACAAGACAGACACAGTATCCCCACTTTTAAGCATCATGATAGCAGCAACATGCTGTATGGATGCATCTTTCCAGCAGACCCTGGAAGGCTTGTAAAGGTAAATGTTTAAATAAAATTGGGAAAAAATAGAAACAACCTGGATATTTTTTGTATATGCAAACTATGTACAGTTTCAGAGAACATTAATTTTCCACCAGCATAGAAATTATTTTACCCAAACAAGAAGGGTTGTGGATGGCTGAGTCAAAAACCAGATTACAATCCGATCGAGAATTAATAGATCAACTTGAAAGGGGCTGTTGATAAATAACCCCCAAGTAACCCAATAGAGCTTGAATGCTTATGTGCAAGGAAAGATGGAGTAAAATTGCAGTATCCAGATGTGCAATTCAAACAGACTCTGTGCTGTGACTGGAGACTAAAGTGCATTTAGAAATACTGACTTGAAGAGGATGAATATTTATGTCATTTGTTTTTCGTTTTTTTTATTTTATCGAAATCTTTTTTGTTTAGTTTTTTTATATTAAAACTTTGTTCTTTTTTTGCCCTAAAAGCATTTTTTGTTAAGGAGCAGCTCTGTAAGATCCTGCAACCCTAGCTTCACCCAACAGAAGGTTCCACTGTTGTGGAAGACAACCTGTCTGGTTCCAGTACCAAAAAAAAACGATAACAATGACTGTATGACCAATAGACCACACTTTGTAAGACTGAAGGACTGTGTTTCTAATCAGGTGATAAGCAGCATAGGAGCACCACAGGGGGCTGTAATCTCACCATTCCTTTTTACTTTGTACACTTTAGACTTCCAGTGTAATCCTGTCATCTACAGAAATATCCAGATGACTCTGCAATTGGTTGCTAAGTTGTTTCATTTGCATATTGTTTGCCAGTATTTGGCACTTTCTGATGTTCGGTGTAGTCCTGTTTGCACCAGTTTTTTTTAGATCAGCTGTGCATGTCAATTTTGCTGTGTAATTTTGCATTTTAAAAACCTTATTAAAAAATGGTATTATAGTTTTTCTCTCCATTTTATACCAATGACTTTTTCTATTAGTCTGTACCACAAAATCCTAAAAATGCACAAAAAGCAGAGTGATGAAGTGACTACAATAAAAAAAAAGGTTTAGGTAAAAAAAAACGTTTTGCAAGGCACTGCATTTTTTTATTTATTTGCAGTTTACATGAAATTGATAGATATAAACTGTATTTCGGAGATTTACTGTAATTATCTTGACCTATAAATCATATCAGTAAATGCACAAATTATAGTTAAACCTTTTTGTGCATTAAAGTGGCTCTAAAGAGGCACAGCTAGTTCTAGGCCACATGCTTCTGCATACATTTGTGTGTATGCGTGTGTGTGTGTGGTGGTGGGATGGGCAAAAACAATGTATGTATGTATTATGGTGATATACAAGGCCACGTTTGCACTAAGAACTCTTTAATTCATTTAAGCTGTGTGCTTGTTCATTTATATATGGCTGAGCTTATGTGCTTGTGTGTCAATGCTTGTTTGATAAGATGATATCCACCCAGGTATGAGAGAAGTCATAAGGTTCCTGTCGTCTCACTTCTCAGTAGGAAAAATACCTGGCATCTGGTAGGTTATAGTCTTTCTTTTTTACCGCCTTCTCTCATTCTTTATTGCTTGCACAAAATCCAAAAGCGATCACCAGTCAATCTCGCACACTCATCTAATCCTGGCTCTGCTGTTAACCGTCTCGTGCCTTCTCCTGTTTTTTTTTTCTGGGAACTCTTAGCTACCACTCCAGCCATATTTAGATAGATTACCTCTGCTTGATTCCCTTTTGTCTATTTAAGGTTAATCAGGTTCATCAATTCAAATCACTGTATTCATAATATTTTGGCATTTTCGCAGTACTGATGGCCTCACCTGAGTTATCTATCATTGTTCTGCCTTGTCTGCTTCAAACTCATTGTTTGACTTTTTTTAAATTCCCCAATGATTGCCTGTCAGTACTGATTGTAGGACTTTGGCCCATCTCGTACCCCCTGCTGTCCTTTAACCCAACCGGTAACTATAATTTTCTTTTGTCACCATGGAAATCCTTTCTGCTTGTGCAAGTAATTACAGAGGTTCAGAGGAAGGGGGTAGAGTTAAGAGCCAAGGTGCATTTTCATGACGATTCTTGTCACATAAGAAAGGTAGGAAAAAAATATTTAAAAACCAACAGGATCACACATAAAATGCTCCCTTTCTTTCTTTGGATAAAAGAATATGTAAATGTGAAAAATGCTATAAACACTACTCTTCCAGAGGACATTTTTGGGGAAAAAAAGTTTTAGCTGTTGAAATGATGAAGTCAGATATTCTTTCATAACAACAAAATAAAGAAAAAAACTATGTTGTTTTTGAAAGATGATAGATTAATTGTTATACTTGGGAAATTAAAGTTTATTTCCAAATCCCCCCTTTCTATTTTAATCAACATGGTTGATGTTGAAAACACAAAATGATATAGAATGGGGTGTTTATGGCACATGTTTATTAAAGATCTTTGTGAACTTTGACCAGCAACAGGTCTTTGGAGCCAACTTTCTCTTTGATGTCTCAATCTCAACATTAAGGATATCTGGATGAAGTAATGACAAAACCATAGCATGGGATAGAAATAATTTTAACACAAATAATGATTAATGACATCTAATTTCATTCATTACATGCCAATCAATGTCTTTCAACAGTTTATTTTAATCCAGAAGCATTTAAAGGCAGCAATATCTATGAAAATGTATAGCTGTACTGTTTTTCAAATTATTTTAGTTGGGGATGCCCTGGTCCAATTCCAGATATCCTTAATGTTGAGATTGAGACATCAAAGAGAAAGTTGGCTCCAAAGACCTGTTGCTGGTCAAAGTTCACAAAGATCTTCAATAAACATGTGCCATAAACACCCCATTCTATATCATTTTGTGTTTTCAACATCAACCATGTTGATTAAAATACAAAAAAACAAAACAATCATATTGGTTTTAAAAAACACAGCCAGGAATACAAATCCAAAGGGACTTGGCTTATGACTCACTGCATTACCCTGACCAATGCATATTATGAAGATTTCCCCTGATAGTAATTTCCTTAAAGGGATAGGCTATAGGCCATCAATGTCAAATAGTCAGTTTAAATGCATTCATGCTAATTTTAGTCCTTTATATACAAGTAATATTGTGAACCTTACAAAATTACATACTTAGAATCTGCATCAAGCCATTTCTCAGATCCAAAAAAGGTTTTAATACAATGTTATTTAAAAAAGAATCAGACAAATTTGGCTTTGTTGTATTACAGATACATAGTAATGCTAAAGTGATTCTTTGAAATAACAATCTACTAAAGAAATGTATAGTAGATATCCAAAACATTATTAACATAGTTAGACAAATAGTTCAAGTTAAATACACTTTAAAATTCCATTATTGTTTCATCGCATCCTCTCTAGCAAATTTTCCTGCCAGCTGTTTGCATATGTGGAACTCCAACAAATGAATGCTAATTAGTTTATTTGGGTCTGAGTGTTGGTCATCTTGCATTTATTTTGCTGCTTAAATTTTTTCTGTTTCCCCTGTTCTTCATCCTGAGATTAAAATAAAAAATAAAAAAATAAATTGGTTGGAAAATGTTTAACTCTTGTTGACTCTTACTGTTATTAAAACCAAAGAGATGGTCTTTTACATTAAAAGGCAAGTCGAGTCCTTAAAATAACAGATGTTTATGAAGATACAGTAAACTCTTTAAGTGGAAACAAAAAGGCTAAAATATACTTTCAGAGAGCATTCACACATGATTTTGACCATGTTTTGACTGACCAGGGAAGTGCTATTTAACTACCAAAAACAAAATACAAAAACAATCAATTCTTAGTTGCACTTCCTTGTAAACATATGATCTTCTTAGAAAATTTAAGTGGTATTATTATAGTTCAGTTTTAATGTCACCTTGTGGTCCTTTATGAGTACATTTGGGACGTTCATCTATTTTCATCTCATAGCCATATATTTGCATGTGGTCATGTACTTTTTTTTTTGTTTATTCATGTAGCAGTCACAACACAGCAAGTCCAAGACATATTTCCGCTCGGCGACAACTTTTTTTAACTGAACTAAAAAGAGTATAGCAGAAAACTGGGTTACAGTTTCAGTCTTTGAGTTTCCCTCAATGTACAGAGTCATGCTGGTGATAATAATCTGGAAATGACTCAAGTGATCATTCTAGTGTTAATTTTCTCAGTTCTCACTCATCTTCAAGTTGTTAAATTAAGGTAGAAAAGTACCTGGAGCATCTCCAGCACCACAGATGTGTGAATATGATGAGCAGAGAGGGATAGACAAAGATAAGCGCATTATTTCACTAATAACACACTTTATCACTGAGACACACACACATACTTAGATAATCCTTCACTGTTGTTCCCCTTTTTGGGGGTTCAGAAACTGACTTTTATCAATGATCATCATTCTTAATGAAATGAATAACAACAATGACAGAACAATAGTTTCTCCTGTAGTTTGTGGGTTTTCTGCACAACAGGTGTATGAACAGCAGCATCCACAGAGTCAATTACCCCCTACTGTGTGGGGGTGTATACAAAGAGGAGCTTTTTATGTTAGTTTCCTCACATCTCTATCCCATTGTGGAAATTATAGGTTTAGTTTATTTCTCTATTGAATTGAAATCATCAGCTTGTGCAGCAAACAATTTTAACTTGGATATTGTAAATAATGATGCTTAATGCATACTTTAATGAAAATGTGTCAAATTAATGGAATATTAAACACTTGCGTTATCTGTGATGTTTATTTTCAGCTTTTAGAGACTTAGGTGGGGTACAAAGATGGGGGTCAGAACAAATGTTGTAGGGTGTCATGCCCCCCCCCCATCCACCTCTGCCATCTGTGCCCATTTAACAGACCAAAGCAATGAATGTAGAACTGTGAACTTCAAGTTTATTTTCAAGTAAAAAGCCTTGACTTTGTACTGTACAGTTTGATGAACTCTCCTTTACCCAAAATAGTACTTAAAGTAGTTGATCTTTGCTTAATCAAAAAAATGTCCAGAAGGGAGGACCTGTAGGAAACAGGTTAGGTACTCCCAGTAGAACTTAACATGATGGCAGTGAACCAGAAATAAGATCATATAGGTACTTAGGTTCTCTCCTGTTTACCTAAACTAAGGATGTACAAGGACATCATTTCATTTCATCTGCAATGAAACTTAGAAATATTGTGTTTTAAGGAAACCATTTGTGAGAAATATTCAGTGTATAAGCTTGGAGGTTTGACTTTAGGTGGACTGATACATTAACTTTTAATTTTCCTTGGAATTTAGCAGACTCTATTTATGAGACAAACTACATTTGTCGAATAAGCTGAATTTCTTTGTTCGATTCTAATGGGTACAACAAAAGAGAACATTTCAAGTCCTGTTGTATTCATATATGTTAGCATGGTGGTACTCCCAGTATTTACTAAGGTGTAAGTTTGATATTCACTGGGCTAGATCTAACCATTTTAATGTGCTAGAGTGGTTAAGTCAAAGTCCAGACCTAAATCCAATTGAGAATATGTGACAAGACTTGAAAATTTATAGCGACAGCTTTCCAAGATAACTTTTCTTTAATTTTGTTAACAGAAAAAATCTGATCTCAAAGAATGTTCCTTTGTTTTACTTGGGTCTCATTAAATTAAATGTTACTTTTTCATCTAAAAGGAACTTTTACTTTTACCTTCTCTTATGCATTGTTTATAGGGGATGACAGAAAAGTTACGTTATGTTATTTAAAGGCTGAAAGCTGTAAAGCAGAAAGTCCTCCACGATAAGGATATGAATCCCTTCGTCCTTGCTGTGATCTGACTTTAGAATATTCTCAGTGTCCAGGCTGTTATTAACACCATGACACTTATATCCAAGTAAAATGTTTAATGCAGCATTCTTCTCCTGTGTCACTGTGTTCATGGCGGGATCTGCCCCAGGGGCTTCTTCTGCATCAGGGCTGCTAGATAGCTCCCTGGGGGGTCCCCGCTTTTAGTATCTGGGGAAGAGGTGGGCACAGTTGTACCAGCGGTAGTCCTCCCTAGGTTCCATGCTCAAGGGGCATTTGGATGTCTGTCGCTCCACTCTCCCCCATGTCTGCCTCAGGTCCTTGGGGACAGATCTGTGCCTATCCGCAACCACTATTAAACATTCTTATGAACAAACCTTAAACACATAAGCAGGGTCCCACGCACACAGAGCACCTGTTTAGATTCAGGGGCTCTTGGATACACTGTATTTTACTGCGTTTGCCCCTGAATTTATCCTGTATTAACTACAACTAACCTTTATTGTTATACAGGAATACATTTTTTGTTGCTATGGTTTACTGGTTGTCTTTAATGAGGTGCAGAAGTTGATTCCTAAGGTTGTGTTTCATTTTCTTTGCATCAGGCTCTCTACCCTCTATTCTTATTCTTTTTGTCAAAATCTTTCCCCTTCTCTTTATTTTTATTTTTGTTACTTTTAATTCTCTGTGCCTATTACATTTAAACATTTAAATGAAAAAGAACTAAGACAAATTCAACGAAAAAGCTGGTCAAGCTAATGGATAAAACCTTAATAATTTGAATTTCAGCACCATTTTTTGATCATAGAGCTCTGTATTACTAATAAAAATACATAAACAAAAAATATATATAACTACGGGAAGACATAAATAAAGTGAATATGAAAAGTAGGTGTTGTAAAATTTACATCTAAAACTGTTTTGCCGCTGACCTCTATTCGTATATCACTTTATGTTTAGAAAAATGGCTTATTCGATTACAACTGTCACTGCAAAAAACGTAAAATCAAATGCTGCTATTTCACTGACCAGCCACTTATCAGTTCACTAAGTTATAACATGTTGTGCCTCTAACAATGGTAACCTTATATCAGCTGTCTTTATCTGTGTAGAGGTCAGGTAGGTTTTCTTTTAAAATCCAGATAGTCTATTGCATTTTAACCTTGATTACCTTGGATGTAACCATTCCTGGAACAATTCAATGTAACAATAAAGACACATACAGCTCTTTTAAAGGGTAAGATGTGCTACATTTTTGACACTAGAGCAGTGGGTGCCTTTCATCTTTAAAGACTTTGTAAAACTGCCATATTTATGGTCATAACTCATTTAGACTCCTTTGAAGGGAAATTAACTACATATAAAAGGCCTTTGTCAAGCCACACAACCATATAATTAATAGCAGCTTGATGAATATTTTAATATCTACAAAGAAACTAGATTGGCCATCTGTTTCAATTTATGCCCTTATGCCAATGAGACGGGGATTTCTAATTGTGCAATGTTCAAGAAAGATAATAGCAATGAAGAAATCAAAAGATTACCAAAGGATAGCTCGGATGAAAAGGTAAAGTAAAAATAGAACACACTCTGAACTGTCACAGAAGCAGATGTAAAACATCAGAGAACATAGTGGGAATCCACGTTTGTACACTGATCAGTTTTTACCATTCCATTCTTCATTTACTCCAGCACTTGTGCTTTTTCTTTCAATGCCTTAACAACGTCTTTAAAACATCTTACAATATTGACTTTATATATTTAATTGACATCACTCTTGATGACATGGGGACCTTGCATAAACAATGATGAAATCATTTGGAAACTCCTGTAGATAAACACCATTGGGGCGGGGAATAAAAAGGCGAGCACTCATTTCTCGCTCCTGCCCTCCTCTCTCGTCAGTCCACTGGGAGGGGAAGCTTAAGTACTTTGGAGCTTGAGTGACTGTCTTTCACACATCAAACGATTTGTTTTATCCGGTTCATATTCTCCCCTTCAGACTCTGCGCAGCCTGATAGAGCTTTGATGATGAAACGCAGAGGACATCCGTGCATTATATCTGAATCGGCATGCACAAAGGTGCTTGTGTGTGCACCTTTTTTTATTTTTTTTTATGCGTGTGTGTTTGCGTCCTCCATGCAACAATGTAATTTTTGACTAGCTCCGGCACAGACAGTGATGCCCACAGCCAACTGTATTTTCATCACCCTTAGTCCACAGAGATCTATTGTCTTAGTCCATTTTTCAAACATCATGTACGGGTTTCAACAGCATAACATTCAATCTAGTGCTTGCCTACATTTGCTAATATTACTCTATGAGTGGAATTCCTAAAGTTGAACAGTTAGCATGGTTAAGAAAATGGATTTTTACATTACATTTTTAAATGTCTTAACTCAGAAACACTTTCACTGCAGATGTCCATAAAACAATGCAAATTTTGCTGTAATGTTGCCATAATAATTTTAATTAACCTCATTCTACACTTAAACCAGTTGGCACATCAACTTAATGTATAATCATTTATCTAAACTGAGCACAGTAATATTTAATATTTCTATTCCTTTTATATTTTTTATAGGGAAGCTGTCCTTACAAATTACCATGACTTTGTTCTTCTAAATGTACAATTAGAAATCTTTTATGAGCATTTGTTTAAATTAGTCAAAAAAACACTTGCAGACTATTGAGAAAGATAATCTGATATGCTATGGATATTTAGGTACGAATTAAAAAAAATATATTTCACAGGAAATATGCAGAGGTGTATTTTTCCACAAAATAATAGATATTTAGAAAGATGACCTCAAAGGTTTTTTTTTTAGTTTTTAGTTTAGTTTTTAGTATGTATTTGTAGTGGAAATTATACTTGAAATTTCTGTCATTGATGACCTTAAAATACAGATTCACAAATCAGTACAAAAAATGCTTTTAACTGAGATAGTTCAGCCCATAAAAAATAAATTTAGTGTTTAAAAAACATTTGAAAATGTTTGTCTTTTGTATATCTATATATATTCGTATCCACCTTAGTGTCAATCACGGCAGTTGCTTTCTGACTACAATTCTACTTCCTGCTGTTTGCATGTGAGATCTTACTGTTATCAGCCATGGCTGACTGACAGGTGATTTGTGTAACAAAATGAGCAACACCATGCATTCTTATTAAATCTGTTCAATGAGTGCATGCATCCACTCTAATATTTTGTATAACCTCGTATTAAACTTTTTTCATTTTTCATCTGCTGTAAGGTCTACATTTAAAGACATTATCAGTGCTCAGCAAAACACCCTCACACATCATAAAAAAGGCCCCTCAAGTATCACACTATAGACAAAGAAAACTTGAGACCTCATACTTAACAGTTTTAGACCAAAAAGTCTCAGTACAAAAGAATTAATAAAAAATGCCTCAGAAAAAACAACGTTACAATGACAGCTCTTAGAAAAAAGGTGTCAAACTAAAAGCTGTTGTGTCTGAGCCTCAAGCATACCATAGCAGCATAGCTAATGCAGTTACTTAGATCTGATTTGCTAACTTACAATCTACAAACCATTTTAAGTAAAAGTAAAACTTCTTTTTAAGAATTATGCACTCCCATATATCGTGCGCCCTTTCCTTGATTTTGCAGGATTTTCTGCGCTCGCAGAATCACGTTTTTCTGGAGGGACTGGTCAAGGTTACAAATATATGGAAACCAATTGAGCTTGGACCTAACCATGGCTCTACCTACAGGAGGCATTAAAACCATTTCTGACACCTTTTCTTCAGAAACTTCAAAACTTTTAGTCTGATGACTGTTTTCCTGAGAAAAATTTCTTCTCCTGAGACATTCTATTCTAAAGACATCCTAAAATGCAAACCAGTAGTAATGTTTTCAGCACCATGACATTTTTAACTCTCCTTTCGTCCTTCAGGAGAGACATTTGAGTTGATACATTTTGTTTTATCTCCATTAGAAATTTGATACTTCTGCATTATGGGCATGAAGGTGTGTGTCTGTGTGACTTTCTGAACTCGCATCTGTCAAAGTAGAACTGACTTTTCCTATTTTGTGGAGGGCAGGAAATTCCTGCAAGGAGATTGGTAGTTCATGCAAAATCAGGGACGAGCAAATATAAAAGCTTGTGCAGTAGTCCTCTATCTGAATCATTCATCGTTGTACTCTTGGTGTACTTCAATCTTCATGCTCTCTTTAAAAATGTCTTTTCAAAGGTTTACTGTCAAAGATGTTTTGAAACAACAATTTGACAGCGGAAGTGACTTAGAGGAGATTGTCTCTGAGCCAGAGGACTGTGTTGAGGAGGACCCTGATTTTGAGGGACTCTCATCTGTTGAGAATGATAATATTGAACGTCCTGTTGTCCCTCAACCACCTGCAGACACAGTCTTTGCCAAAAATGGAAACATACTATGGTCCCTTTCCCAACTTAAACAGCAGGATAGACATAGTGCCAGTGATATCATCAAGATGGTTCCAGGACCCACCAGATATGCAGTGAGCATATCAAGTTGTCATTTGAGCTCTTCATAATGCCATCTATCAAAAATAATGTGCTTGGGATGACGAATTTAGAGGGCAAGCGTTTGTATAAGGACATTTGGAAAGATGTGGATGTAGTTTACGTGGGAGCCTATATTGGCTTGCTAACTTTGCCAGGAGTGTACAAGTCAAAAGGTGAAGCAACAGCAAGCCTTTGCAATGCTGAGACTGGAAGAGCTATATTTCCAGCCACCATGTCTCTGAAGACATTCCAGATTTAGTTCAGATTTTAATGATAAACAAACAAGTCAGGGCCAACGAGAACGTGACAAACTTGCGGCAATAAGGGATGTGTGGGAAAAGTTGCTGCAGCGTTTACACCTGCATTATAATCCAGGCCTTCATGTGACTGTTCATGAGTGTTTGGTTTCATTTCGTGGGCACTGTCCTTTCAGACAGTACATGCCCAGCATACCTGCCAAATATGGCATCAAAATATGGTTAGCATGTGATGAACAAACCAGATTTGCCTAGAATATGCAGATGTACACAGGCAAATCTCCTGGCGAAACACAAGAAAAAAATCAGGGCACAAGGGTTGTGGTTGATATGGCTGAAGCTAGTAGATAGACGATGATTATAATGATAGAAATACTGACAATGTACTTTAAGTTTGCTATAAGGCATTCTGAGGTTCCACAAAAAGCAGTATTTTTGTCCAGGTTTAGCTAAATTAAAATTGCGTCATATGGAAGCATAAAATGAGTCTCCAAGGTTAATAAGTGTTATTATATTTGAGGGCGATTGGAGGGTTAAGATGTTTCACATTAACTCTTTGAAAATGTTTTTATTATAAACTCATGTTGTGTTTACATTATCCCAACACTTTTGATAAATCATTTAGGAGTTTTTAAAGCAAAAAAATATGTAATTCCTATATATTACAGGTTTATGTAATTTAAAATAGGACTAATAATAATAATAATAATAATAATTATATCAAATAAATAAACAGGTAAATAAATAAATATAAACATTTAACTATCCCAATGAGCTAATAATAAAGGAAAATTGGTCTCACCATTGGCCATTGAGAAATTTATTGCTGGTCTAGAGCGGAACATTTTGTATAAATAGGTTCCTTCCCATTGCAGTTTTTTAGGACCTGCCCAGCAGCAAAATTAAATCCTTTGCTGCTCTGCATGATTGTCTTTTAATGTAACCATAAGAGTTCAGACTGTGTCTGTGTTGTGTTTAAATTGATGAGTACATGTTACTGATTTACAGATAATCACCAGAGGGTCACTTTAGATGTAACATCAATATTTTTCTCTCTAATTAATATAGACCAGTGCATGTTTAAAACAGACCTCTGTCGCTTTGGCATTTTATCAAGTCAGATTGAGGAACTGTTAACATTTTCTAATTTTAATTTTATTGATTGCAACTGTCTGTTATAAAGTGATGGTGTATCTGTTTAATCTTATGCAAATACTTTGAAATATAAGTCATTAGCAGAGAAAAAAAGTGAGATAAAACAAACACAAAATCAAGATGGCGGCACGCAGTAGTGCAGCGGCTTCTCACGCTCCTAGTGAACACCCTGATTTAAGTAGTTTTTACGTCGGTTCCGAGCCCAAACTCATGCGCCTAATGAGTGTGAGTTATGGACGGACTGAACTTTGTAGGATTAAGGACAGTTTAGTCAGCAAAAACCTAGAAAATACATCCGAGGAAAGCTGGGCAGACTACAACTCCTCCGGACTTCGGCGTGGCGGAGCAGAGCGCTGCAGACAAAGGGCCGGCGGAGGCGATGCAAGCGGCGGCAGAAGAGGGGGAAGCGCAGCTGTTGTCTAGCTAAGGCTAAAGGCTAATGCTAACCGACCCCCGATTCCGTCACTTTACCTGTCCAACGTCCACTCTTTGGACAACAAGCTGGACCTGCTGCGGCTGAGGATCAGTGTTTCTTCGGATATGAGGACCTGCGCGGTGATTTGTGTCACAGAAACCTGGCTGAACGACACCATGCCGGAATCAGCCTTCCAACTCGCCGGCCGGCAGCTCTTCTGTGCGGACCGCAACCAGCTCTCCGGGAAAGCCCGCGGGGGCGGACTATGCGTCTATATCAACAAAGGTTGGTGCACAAACTGCGTGTTGGAAAACAGCCACTGCTCCGAGGGTGACTGTGAAGTGCAGACCTCACTATCTGCCTCGGGAGTTTACGACTTTGTTCGTTGTTGCTGTTTACATAGCGCCGGATGCTAATGCTAACATCGCGCTGAAGGAGCTACATAACAACATCAGCTCGCTTCAGAACAAGCACCCGGAGGCGTTCTACGTGGTAGCGGGGGATTTTTTACCACGTAGAACTGACGAACTGCCTGCCGAAGTTTAAACAGCATGTGAACATTCCAACACGTGGAAATGACACGCTGGACCGTGTTTACACAAACCTAAGTGACGCATACAGAGCCTTCCCCCGCCCCCACCTCGGGCTCTCCGACCACATCTCCGTCATGCTGGCTCCTGCTTACCACCCCCGGCTGCAACGCTCCAGACCCACACAGAGGACCATCAGTGTGTGGCCCAGTGACGCCAACGCCGTGCTGCAGACTGGCAGGTCTTCAGGGAGGCTGCTGAGTACGAGGGGGAGCTGGACTTGGAGGACTACACATCTGCTGTTCTGGGGTACATCAGCAAGTGTGCGGAGGATGTCACCACCACCAAGACTGTGACTTGCTACCCGAACCAGAAACCCTGGCTGAATGCAGAGGCACGTTCTCTGCTGAAAGCCAGGGATGCTGCGTTTAGGTCTGGTGACTCACAAGAGCTCAGGAGGGCAAGAAGAGAGCAGACTGCAGGAGTTAAGAGGGCAAAGGCTGCATATGCTCAGAAAATCCAGGGACACTTTTCCTCCCAGGATCCACAGAGCATGTGGAAGGGCATCAAGTGCATTACAGACTATAAACCTAAAACTGCACGATGCCCCAAAGACCCCTCCCTGCCTGAGGCTCTCAACCAATTCTACGCCCGGTTTGAGACCCCTGACACCCCCCCCAGCACTAGAATCACAACTTCACCAGGAGAAGAGCCCATCAGTGTGACTCCAGCAGAAGTAAGGAGGACGCTGAGGAGGATCAACCCCCGGAAAGCTGCTGGCCCAGACAACATCCCCGGACGGGTGCTGAGAGAGTGCGCGGACCAGCTCTCAGACGTGCTGGCGGACATATGCAACGCCTCGCTCATCCAGGCAGCTGTCCCCACCTGCATGAAGACCGCCAGTATCGTCCCGGTCCCCAAGAGCTCTGCAGTGACAGGTGTGAATTACTATCGGCCAGTAGCCCTCACACCAATAGTCACAAAGTGCCTCGAGAGACTGGTTCAGACTCATATCAAAGCCAACATCAGCGTCACTGTTGATCCACACCAGTATGCATACAGGAAAAATTGATCCACAGAGGACGCCATTTCCTCTGTGGTCCACACTGCCCTCACCCACCTGGAGCAGAAGGTTTCATACGTCCGTATGCTGTTTGTGGACTTCACATCTGCCTTCAACACCATGATTCCTCAGACTCTGATTAATAAACTCTCCTCACTCTGACTGAGCTCTTCCATCTTCAACTGGGTCCTGGACTTCCTGACCAACAGGCCGCAGTCTGTGAGGATTCACAACATCTCCTCCCCCACCATCACCCTCAGCACTGGCTCCCCTCAGGGCTGTGTGCTGAGCCACCTGCTGTTCACATTGCTCACATATGACTGCTCGCCTATCCCCCCAGGCTGCCATCTTGTGAAGTTTGCGGACGACACAGCAGTGGTTGGATGCATCACAAACCGTGATGAGTCCAGCTACAGGCAGGAGGTGGAACACCTGGAGGGCTGGTGCAGAGCTAACAACCTCTGCATTAATGTAAAGAAGATGTTGAAGTCCTCCTTGACTTCCCCAGGTTGGTTGATCTCAGGACAGCATATTCAGGTTCTCACAATGTTCAAATAAAAAATATAAACTCACAATCGCTCAGCAAAAGACATCTTGCGAAAGATAAGAGTTTCTTTTCTATAGAAAAGGAGAGTCGAGAGGCCGTTCTAGTGCAATGGCTCACTCGGGTCTGAGCTCTA
>JAVLVB010001002.1:57880-116277 GCA_032876305.1 Orestias chungarensis
CCCCAACTAACAGATTTATTGCTAGGGATCGATGGATAGCCCCCTTCCCGTGCCCCTCTGAACTCAGCTCCTCAGAGAGATAATAAACAGGCCTTATCAGGAATTTCTAGCTCTTTGTTATATGCACACACTTCTAGTATGAAAAGAAACATGAATATATATGAATGAAACATGGATATAAATGTTTACCATTCAACAAAGACCAAGGAGATGATTGTGGACTTCAGAAGGGGCAAGCATGCCCACCTCCCCCTGCACATGGGAGGATCTGTGATGGAAGTGGTCAACAGCTACAGGTACTTCGGTGTACACCTGAGTAACAACCTCACCTGGAGCAACAACACTTCCATTCTGGTCAGGAAGGCGCACCAGCGGCTCTACTTCCTCAGGAGGTTGAGAAGAGCTGGACCCGGGAGCTCAGTTCTAACCTCCTTTTACAGATGTGTGGTGGAGAGCGTCTTGTCCTCCAGCATCAACGTTTGGCATGGAAAGTGCTCTGCAGCAGACAGGAAAGCTCTGCAGAGAGTGGCGAAGGCTGCACAGAGAACTGTTGGAGTCAGCCTCCCCAGCACCACAGACATTTACACGTCCAGAATCAGTAAGAGGGCCTCCGGCATCATGCAGGATCCCACACACCCAGCACACTCACTTTTTGTCCCGCTCCCCTCAGGCAGGAGGCTGCGGACCATCAAGTGTAAAACCAGCAGACTGAGAAACAGCTTCATTCCGGAAGCTGTGAGACTCTCAAACACACGCAAGGACAACTACAAATGAAAAACACTTTTGCATTTACCCGGCACTGTTCACTTTAATATCACACTTTAAAATGTCATTTTAAATTGTCAATTAATATGTCACTTGCACTCCGAATTTTCATTGCTGTTATGTCCGAAGTCCCATATTGTAGACTCTGTGTCCATACTGTAGATTCTGTGTAGCTAAATCCTATTTCTCGTATAGTTCTTTATATTTTATTATACTATTTGCACTCTGAATTTTCATTGCTGCTATGTCCGAAGTCCCATATTGTAGATTCTGTGTTAGATCCTATTCTCGCAGGTCTTATAATTTATTATAGTATTTTAAATTGCCATCAGGGTGTAAACTGGACCGGGGGATTCGAATTTCGTCCCACCTCATGTACCACATGTGATGTGATGACAAATAAAAATCCTTGATTCCTTGATTTATCTTATTTTGTTTTCAAGTTACAGGTACAATCACTCGTCTTAAAAGTATTTTCAAGAATGTTTTTTCTAATAACTTCATGAACTGAAGCCATGACATAAGGCATTAGTATTTTATTAAAGCTATAGGAGAGGATCTTCAGCTCATCCTTATTTTCGCAACACTGCGCATGCGCCACCTCATCTCCATTAACGCCCCCTGATATCGGGAGCACGCTCGTCTTTTTTTCTTGGCGACTTCGAACGCGGTTTTTCTCTTCCGAGCTTCCATTTTCGCTGCCGTACGGGGAGAACCTCTTTTCAAAGGTGAATGATGCGTCTTGTCCGTCCCTTTTTAGTTCCTAAACAAAAATCTGCGCATGCGCGAATTCAAACATGAGCGAGCATTGTATGGGTCGGGTGGGTGGGAACATTAGTGATATAAGTCATCGCGTAAATTTTATTTCCACATTGACAGACAGTTATTTTTCACCACAGGCCGTTTTGATTGGCTGTCATTTTCTATGGGATTTTCCATTGAAATGTTTCTACTGAAAAGATCTCCTCCTATACCTTTAGGTTTATTCATATCTTACCAATTCTCAGCAAACATATCCTTAATACAAGTCTAACAAACTGAATACATTTCCATAATATAAATTCAAATAATCAAACAGAATTGTATTATAAAGACTAATTTAGGTTAAATAGAGAAGACTGGAGAAAGGTCACTAAATATTTAGGATCACTACGTCAAGGCAGCCATAGTTTGGTCAATTACCTATATATCTGGATGTTGTGCATCCCTTCAAACAATCAGGGTGAGTGTAAAGATAACTGTTTTGATTATACAGGATGTCCAAAAAAATGTCTCAAGGCACATCTTACCCATGCATGGGGTAAGCTATGGAATACGAATGTTAGAGTTGACAGCTATTTTACTCCATAGTAAGCTATGCTGTTTATGACATTGTGTTGTTTCTTACAGATATCACAATTGATGAAAAAACAAATATTGTGGTGTAAACATGATTCTTATGAAACATATGACTTCACTTTCAAGAGTGAAAGTTGTATTATTAGAAATAAACCACTTTACCCTTGTGGTTCTTACCTTCACAGTGTCATTAAAATATACCTTTATTCTAACGTTTTGATCATATGATCAATATTTCTTACTTTTTTTTTGCAAAAAGAGGTGGCTTTACTTACAAATTGGCTAACTTATCCCAGTCTTCCCAACCTTCTGCTTGGATCAAATTCATAGTACAGTTGGGTCAAATTCAGTCCCTTTATTAAAACATAACCCCAAAATGGACAATGGCATTGAGTAATTGCCTGTATAAATTCTACAGAGCATGCATGTGGAGAAGTAAAAAGGAATTATTCTTTCTTAATGGAAAAAAAAAGTAAAACAACTCTATGGGGATTTTACTTGCACAAGTAATCCTCTGCTTTTACCAACCAGGGATCACCATGCTTGAAGCCCAAATTAAGAAGAGTTTAACAATAATTTCTTACATAAATTAATTTCTTTGTCTGAGAGGATTTAATCTTTGGCAGCACTTAGTTACTCTGCTGGTTCTTTCAAAGACATGTCTCTTAGACTCAACAGAAATCTTCCTAATATTGAATTAAACCATTAAACCTAATAGCAGATCTTTATCTGACGTAGAGTCCACCAGCCATGGAAGTCAGGTAGTAGATAGACGATGATTATAATAATAGAAATATTGACACTGGACTTTAAGTTTGCTGTAAGGCATTCTGAGGTTCATCAAAAAACAGTATTTTAGTCCAGGTTTAGCTAAATGAAAATTGCATCATATGGAAGCATCATATGAGTCTCCAGCATTTTCTTTGACTCCAAACCAATCTGGTTACAGTGCAGCTCTATCCAGCTCCATCCTATGTTAACCCAGCTAAATTTGAACTCAACAACAACTGGACCTGTTAAAATTATTTTGCAGCATACCTTGATGCTGCTAAGTCCGCTGCGACATTTACACACTCATAGAAACTAGTTCTCCACTGCAGATAGACTGTAGAAATCCTCATTACAAATAGAATTGTGTTTTGTCACAACCATCATTTGTAAAACAGATGTGATTTTTGTCTTCTTAAATTATTTCCCTCTATTAACATTTGATTGCTGTTGAATTACTCTTCAAGGACTGGTTGAGTTCATATACCTTTCTTTATACTGCATACATTATGCTATAATAGTGCTTGAGATCGACAGCATGATTGCGACTTTATTTACAGTAATATTTGTGCCAACGATTAATATGAGCAGTGACCAAAATCTGTGTGAGACATAAGACTGATCCTATATCTTTGTGAACATATAATCATTTTTACATTGTTTACATCTCAGAGATCGTTGCTTAATATTGTTCTAACAAAACACTTGCTCTGCCTATTTTGTGGGAGCACTCCGGTCCCGTTCTTTGCTCGAACTCCACTCTGTCTCTGCCTGCACTTGCCTGTGTCTAAGCTCTAAATTTAAATTGTACTGTATGTAAATAAACCACACCACCAGCCAATCGCATACAGTAAATGTATGTTTTTAGTTAGTCATATTATTCCTTTAAAAATACTAAGATAAAAATCCACCAATCACCTCCAGCAAATCAAAATACTGCACAAAAAAGGCTGGAAGAAAAACAAACAAAATTAGAGAAGAGATAAAAAACTAAAACAAATATCCTTGTTTACTTTTCGCAGTATAGATTTTGTTTAAATGAGTTTCAGAACTATGTGACATATTAAAAATGTTTTTACCTTTTTCTCGAAAGTTTTCCAACAGTTATCCAACTGCTGAAAGGTAACACAAAACATTTTTAGTGCTTTTATTTAGGGAAATATGGACTCTATCAAGAATATAAAGGTAATGATGTTACTGTAGATTTTTGGAGGAAACCAAAGTTGAAAACACAAGTGGACATTTTTTTATCAAATGATAACTATTCATCTACAGTATTGTTACAATTTCAATATTTTTCATATTTTGAAATCTTTTCAAGATTCCTTATCTCTATTCTGGACTCTTAAAATTTTAAGATATTTCCCTCATGAGAGCACTGTTTTTTATTGATCCTAGTGGTTTGGGTTGAACAATAATTTATGCTGGTGATACAACTGCAAACATATTGATTTACTGAAATAAACGTAATTATACAGTAAAGAAAGTCAGTGATTTTAAGTCTGAGTGAACATACCCAAACTTTCATGGTTAAAAAGTGTCACCATAAATATGAGACCCAGAGAACATTTTGAATAAACTGACAAACAGTTGACAATAAAAATTCCCTAGAGACACCACAAGACTGCACAACATTGATAAGAAAATTTACAGTCTAATGTTAAAACTGGTAACTAAAATATGAAATCCTTCACAATGGTTACTATTACATACAATCTGAAAATACTACAATATTTGAAAGATCACAGAAAAACAGTGTTGCCTCTTTAAAAATCTACCACAAAAATTATGCCTTACTAATATGTATAAAACTAGTTTTACATGACCATTAAATTCCATGGTTGGGTCTATTTCTGGCACAAACAATTTTACTTACAGAAGAAAAAAATCTTTCGGATGAAGTTTATTACAAGAAACATGTAGAGAATATTGCAATGTACACAATGATCTGGATCTGGACTGAGATCTTTAGGGGAATGTTGTGTTCAACTTAATGTGCAAGTAAACAATCAATAGATAAAGAGACAGAGAGGGAGGATCGAAAATGCAATACAAAGCATCTATTAATCATTCAGATCTGAACCGAGACAGAACCAGAGTATACTCACCCGAGCCAATAGTTACTATGCCCCAATCCTGTCTGAAAAGTACTTTCTCTCAGTTATCAATTTATAAAACTTTCATTGTCCTTTGTAGGTGGTTTCAATTAAAAACAGTTTGTCATACACACACCATAACCCCACCTAAAAATGTCTGCTTCTAAGACTAGGAGTAAGTTTAGGCTCACATTTTGGCACACAAACCTTTTTATCATTAGTACATTCTGTTAAAGTACATTCTGTTCAAGGGCTTAGCATTGTTTTCTCTTGGAGAAAAACAGGTGCACAACATCCGTTGATAATAGTTCCAAGACAAGCTACATTACACACACAAGGCCAACTGGATAATTAATTAAGTATTATAGCAGTCATAATATAAAATGACTTGTTTCACAATTCACTATCAATCTAAAGCAATGTATATAGAAAAACAAGTATAGATGTGTTTTAATAGAGCAAAGCAAGTAAATATAAATTTGCATAATCCCAACAGGAATCAAGAGCATTGCTAAAAGGAATCATGGGCAGGTAATTGTTCTGATAAGCAAAACTGGAAGTAATAATTATTCTAGAGGAAGTTGGTTAGTGAACTACCAGGGAGAGGTGAGTGGATCCAATGGTGTGTTTTGAAGTTTACTGGAGGGAGAGGAGGCCAGGTTGTACAGGGGATGTTCTGTTGGATAGAAGGAAAGAGATTGGTACCAGTCATAATGAGTGAACCAGGAAATCAACAGCGAAATTTGGAGTGATGTGTAAGAAGATGACAAATATTTCAAAATCTACAAAGAAACAATAATAATTAGTGATTGCTTGGGGATGGTCAGGGAGAATTCAGAGCGTGAAAAACACAAAAGATAGTAAACAAAGAACCCAGCGAATCTCATTTACTGACATTCAAAAGCTGGTAGAAATAAACACCTGAAATAAGACAAATACATTTTAACGAAAATATAAGATAGTATGCATATTAATACACTTAACTTAATATTAATAGTATACAGTCAAGCTCTACAAACTCTGCTAATGAGCTAGTATTAGAGCCAGGTGTGCTGAAGCCGCGACACACATAACGATTTCAGGACACTTGCCCTTGAGGACTAGAGTTTGAATACATGCTCTAATTTGATGAAAAAGATCTGGTCATGATCCGATAGCAGAGATAGCAGTGTGGTTCATTTACATAAAAATAAACCAGGAAAGCCAGGAAAGACAATGTAGGGCAAGAGTTTGTCAAAGTTGAATTTGCCAAGAGTGCTATTGAACTAGCATGTGTGAAATTTAAATGCACAGGCCTGAAAAAAATATTTGCTGTAGGTTTGTCAATATATCTGATCCTACAAAATAAATTATCCGAAGACATTAATTTGCCCCGATCATCACACTACAGTTAAAGGCAGTTAGCCCCCCTTCCCAATGATCTGCTGCTGGATATTTTAAACTCTGATAATATTACTAGTACATGAAGGCAAAAACATCTGCAGGAATAGAGCAGTATTGTTTGGAGATTGGTTTCCATATAACGCAGACGAACAGGGAATAAATACCTGTGCTCAGGCTACAGTCTAATGTTAAAACACAGATATTTGAGAGCATCTATAAAAAGTTAGTCAATGCCAGCTAATGCTACCTGTTTAAACATAACTTAATGGATGTGAACAGCCCAATAACTGTGTTCTGTTGGTCTGAGCTCTGTCAAGAAGCACTTTTCAAATGCAAGTTCTGAATCATACAAAAGTCTATTCAACAAATCAGTGGCATAAAATGTTAATCAGGCCATGGCCTAGTCAACTACTACATAGTGAGGCAACAAAACAGACACCTTGAAGTTCAGGACATAAGGCCTAAATTTGAAAACCTTTGGAGTATATGGCCATTAAAGGGATTTTATGAGGCTGGAATCCCACAGGTTTTCCCTTTTGCTGAGGTGGAAAATAAGTTTATTAATGTCTGCTTGCCTAACCATTTTATGTTCCTCCCTTAAAGTGTTTTGTGTTAATTTTAATAGATATAAAAGTCAGATTTAAAAAGAAAAGTACTTAAAGTTCGCTTTGCTTTAACATTTGAAGTGGAATTACTCTGCTTGAAAACTGACATGCTCTTATTTTTGTTGCTATAATTGCTATTGTTGGACCTTGACAATCCATTGATCACACAAGCCCTGACTTCGTAACTTAATCTAATAAGAACTATTATTTTTTCTTTGTTGTCAAAGTTGGGTTCTTTGCTACACTATATGTTTGATATTGGTGTGAGAGCATTGGTTTAGAATTGCCCCTAACACAAAAACCCAATTCATCCAGAGCTCTCCTTTGGGAATGGTGTTCAGTTCATCAAAGGATACAATGGCCTGTGTCTCGTGCTAGAAATACTAGCTCATATGACTTAAAGCTATCACTGTATAAGACTCCAGATCATCACCATGAGTCAGGCTCTAAATAAACCTGCATGGCCTGCAGCAACTTCATGTGTCACAGCAGCAGGCCCGGAAATATCTTGCCACCGCTGTACTTTGGCATGACAAAGAACTGGCATTTTGGACGTGAACAAAATCACAACACATTTGAAGCCAGTCACATCACGGTATTAAACTTCCTCACCTCTCTGTTCCCCTCCCTCAGCTACATTTTTCCATCACTGTTTCTGTCAGAGGTCCATAATCCAATGCACTCATTGAGATTTATTTAGTTTCATTGTACTCCAGTGACACTTCCTTCTTATCCATTTTTGTTCCCAGCTTTCACATACCATGGGTCCTTCTTGCACTATAGGTAATTGGGTAAGATGGGGTTTTTTTGCACAAAAAGCAATCGCATTTTGACCTTTGAAACATTTATAAATAGCTTTTGTGGAGTTCTCTCCAGCTGATTCTCAGTGTTAGTATTTAATCCATTTTTTACACAGTATGTTTGTTTTGTCAGCACTTTTTTATTATTTAAGGTATTTTATTAATATGTTAAACATTTTGTAAACATTACATGTTTTTTGTAGATTGTTAACTCTTTATTTCTTTGCTGAGTTCGAAGGAACTAGCTAGGGAGACCAAATCTAATGAAACACCAGGAAGTGGAGGTATCCATTAGTGTGCCGGAAATGGGGGACTTGATTCTAAGAAGCTGTCCAACTTTTAAAGATCAACTGTTTAAAAGCAATGCTGGTGTTAGGTTATCTTAAGTGTTTTTCACATTTCTTTAGGTATAATTTGTTAGTTAGGTATGGCTTAGTTGAGATTTTCTTTTGGACCCATTTTTATCTGTATTTTGGGCTTTGTGTTTGCGGGATTCCTGTTAATGTTGTTTGGAAAATGAATTGAAAAGATTTTTTGTAATCAGTGTCCTTCCCTTTACTGCTTGGTCTGTAACAGCTTTCTTTTGCCCCTGTGTTTTCCTTCAGACCTGCACCATCTAGCCATTGGTAGAATTTGGCTATATCAGTCACTTAAGCTGTATGTTGGTTATGCATCCCGAAGAGCTTTTTTTTCTCCAGTGATGATTCCTTTCTATTCATCTTTCATTCATGTGTTCTTGGAGTGTATCCTCAGTTGTTATCTCTGTCACCAACCTGGTTAAATGTCTTCAGCCCCTATGATGTTTCAGTGTTTGCTTTAGACCCTGTTAGTGTGAATCATTTATGTACAGACTAATGTAATCCATTTAAAGGAAGAGAATGATTGTGGCCCCGTTAAAAAGTCATTATTCACAGACAGTCTTGTTGATCAGTTGACAGAGCTCAACTTTATGCAGAAAACCAAAGTGGAAAGACATCTCCTTGGTTTATACCACATTTGATCGACTTTCACAATTCCCTGAAAGTTGTCTTGAAAGTTGATTTTCCCACACCTTTACACAGTTTCAAACAAAGTGCTGTTGTTGATGGGTTCAGGCATTTTAGGTCCCTGATGTCTAGCACTGAATTGTAACTTTTCTTGTAAACAATCAAGGTAGTGTAGATATTTGTTTGAGTTGGTTTAAATTCTAAGGAAAATGTCTTTTTTTAATTAGTTCTGGTAGTTGATGTTTGGCTCCACAGGTAGTGTTACCAGTTTCTTTTTTGTGTCTTTTTCATGTGGTCAAAATGTGCCTGCTTTTATTTTCTTCTCTTTGTCAACAGTTTCTCTGTGAGGTGCAATCAGCTTCTCAGAACATCATCTTTGAAAACAGGTGCACTCTCTCTCCCTTTCTTGTCCACCTTTTCTCCTACTCAATGCCCTGAAATGGTGCTCAGAACAGTTGTAAGCACTATTTGAGCGCAGCCGTGAGCGTTATTCACAGCCAGCTGAGAGGGATTATTTTGCTGCTGCAGACAAAAAGCCTAATTTTACATGCAGTTATTCACTACTAAAGCGACATTTAATTTCTACAAAACAAATGAAAAACATTAAAAATAATCAATACAAAATAATTAGACATGAGAGATCAATCAATCAATCAATCAATCAATCAATCAATCAGTCTATTAAAAAACTACTTCATTTATCCCAAACAGAAATAAGAAGTTGTTGCAGTAATGAGGTCTGTTCTAAAACAAAGCTGAAGAAGCCTCTGACAGAAAAGATAAAACTGTTAAAAGTCAAAACAGAATATTATGTTATAAAAAAAAAAAACGTTTAAAAGTGTTCGTGCAGCAAGGGTAGTTTTGCTCCTACTTGCAGACTGGCATACCCAAAAGTCAGTCAGGACCCAGTATGTTAAGCAAATAAAAATAACTTCAAAGTGTCAAGTGCCAGACAAGGTGGGTCTTATGCTTTAGCTTACACATCTGTCCTGGTTCAAAACTTAAACGTTGAATGTTAAAATATGTTAATTTCATAAATAAATAATTTGTAACTTAATATGAATGTGACCATGCTGACCATGTTAATTTTCCAGAGTAATTTATGAAAAAAAAAAAATTTGTTTCGGAAAGCATAGCATTGCGTTTACATTTTTTTGAGAGAATGCAGTTATTTTAAAGATACATATCTTTCAGATGTTTTCAGCATTTGTTTTATTTTGTAATAAAATAAGTTGGTGAGCAAGCCTTTTTCATGAAGTCTTCTGTGAACCCTGAACTTCTATCTATGTTGCTGTTTGAGTTCAAGGAAGTGATAGGCAGGCTACTCAGTGTCAAGGTCCTACTTAGCTCTGTGTCTTTGCTTTGCTGACATTTTAGTGAGTCTGACAGTATGAATCAACTTTGTGTATTTGGAAGGAAAGCGGAGTGAGGTGAGCGAGCCGGAGTTTTTTTGGAGTTGAGCACGTGTCCGGGCACCTTTGAGCAGGCGCGGTGTCCTGCTATTCGTGCCCACATGCTTGCGGTTGTTGCCCTCTGACCTGGTGGCACAGAGATCCCGCCATAAGGCCCACCCAGGCCCAACAGTAGCAACGTGCATGGTATCGATGGCAAGTTTATGAGTACGAGTAGAGTACTTATGCCCGGTATCGGACCGATACCCGATATCAGTGTCGGTATCGGTGCATCCCTAATTTGAATGAATGTTGTTTTATTTGTCTGACATCATGCAACCCAGATTAGGTTGAAGCTCTATAAGTTAGATGCCTGCACTAACATGATACGTTTTGCAACATTTTACTTTAAATATATCCATATATGAATACTAATTAAGTGCCTGGCTATCTATGATAAATATATATTATCCTTGGCATCATTTTGATGTGTGGCATAAGTGGTATATTTTAGTCATATTATATTATAATATTACTTCAGGAAACAGCGGAACCGCCCAGACCCCGTCATCATCAACTGCTCAGCTGTGGACATAATGGATGACTACAAGTACCTCGGTGTCCACATAGACAATAAACTGGACTGGTCTAAGAACACACACAATGTCTACAAAAAAGGTCAGAGCAGACTGTACTTCCTCAGGAGGCTCAGATCTTTCAACGTCTGCAAGACCATGCTGCAAGTGTTCTACCACTCTGTGGTCGCCAGCGCCATCTTCTTAGCTGTCGCGTGCTGGGGCAGCCGGCTGAGGACGGCTGACACCGACAGACTCAACAAGCTCATCAGGAGAGCTGGCTCTGTCCTGGCACTGGAACTGGAGTCTGTGGTGGAGGTGTCAGAGAGGAGGATGCTGAGGAAGCTGCTCGGCATCAAGGACAACACCTCCCACCCCCTACATGCCATGCTGACGGCCTGTCAGAGCACCTTCAGCCGGAGACTGAGACCACCGAGAGTTACCAAAGAAAAGCCACAGGAGGTCTGTCTTACCTGTGGCAATCAAACTGTACAATGCCTCTTCCATCTGCAGGAGGGATAAACAGTAGTGTAGTTATTGTTATATGTTGATTGTGTACTGTACTGTGTTGTAGGTGGGATGAGTGTTTCGTGTTAATTGTTATTTGATACTCTGTAACCCTGGCAAAACAATTTCCTTCGGGATCAAAAAAGTCTATCTTATCTTATCTTATCTTATCTTATATATATGGAATTTCTCTTATAGCTTCAGGTCACATTATTAAGGTGCTGAATCGCATTTAAAAGCATACAGAGCTAAAACATTATTTTAAAGTTGTATATTTTGGTTCACCTAAAAACTCAAGCGAATACCCAATAGTGTGTAATAAATACTATATATTGACATTATTTAAATTTACTTTTCTTTACTTTACTTTGATAATTAAATTTACTGAAAGTCAATAAAAGATCATCTAAAAACTGAACACCGGACCAAGGGACAAACCAACAAAAAACTTAACATTAACGCAAATCTTAATAAAAAAGACAACAAAGAACTTACAACTAGATCCAAATTCTTAACTCAAAACAAAGGTAAAACGGTTAAGTATTATCATACAGATAATGTGAAAAGAAACCAAAAGTTATCGGTGTGTTACATGAAATCATTTCTTTAAGGAAAAAATAAATAAATATTAAGACCATGATAGTCTAGTTTCTATCTTTAGCAATAATTGGGCAAGTGAGTTACAACCTGAATAGTCCCCAGTCCTTTGCAGGGTAGTTTTAATTCATCATCATATAAAATTGATTTACTTCAGTGCAGTGTGTATATGTAGGATGCATCTCAGCCCTGCATGAAATATAACACTAATTTGTTAACAATGTTGTGTAAGCTATAAATGCCAGTCCAAATTCAAATGAAATATGTAAAAGGCAAACATTTGTAGGATTAATATACAAAAAATGGGTTTGTCTTGCGTTGTGGAGGTCTTTTAAATTACAACTCAAGAACAGAAGTGCACATCAACACTAAACATGCAAGTATTAAAAAAAGCTAGATATGCATAAAAGCGTCCTAAAATAGAACTGACATGATCAGCTATGCCATCTGCGGACATGACTGTCACTGATGATCTTGTCAAACTAAGAAAATGCATCAGAGTCAAAGGAGGAAAGCATTGTGATAAAGCTTATTAAAAATGCCATTAACGATTCTTATTTTAATCTGTAAAACTTTCATTGTGAATGTGCTAGAATGTCAAGACTCCCATCTAGATCTATTCTAATCTTTCACACAAGGACATGATAAAGGATTTATACTAGCATTAATGAAAATAGGACCTAATCTAAAAAGTTCTGATATTTTAAGCAGCCGGGCTTATTCTGCGATAAGGTGCCATAGTTTGTCGCCAACTATTTCCAGAGAGACCATTTCATCTGTACTTCACTATAAATTAGGTTTGGGATGTGAAAATTATTTGTAAATTAAAATATGCACAAAACACTACAGAAATAGAAAATCATTGTGTGAAGTTTTAGCTTTAGGTCTCTCTTGCAAGTGCAAATCAAACAATGTCAGGATATTAAGACGCTATGCGCTGGTCCTTATGGAAAATGCACTCTTCCTTCAGGCAAAACGCCACCGTTTTTGTCAACACTGGTCGCCAAAATCGGTCAACAGGTGCTGCCCTGACAATAGCACCTGTTAAAAAGTATGTGGTTGTTGTATATCGCCCACCGGGTCAATTGGGTGACTACCTAGAAGATCTAGACTCCCTGCTCTTCTCCATCCCTGAGCATGACTGTCCTCTGCTTGTCCTAGGTGATATGAACATTCACTTTGACACTCAAGATGCCGCAGATTTCTTTTCGCTAACTCACTCGTTTGATCTCCAGTGGGTAAGCAGCCCCCAACTCACAGGGCCAGTAAAGTACTTGATCTTGTCTTAAGCAGACACTTAATGATCAACTAACTTAAAGTTACTCCTCTACAACTCTCAGACCACTACTTTATTCAGTTTGATGCTTGTCTCCATCAACTACCCACTGCACACCCAGCCACTGTCTCCTTTTGACACAATCTCAGCAACTTGTCTCCTGCCAACTTCTCTGCACTTGGAACCTCTGCTCTTCCACCCCGTAGCACTTTCTCAGTTCCTGCTTAGACCGCTTGTGCCCACTGATCACCAAACCTTTGCCAACTTCTTCACCGACAAAGTGGCACTGATCAGCAGTCAGCTGTCAGACCCATCTACACAGACCACAGCTCACCCTTCCTCACTGGTCCTTCCCCTGAGCGCCGCTGAACCCACTGCTTCCTTTTCTTAATTTACCCCTCTCACAGAGGAGGAGGTATCAAAGCTTCTCACAAGCAGCCACCCTACATTTTGCCCACTGGATCCTATTCCCACCACACTCCTGCAAGCCATAGCTCCAACCGTTGTGACAGCAGCCACTCGTGTGATCAATGCTTCATTATCTACCGGATAATTACCCACCGCCTTCAAACAAGCCAAGGTAAGTCCCTAATTTAAAAAAACCCTCCCTAGCCCCCACCCAAGTGGAGAACTACCGACCGGTCTCCTTCCTCCCTTTCTTCTCTAAAATCATAGAAAGAGCTGTCCTAAAGCAGGTGACGAAATTTCTCTCCCAACATGACGTCCTCGATTCTAACCAATCAGGCTTTAAGAGCTGTCACTCCATGGAAACGGCACTCCTGTCAGTAACGAAATCCTTAAAAGAAGCCAAAGCAACAGGCCAATCATCAGTTCTAATCCTACTGGACCTCTCAGCTGCATTTGATACTGTAAACTACAGCATCCTATTTACCAAGCTGGCAGACATGGGCATTGAGGGCAGTGCACACTCCTGGTTTGAATTGTACCTCATCGGACGATCCTTCAAGGTGGAATGGCAAGGCAAAACATCGACGGGAAACCACCTCACCACCCAAGTCTCAGTGTTGGGACCCCTCCTCTTTGCCATGTACACTACTTCGCTGGGCCCAATCATCCATTTGCATGTATTCTTCTATCACTGCTATGAAGATGATACCCAGCTCTATCTTTCCTTTCCTCCAGACGAACTCTCGGTAGCGACGCAAATCTCAGCCTGTCTTTCTGACATATCTGCATGGATGAAAGATCATCACCTCCAACTGAACCTCTCCAAAACCTAACTGCTTGTTATCCCAGCCAAGGAAAGTATTCAACACAACATCAGAATCAGGTTAGACTCCCTATCTGTGGCACCCACTAAGGTTGCAAGAAACCTGGGCGTCATGATCGATGATCAGGTTACTTTTGCGGATCAGGTGTCGTCTGTCGCTTCTCTCTATTCAACATCAGGAAGATTAGGCCATATCTAACTCAACATGCAACACAGCTCCTAGTTCAGACCTTGGTCATTTCTCGCCTTGACTACTGCAACGCCGTCCTAACAGGTCTTCCAGCCTGTGCTGTGAGACTGCTGCAGATGATCCAGAATGCTGCAGCTCTTCTGGTTTTCGACCTGCCAACGCTATCATATGTCACACCCCTTTTCACTGAACTCCATTGGCTTCCATTAGCCTCATGCATCAAATGCAAATCACTAACGCTGGCATAAAGAGTGTTTAACGAATCAGCGCCCATCTACCTCAACAGCCTCTTAAAGCCTTATGTCACTGCCCGCCCGCTCTGTTCCTCCATGGAGCGCCAACTAACGTGACCAAAGCCCCGTGCAGGTAAATCTAAACTTTTCTCATTTGCGGTTCCTCGCTGGTGGAACGACCTTACGTGCACTATCAGAGCAACAGATTCTCTTTCCACCTTCAAGAAATCCTTGAAGACCTAGCTATTCCGAGAGTATCTATTGCCCTGAAAGATCTAAAAGCACATATTACCCCCCCTCATATTAGTTAGCACTCAGTGTATGGTACTTGGGCATTCTGTGTTTACCTAAATGCTGTAAATGAGTGTCATCATTAAGGTTAAATCCTCTCCTAGCATATTGCAGGTAAATTGCATCGTAGTTCAATGTTAAACCCCTCTTTTTGGAAGTCGCATTGGATAAAAGCATCTGCTAAATGCATAAATGTAAATTTAAATGTTGTCATCCATAACTCTAGCATATGATCAGTGATGTGCAATGGAAATATATTCCTGCCATCCTCAATCTGTACCCAGAAAGTGATGCTCCCCATTACTGTTTTCACCATGCAGGCTGCGAGGTTGCCTCTATTGGACTGCATTGTAATTTTAAGCTATCATTACACATAAGATATAGGACAAAACCTACACTTCAATCAGTAAATATTCTATCTCCTTTAAGCAGCTCCACTGTCCAATCATGTCGTTCTGTTTGCTGCCTGTGGAACAACCGGTCTATACATACACTACTCACAAAAAGTTAGGGATATTTGGCTGTCAGGTTGAATTTCAGGATGAGCCCAAAATGTATTCAAACCTTAACAGGTGAACTTAATACTATAACCTTCTCTAAGCTTTTGAATGCACCTGTCCAACTGTTAAATATTTCAGTACTTTTTGCACATGTTACTGTTCTCTAATAAGAAGCTTAACGGCAAAAGTCACAACAGGTGTTTGATCCTCAAATGGACCAATAAATGTCCTGGTTCAATTACAGCTGGTGTTTAAACAGTCGTCCCCATCAGGCTGTTCACATTTTGATACCATGAGACCCAAGACGACACCTAACAATGGATCAACAGTACCTGGCCCATTGCAATGCTTCAAACAGGACGTTCTCAGACGGACGTGGGCACTGAGCTCAGAGTGTCACAGAGTGTCATCATCGCGTTTCAACAGAGATAGCGAGAGACTGGAAGACTTACAGAAAGGCCTAGAAGTGGACGTCCTTTGGCCACATACCATGCTGATGACCGCTACATTGTGAACAATGCCCTGAGAAACCGAATGATGAATGCCACTCAACTCCAGGCACGTTTAAGGGAGGTGGGAGGCACCCAAGTGTCACGTCAGACCATTCGAAACCGTTTACATCAGGGTGGTCTGCGTGCTAGACGACCTGCAAGGATACCTGACCACACCAGCAGGCACAGGCGTCATCGTCTTGCATGGGCCAGGGAGCATTTACGCTGGACGAGGGACCAGTGGTCCTCAGTGCTGTTCTCTGAAGAAAGTCGATTCACGTTGAGCAGAAATGATGGCCGCCAACGAGGTTGGAGAAATCAAGGACAGCGCTATGCATCAGCCACCCAAAAGCCAAATATCCCTAACTTTTTTTGAGTAGTGTAATTCCTCCTTATTTAAAACAGTTGGATTTTGTTAAGTGAAGTGCTTCAGCATTCATAAAATTGTGCCTTATGGCATTTAAATCAATATCAAATTTTATTTTAAAGTTATGTTTAAATTTAAACATAATCTGATTTTGTTTTTTTTTAATATATTTTTGTTGTGCAGTGGATATATTGTTTACATCTATCTGTAAAAGTGTTCTCTAAGGGCTGATTCTAAATTGGCAATTTAGATGCCTTGCCTAGGCTCAGTTCAATAAAAAAGTATGTTATCTCTTTATTTATTTTTTTGTTTTCTTCCAAAGTCATAAACCTGGTAGAAAGTTTTTTTTTTTTCCTCAGTCATCAACACTCGACCGTTTGAATGGTGGGAAGCTGACAGGTCCTTTAGATTTAAATGTATGTTAATACTTAAAAGCTGCTTCTGTTTACTATTAATTCTCAACACATAGCCATTATGGAAACCTTCTGTGAACATAAGTCTGACCCATAACCTGCATTGACCTTACATGCATTTAAATGACAATTAATACTTAAGCTATCATTTGTTGCTAGAACTTGCTCCGGTATTGTCTATTTCACATTGAAGAAAAAATACCCGCCAAACCCAAAGCTGACAGGCAGTCTACTTTCAGGTCCCATGAATAACAACTAGCCATGGAAAATGCTGTATCCCCACTCAAGTAGGTGTCAGGAAGTCAAGTGGGTTTTGTGTTATCTCTTTATACTTTCGGTTGCCTATTAGCATAGCTATTCCGACGGCACGGCCCATGGCCCAGAATGGGAATAGAAAGGAGAAACCAAACTCTCTCCCTCTAACTCTCCTCTTTATGTCTTTCACTCTTCAGTCCGTCTCTATTCTCGCTCCCTCATTCCTGACTAATCCGCTAAGACCCATTGGGACTGGAAGTCGTTGAGTACTGAAGTGGCTTATTGTCTTTTCAGCTTTGTGTTGGAGAGCGGGAAGTCCACCTGCTCAAAAGAATTCAAAGTTGTAGCAAAAGTGTCTCAGTAGAGCTGGCGAAACATTGACCGAAGAGGGGGTACTTATTTTGAGCTGTAACAAATTATTTCTGTTAGTATGAAGGAAAGTCCTAATTTAGTCCCTATAATCCCTCTTCCACTTGTTTAAACTGACCTGGACTAATGTCTTACATCAGATTTTTCATTTATGCAGTACAAAATTTATGAAACATTGTATTTGGATTAAGCACATTTACATACAATATTTTTCATTAGGGAAAGTTTATTATTATGAAGTTATTAAATAAATAATAT
This sequence comes from Orestias chungarensis, assembly GCA_032876305.1. NCBI lineage: Eukaryota > Metazoa > Chordata > Actinopteri > Cyprinodontiformes > Cyprinodontidae > Orestias > Orestias chungarensis. Next base: position 75,566 of record JAVLVB010001002.1, read on the forward strand.
TTCATAATGATTTTGCTTTATTTGATCTTTTTTTGTACTTAAATTTGTCCTCTTTTTATATTCAAAGTCAACTGAAATGCAAACCAATCTGTCTATACTGTGCAACAAAAGATCAGGAAATGGGATTGTTGGTGTTTTGTGTTTGTGTGCTCTTTCTGAAAACAAAAGGGTGTCTAGGAGGCTGGCATCTGGGCTGGCTGGAATAGCTACACTGATTCTTCACAGGTCTTTTTAGATTCCCAGCAGCATAAGAATTAGCAATCCTCCAGTCATTCAAAGCCTGATTAATTCAATTACATTTTGTCCCCTCAAGTCCTCCTCTACCGGATCACCTATCAGAAAAAAAGTATAATAACTACTCCTGGAACATAAACCTCTGGACTCCTCTTACCTTCTCCGTTACTCCTCACCTCTGAACTGCCTGTCCGCCCTCCAGCCAGAACCTCACAGCCTCCTTGGAAACATCCACACCCTCTGGATCACCTTCTCATGCCACCAATACTTACACCAACTCCAACCTCACATCCACTCACCTCTCCCTGGCAGACAATTCGTCCATACTTCAAATAAGATTGCTTACTTCTACAATTCTCCTCACTACCTATATCATTACTCACCTCTCTGTCTCGCTTCAGACCTCTTGGTTCCCCAAATTACTCTTACTCTTACTAAAAACTCTCATACACATTCAAGTATTTTCCGTTAATCAAGCTGTTCCATAAACATCCTAAACTGTAAATCAGTATTCTAAGTACTTCCTGTATGTGGGTCAGAGGTTTAAACAAAACCATAACAAAAACTTAGAATATCTTCATAAAATTCTGTGGGTTCTGTCTAAATTGCTGCACTGACCTGAATAATCAAACTGGTTGGACTTCTGTTTGGTGGATAACATACCATCATACAATAAAAATATGTGGTTGGTGACACGCATGAGAAGACGGTTCCAATCTTCTGGCTTGATCCCTAGTAATGTACAAATAGCTAAATTTAAAAATGTTTTATCTATTTTTTTACGCTTGTTAGTGTTGGTGAGTGGAATCATCCAGTTCACATATTTTGTTGCCTAGCTCACTCTGCTAATGTACATTATTTAAAAATTGTACTTTATAAAGTTGGCTAAACAGTTTTTTCAACCATATACAAAGGTGTTGTTAAAAGGGGGAAAAGTCAGGGTTATGGAACTGTCCAAACGTTTTAGAGCAGTATATAAAAACATCCAAATCCTTTTCGTAGTCTAATATATATAATACTGATGTGTTTTGTTCTGCATCTGTGCCATGTAGTGTTGCATAACAATAATTACCAAGGTTTTAATTACACGTAGGCTTGTTTCTTTTTGGTTTAGTTATCAGCTGTTATAGTAGAGTTTTAAAGAAATCAGGCTTACAAGAAGTGTGTAGGCTTTGGCAGAGTTCCGGAATGACATTAGTGTAATAGCTGCTAGTTATTTTAAAATTGGTTGCTTGTAATGTATGTGAAATTGTTATTGATTTTTATTGAGTAAAATAACAGATAATTGTCACGTTTTGTGAAGTTGACCCAAATACAATAAATTGATGTTGAAGTATTTTATTTATTGAAGAGATGAATTATAGCTGAACAAGGGACTGATACAATGGAGCAGAATAAACACAAAGAGTTGTAATGGTAGGGTGGAGACGAGCAGCATTTAGAACATGGCAGGAGATGATGGAATAAGGAGGACTGGAGCATTAAGGAGGATCCAGCAGTGGGTAAAAGGAGGAGAACAGCTTAAATATTGGGAGTGTGAGTGGTGGAACAATACGGAGATACTAATAATAAATCAAGTGCAGCTGAGAGTGATAACAAGGAGGTAGGCTGAGGGAGACAAAGTATAAAATCGAAACAATTCAGGAGTGCATGTAAAAACAAGAGAATATTTAGTAAAGAACTAAACACAAGAAATAAACTCCATCTAACCAGAATAACTAAAGACTAGACTGGACTAAAATAGTGATATATCTAAAACAAAATGCATAAATGAAGAACTAACTAAGACACAGATAAAAAAAAAATAAAAAAAAATTTGTCATGTTTTTTGAATGTTTTTTATATTTTTTGAATGAGTTTTGATTTACACCCTTCTCCATTTATCATGTTTATTAAAAGGTAAAGCCTCCCATTCTCTGCTGCATTCTCAACAGCTGGTTTTGTTGCTTTGTGTGACATTATCACTTGTTGCATTGATGATTATTTTATAAGAAACAGTGCATTTTACACTGTTACACAAGAACATACAAGTAATCAATCCACAGACACTTAGCCGTTTTATTTTAAGGATATTGATTTAGCCTGTTGTCACAGTAAATGTCCTTCTTATCTTAGCTTTTGTTTGTCCTCTGCCTTGAGCATTTTAGGGGCCTCCCCCACACTCTGCCAACTTCCCGTACAATGTGTTTCACTGTTACTGTAGTGTATTGATCCTCCTCCCCTTACTTTCCTACCTTCTGTAATGGCTTCTCAATAAGTGCAGAGATCCATGATTGATTTTGCCATTGCCTGTGTTCTTGCAGTCATTATGTTATAATTTGCACAGGCCATAATAGGATCTGATAGCCATGAGTATTCACAAATCACTTTCCCATTGAAACACAACTGGATTCACAAGAATACAGTTAAGATCTTGTACCAAAGAATAGCACTCTAAACTCAAATATATTCCATCATTACATGTCATTTTCACAATCTACGCTTATTATAATAACTTCATATAAGAACATTTTACATGTGGAGAAAAATATTACTTTCTTCAGCCACACCTCATTCCAAACTTGTCTTGTGTTGTTCTCTCCATATTTTCTTTAAAATACCTATTTGACATCTTTTACTTTCTCTCCCTTACTCCCCACTAGCCCAAGCTATGACCTTTTTGGCAGCTGTTTAAACAGATTAGCTTTATAAGAACCATGCACCACTGATGACTGTTTCATGGGTTTTGATCCTCATTCTGTGGGAGAAGGAAACTAGGGATGAAATTGGGGGGGGGGCAGTTGGGTGTGAAGAGAAGGGGAACAAGTAAGGTAAACTATAAAAAAAATAAGAAATAGGAGTTTAGGAAAAGCTAATTTTGGGGAAAACCTAGGAAACAAAAATCCAAGAAAAGACAGCAAAGAGGTCCGGTAGTAGTGTTATTGACAAGAAGTACAGAAAGTCAATGGAATACCTGACATAAGTAACAGACACATAAATAGGAAGAGATTGAGAAATGGAGGTCAGACAAAATGGATTGGTAGATGGGAGGGGTCATATGTCAGTGTAACTGATAGTGGACGTAATACATTGCAGGCAGTAAAATAGAGAGGGATGGTTTTAAAGGAAGAGACAAACCTGATAGCAAGCCGGAAGATATATATAAAAATGACATGTATCAATATCTCATTACCCTCAAGGTCCAAGTCTTGGAAGCTTGGGTTGGTCTGGAAACTTCAAGAAAACTAAAGATGCTATTATTCAAAAACTGGGGCTGGTCTATATTGTTGTGACAATAATGTGTAAAGTTTAGAAATGAGCACTTTTTTTTGCTTTATAATTCAATGAATAAAAACATTAATAAATCAGTACATATATATTGTTTTCTCTTTAGCTGAGTAAACTTCCTCAACTTTTTGAATGGTATCTTAAAAAAAAAGTTCATTTTTTTAGTTTATGAAACCAGATTCTAAAGCACCATTATTTATACATCATATGCCAATTTATTTGAAATGTTATAACCTGAACATTATCAGTTATTTAGGTGTATTGGGCATTACAATACATAACATTGATAACCAATATGGAAGTAAATATATCAACTCTCAACTAACCATTCCATGCCTCTGCGTTCACTATCATGCTTCTCCAACCGTGACAAACAGGCTATTATTTAGAGCTCTTGTCCTGAATAAAATTACCTATTTCAGCTACAGCACCAACATGATACATTTTTTTTCTCTTTTATTTCCGGAGCATCCACCAGTTTAACCCATTTTAGTCTCACCATCTCCATGAATGCATTTTCCTCTGACCAGTTGACTGCTTGTTGCACAGCCCTATTAGTCAGTTAGCAGCCTGCAACACCAATTTATATAAGTCTTTTGTTAATTCACACACAAAAAATCTCATCTGATTCTTTTAAAAGCGTCAGAACTCCTATTCAGACACAAGGCAAACAAGTCCAAATTGTATAAGTGGTGATCTCAATGTGCCTGGTTACAGACACCTTTGTGACTTTTTTGTAAGGGCAAAGTCATAGCAGACTCCACCCAACAGACCTTGATTGGCTTTTCTTACCATGTGATTTTGTGGGATATTCCAGAACTGGTCCAGACTGCTACATCCCTAGAGGACTACGCAGAGCCGTCCCAAGGCATAAGCAAACTAAGCGCCGGCTTAGGGCTCCAAGGCCACTAGGGGGCCCCCATGAGCATATTATTGAGGCTATATTGAGGAACGACCCGGGTAATAGAAGTCAAATGTGAGCATTAATAGTGCTTCTTTCCTATACTTTTTTTAACTAAATCTTTTTCACATAGTTTTAGTAACATACATTTACAAAGCCTTAAGAGTGACTTCATCTAATTATTCATTGTTTGTGTTACCATTTAGGTTACCTCATTTCAGGTAACTTAATCTATATCATTAAGAATTTGGTTGATATTTATTGTTTATTTTATTCTGTTTTTTTTTTCTACTAGTCTGACAGCTGTTTATAACATGATACAATAACATCAATTGTTTAAAAAAATTGCTGTTACAAATGTAACAGAAATTGGTGCTTTGTGACAAAGGAATTCAGATTAAAATTAAACTAATAATAATAAGTAAATAATAAATAAAATAAGGATGAAGTAAAAGTACAACAGGTATCAATTATCCATGTACCGCTGCTCACCAGGCACCAATATTAATGTCCGTTTTTTTTATAAAATTAAACAAGCAGACATTATTAGCTGGTTAAAAACTGAAGTGACGGGTGACGGAGAAAGTTAAATTAGGGTTTATTGTAAACACGGAAAAGGGGTTGTGCACCTTTCGAGACAGCTGAGCAGCAGTGCTTATCAGTTAGTCGGATTTGGGGAAGGGTTAATCATTTTATCATTTCAAGTATCAGTTACTCATAATTGTTTGTGAATGCTGCTTGTCAGCAACAGGTGTGTGAGGGACATTGACGTATTAAACTCTATTCTGTTTATTTTTGTTTGTATATCCGTCATCGAGAGGATTTTCCTACAGTTTGTAGCAATCTTTAAAACTGCCTTCTTTAAGGAAACGTTGTCGTTAGCTCCAGCCGGCCCATACCTTGATCGAATAGATTTTTTGTTGCAAAGGCAAGCAGGTAAATCTGTCTAATAAAAACTAAAAAAACTAATCTGAAGACACTCAAAAGAGTTTCCACATCATAGAGTGGGATTTGAGACCCTTGACTTAGTGAATAACTAACATCTAAATTTCCCATACGTTTAACTTTTCTCTCTGCCAACCTTCACGCACCTTCGGTTTTATCAGGAATGCATTGGTTGCAGCTTTATTTCCTCTGCGCTGCGGCAATTTCCATAGCATCCTGCAGCGTTAAGATAAAAAACCATATGTGGCAACCTGGACATGATTGATCATTCTTAATTTGATACTATTCATAATATTTTTCCAATGGTATTACTTATGTTTCTGATTATTTTCCCTTTGGAGACAAAGCAATGGCATAATTTCAGCATATAACACATACATGTGTAAAGACATGTCAGGCTGTCAATACAAATTAAACAACAATGCAACAGCTGCATTCAATTTATTGTAGGTGTGTGAATCATCAACAAGTGATACTGACTAAAATTGAGGGCCCCAAAATCCAATACTGCTTACGGCCCCATTGAGGCTTGGTCCAGCCCTGGGACTATGGCTTTGAAAAATAATTATTTTTGTTTTCTGAGTTTTGCCAACAAGTCTTATGAATCCCGAGAATAGAAAACTCCTACTGTCGCAATTTGGCTAATGTTGGTACTCACAGTAGGCACAGTCCAGTGTGGGCGAATAACAAAGCCATGATCGCGGAAGTGTGATACCTGGCTTGGTAGTGGTTGTGTAGTTGGTGTCATTGAAACACTTGTTTCCTTGTTCTTTGTCTCTGGGCAATGGTGCAGGAGGCCTACATGAACCAGTTGCTATTATATAGCTTTTTGTCTTGGTGTCTGGAGGCAGCATAATGTCATAATGTTTTCGATCTGTGCCTGTGGGCAGAGAAATCCCTTACCCTACAGGTGCACTGGTGGGCCTAGCCGAGTCCACCGACTCAGGACTATGAGGCTGCGGTGGTGGGGAAGTCTCCTCCTGGCCCCCCAGCGGTCGAGTCAATGGTGCTTCATTTGTGGAGGTAGCTGGTAAGCTATCCTCTGGTGTTGCCTCCAACAGGACAGTGGCATTTTCCTGTGTTGCAGTAAAAAACTTTTCCAATTTTGTCATTTTTACCTTAACATCATCCTGGCTCTTTTATTATTTCCTCTTTTGTGCACTGCTTTTGTGTTTGGGCTTACTAAACTTGATGCTCGGCTATTATTGTTGTCTATTTTCTTTAGCTTACTTTTTACCTTCTGAAAACAACTTGCATCTGGTCACCAGATGACAAATTTAAATGTATCATTATGTCTGACAGGTAGCCTCTGATTGGACAAATTGTAATTTTCTCCTCACATACCAGCCACTCAACTATTCCGTTTACCAAAACTTTTTATTTTTTATTTTATTTAATTTTTCTCCCTCCTTCATGGGCCCCTGGCGGCATCTAGGCCCTGGTGCACCTTCACCGGTTGCACTGCCGATAGTTACGCCTGTGGTGAGTCTACTGCAACACATAAAGTTTAGGTTACATGTGTTGAGGAATTATATATCACAGGGATTCTGATTTATTCAAGGGTACTATTTTGTGAATTCTCAAAGCAGATGGGTCCCTTGTGAGGATTTGTTTTCAAAATATTGTCTCTATACTAATATTACGTGTCTTTGCTTTTTCATATATTATTGTTTTGAGGCAAACTAAGTCCCACAGCAATTTTTTTATAATGACAGGTAAATTACATGTGAAAAATAATAGTTAAAAGACAAAAAGGACACAAGATAAACAAAAACTACTTTTGGTTTTGAAACTTCGGAAAAGTTTCAGGATAAGTGTCATAACTTTGACCACAAACTTGTTAATTTATTAAAACAATCCGAAACCTACTCTAACCGGTGACTTACTCTATATTCTGTCAAATTCACAGTTCTCAGCATACTAGAACACACAAACACATGTTAGGACAATAAATTGTATGACGAGAACATTTCCACTCAATTCCCCTGTTTTATTGATCCTGGAAAGAAATTAGTAAGAGTTATTATAAACAGAGAATGGTCTGCAAAGACGGTTAAATACTTCAAAGCTGTAAAGTCCGTCATTTGTGCACCATTTTATTTAAAAAGAATTTTTATCCTTTTGCACTGGTACCAAATTTTAAATAACCATAAACATTATTGCACCCTTTCCCAATTTGTTTCTAACCTGTTTATTATTCTGATTCAACCAAAATAGAAAAAAAGAAGAGCTGAAGTATACATTTCATCAATTATTATGTGCCAAATCATTTTTCTTCCTTTAAAAACCTTGACATTTTTTCTTATAGAACATTTTGCCTTCCACTGGTGAAATATGCTTTGCAATTTATCTGTGTGTGGGGTGCACAGCAGATAAATAAAATTTGTGTAAGTGTGTAAGTGCTTTACCCATGAACCTGGCTGATACCTTTGTGCATAAGGGTGATGAACAATCCAGTAAATTAAAACAGGGTTATCAATGGATCAATAAATTGATATACAGTATGCCATCACTTTATAGACTGAATTTTGAGTGTTTTCAGCCATTCTTCGATATACATCGTCCCTCTGGATGCAATTAACATTTACTGACATTCTAATGAACACTTCTGTCTATTCCTCTGTGATTTTGTAATCAGTGAGGCTTACTGTAAACAATAAGATTTCCAAACTGTTAAATAGTCCCTTGACTAAGCCCTAAAATGTCAGGTATATGAATTGGCAATTTGCTGGTAAACAATGTAATTATCTTAAGAGATCAGAAAAATAAGATGAAAAAAAACAAAAAAACATTTTTCCTCTAGACATTTGGATTGGAAAAATCATGTTACATTAACTGGTGATTGTATGTGAACATAGTAGTACCTGTCATAAGGGTAAACAATTATTTGGGTGAAGAAAAAGAAAGAAAACTGACAGAGCATGTATTATAGTGTGCAATGGGGGTGTTTTAATTATCTGTTCAGAGGGGATTGGGCACAGATTAGAATCAGACTGTAACCATTGGCGATAGTATATCAGAAAGAGGGGCTGGTCACTGATGTGACAAGGGTCCCCCAGAAGGGCTGATGCTGCCAGATTTACCCCTTGTTCTGACAACTGTAAAAGGTATCTCACATATTGTTATAATTAGGACCAGGCTAGGAGTCCTTTGTGCCCTTCACATGTTTTTTTTTTTTTTATGGATGCAAGAACAAAGCCCCATAAGCATTAGCAAAATTATATATAGTGACCTACGAGAAAGTATGATACTAAATGTAGGTCTTGAAAAATAGAGTTCCAATGTGCATGATTAATGACCAAGGTAATTTATCAGTTTTATTAAGGTTTTCTTTTCTTTTTTTATAAAACACTTAAATGGTTCCTTGCATATTAAAAAATAATCTTGTGCCAGAAGATGTTTTTTTTCCATTACAAAAAGGATTTACAATTGAAACATATGCATAGTGGATACATATGTGCTGTGCTAAATAAACTATGGTTGTTGTTTTTCTAACAACAGTAAACATACCATGTAAAACTGATTTAGTATACAGTTTAGTGGGTGACCTTATAAAAATTCTAATGAAGTATAAAAATATTGTTAGGCTCGGTTAAGAGAAATTAACCTTAAGTAAACATTTTGCTATATAGAGTTTGACGCTTTCATTTTGTAAAACTAAAATTTAAGATTCAATACTGAACTTGTTCAAAATTAATATGGAATGTAATTGTAATTTATAATCATGTACTTTTTTGGAATGCAATTCTAATTCATGATCATGTATTAAAAATTCCTACAATTGATACATGAGTGCTATAAACTTTGACCTTACTTTGTATTCTAAAACTTTTTCTAAACATTATTCTACTAAACTAAGTACATTACCTGCTGCAAAGACTGTCAAAGTACTGTTTTTTTTATTTTTTATTTGCAGGCGGCTTAGCTTTGGAATTGCAGAGTATGTACAGCCACATTGCTTACAGCCGGTTTTAAATAAAATTAAAGTAAATTGCTGGCAGCCTCAGTGGTATGTTAATGAGCCATGAACAAAAGACCATGTCTTGCTGAAGTAATGTCAGAGAACCTTGTAGGCAGTGTACAAAAACTGTAAATGGACTGTATTGTCAGATTAGGAGAAACTAACAAAACATGATGGCCTGTCGGGAGCACAGAAAGTCTGAGCACCTGTTGTGAATGGAAGCCTTTTTCAGATTTTACTTTCAGCTTAAGGAAACAAACTGTGGAAGTACAGGGGGTTGGACAATGAAACTGAAACACCTGGTTTTAGATCACAATGATTTATTAGTATGTTGTAGGGCCTCCTTTTGCTGCCAATACAGCGTCAATTTGTCTTAGGAATGACGTATGCAAGTCCTGCACAATGGTCAGGGGGATTTTAAGCCATTCTCCCTCACGATATTGGCCGGGTCACCACGCAATGCTGGTGGAGGAGTTGTGGTGTACATTTCATTCTGCCGTGATTCGAGCAGCCATGGTTTTATGTTTTTTGGATACAATCTGGGTTAGCACCCAAACATCCCTTTCAGACAGCTTCCTCTTGCGCCCACAGTTAATCCTATTGTTGGTGTTATGCTGACAAAGCCCTGTATACCGTGGCTCATAATACATTGCAAAGACTTGCTGTCTTGGTCACAGATGCGCCAGCAAGACGTGCACCAACAATTTATCCTCTTCTGGTATGTCACCCATAATAATGTGTGATTTGCAATATTTTGAGCAAAATTGTGCTCTTACCGTGCTAATTGGACCTTCACACTCTTACCGGTGCAAAGTAAAATTAATGAAGACTGGCCATCAAGGGAGGGATCCACAACTCCATCTATTCATCTGATTTCAAAAAGCCTGAGTAGAGAATGCCCCAGAAATCACCTGAAACCACCCCAATGGGAGCCCATGATCAATTCCTCCAGTAGACCTCAAACTCCAGGCCCTTTAGCTTTCTTTTGTTATCAGAGACTGTAAATTCCAAAAGCAGTACATGTTAAGAAAAAATGTTGAAACCTGGGCTTTTTGTTATGTGTATAATGTAATAAAAAAGTTTTGCTGTGACTCATTCATGCATATTTGAGCCAATTTGGGGTTGCCTTGACTCCTGCTCTTGCAATTCACTACCCATTTTCCCAAAGCTAAGCCTTTGAGCTTCAGTGTCCAGTTGAGCTTCTGCCTTCCGGAATTCCCCTCATCACCGCCTTCTCCACACACCTCCATCACCTAGCAGCAACAGCCATTGGCAAACACCTGACAGAAATAAAGTAACCTAAGTTGCTTTTTTCATACTACATAATGTAGCTTCTTTTTACAACAAAATACAACATTCCTAAAAAGAAAGGTTGTTAAAAAAGTATCAATAGATGGCCTAGAGAATACTTTTTTTGATGCCATGCTGAGGGGGTATGATTTTTTTTTAGGAGACAAGCTAATTTCCAGGCATCAGATATGGCTATGATGTGAGGAAAAAGATAAGATAAGATAAGATAAGATAAGATAAGATAGACTTTATTCATCCCGGAGGAAATTGTTGTGCCAGAGTAGGTTACAATTAACATTTTACATGACACACTCATCTCACATACAACACAGTACAGTACACAATAACCATATAACAGTAAGTACACTACTAATTATCCCTCCTGCAGATGGAGGAGGAATTGTACAGTCTGATAGCCACAGGTAAGAAAGAACTCCTTTGGCGTTCTGTGGTGACTCTCGCTGGTCTCAGTCTCCGGCTGAAGGTGCTCTGACAGGCTGCCAGCGTGGCATGCAGGGGGTGGGAGGTGTTGTCCTTGATGCTGAGCAGCTTCCTCAGCATCCTCCTCTTTAACACCTCCACCACAGATACAAGTTCCAGTCCCAGGACAGAGCCAGCTCTCCTGATGAGCTTGTTGAGTCTGTTGGTGTCAGCCATCCTGAGCCTGCTGCCCCAGCGAACAACAGCATAGAAGATGGTGCTGGCGACCACAGAGTGGTAGAATATCAGCAGCATGGTCCTGCAGATGTTTGAGGATCTGAGCCTCGTGAGGAAGTACAGTCTTCTCGGACCCTTCTTGACAGCATGCGTGTTCTTAGACCACTCCAGTTTATTGTCTATGTGGACGCCGAGGTATTTGTAGTCCTCCACTATGTCCACTGCTGAGCCATTGATGGTGACGGGGTCTGAGCGGGTCCTCTGTTTCCTGAAGTCCACCACCAGCTCCTTTGTCTTCCCACGTCAAACTGCAGATGGTTCAGCCCCCACCACTCCACAAACCTGTTCACCACACTCCTGTACTCGGCCTCCTGGTCCCTGCTGATACAGCCCACGATTGCAGAGTCGTCCGAGAACTTCTGCAGGTTGCAGGACTGTGAGCAGAACCTGAAATCCCAGGTGTAGAGCGTGAACAGGAACGGAGACAGAACTGTCCCCTGTGGGACCCCCGTACTGCTCCGTATGATGTCTGATGTATTCTCTTACAGTCTTACTTACTGTGGGCGGCCTGTGAGATAGTTGTTGATCCAGGCCACCAGCGGAGCGTCCACCCGCATGTCCAGGAGTTTGTTGCTGAGAAGAGCTGGTCGGATGGTGTCGAACGCACTAGAGAAGTCAAAGAACATAACTCTCACCGTGTTGCCTGCTTCCTTCAGGTGCGAGTAGACTCGGTGCAGCTAGATGATGGCGTCTTCCACTCCCATCCGGGGCTGGTACGGGAACTGCAAGGGATCCAGTGAAGGTCCTACGATGGTACGCGGGTGCTTCAGGACGAGCCACTCTAGTGACTTCATGACATGTGACGTCAGGGCAACCGGCCTGTAGTCACTGTGTGTGGTGGGTGTCTTCTTCTTGGGCACAGGAACCAGACATGAAGTTTTCCATCGGTCGGGAAGGACCCTCTGGCTTAGGCTTAAGGTCACCATGTGACCCACTCACACAGCTGAGTGGCACATCCTTTCAGCACCCGGGGGCTGAGGCCATCAGGACCAGCTGCCTTTCCCGGACGCAGCCCACTGAAGTCTCTTCTCACCTCTTCTGCAGTGTTGGTTATAGGGAAGGGCAGGGAGAGTCCCTCAGATGAAGAGGGGCAGGAGGGCTCTGTTGATGGTGAAGCCGTTGAGGAGATTTGGTGTTGTGAGGGGGGTGCAGGGTGGACGGGTGTGGTCGATGAAGTGCTAACAACATCGTTGGAGGAGCTGGAGGGAGGGTGAGCAGTGACTGTCTCATCAAACCTGTTGAAAAAACGGTTTAGCTGGCTAACCTCTTGTAGGTCTCCTTCCTTCAGCTGGTCGCCCTTCCTGCTGTGACCAGCTATGGCTCTCATCCCACTCCACACCTCCCTCATGTTGTTCTGCTGGAGCTTGCTCTCCAGCTTCCTCCTGTAGCTGTCCTTCCCCTCCTCAATTCTCACCCTCAGTTCCCTCTGTACTCTCCTCAGCTCCTCTCCGTCCCCACTCCTGAATGCAGCCTTCTTCCTGTTCAGTACTGCCTTAATGTCCCTGCTCACCCAGGGTTTGTTGTTTGGATAACAGCACACAGTTTGGGTGGGGATGATGGTGTTGGTGCAGAAGTTAATGTAATCCGCAATGCAGTCCGTGAGGTTATTGACGTCCCCTTCATGTGCCTCGCAGAGAACATCCCAGTCTGTTGCCTCAAAGCATCCCTTGAGGGTCTCCTCAGCCTCTGGTGACCACTGCCGAACAGTTCTGGAGTCCACAGGTTGCCTCTGGACAGCAGGGATGTAGAGTGGCTTCAGGTACAGAATGTTGTGGTCAGCTCTGCCGAGTGGAGGTAGAGCTGTGGCACTGTATACATCCTTAACATTAGCATACAGCAGGTATATTGTGTTATTGTCTCTGGTTTTAAATTCCACAAACTGCTTGAAGGTGCGTAAAGTTGAGGTAAGAGTGACATGATTAAAATTGACAGAAATTGCGATGAAAGCGCTGGGGTGCACTGTCGGCAGTCTGGCGGTCGCAGATACGATTACTTCACACACCCCGCGATGCGTCTGCACCCGGTGGAATGTAAACGATGATGACAATGGCATGGGAAAACTCACGCGCCAGATGATATGGACGCAGGCTGACTGCTAAAAGTTTGATATCCGGTGAACTCCTTCACAGTAACATGTCCCGGGTGGCACCACGTGTTATTAACGTAAACAGCGACTCCCCCTTCCTTCTTCTCACCGCTGTCGGCGCTACTCCTGTCCACTCGCACCAGCTGAAAGTCAGGCAAACTCACCACAGAGTCGGTTATGTCGTCGTGCAGCCATGTCTCCGTGAAGCACAGGAGCGATCCCTCACGAAACACACTGTCGCTCCTTGTAAGCACCGTTAGTGCCAGCGATCTCACATTTCCCATTTACCAGTTCTTTGGGGATATCGTGTGTCTCCCATAACGGTATGCTCCTCCGGAGCTCCATCAGCTGGTCCCTTGTGTAAACAATGTGAGCATGGCACTGCTACGCTCAGGCCGGGGCCACGCTGGTAAAAAGTACGCATAATTGGCTTAAATTAATAAGTAAACTGTTAAATTAAACATTAAGAATGACCTAAAGAAGGCCAAAAAAAACGTAGAATAAACGTAAATAAATATGTTCTTTTTGATATGTTCAGCATTTTCAGACATTAATAATAATTGCAGGTAACAGTTACTTATACCCCTTTGTGTCTTAAAAACACACAATACACCCTATTTAATAGGCTGGCTTATAAGACTTTTGATGTTTTCAAATGCTATCCTGGCCTCTATTTTGTCCATAGTCGGTAATGTGCGTTTTGAGGGGCTGCTGTTTGACATTATGGATTTTTGTGCGGCCGAAATCAACTACTTCATTCTAAAGTAAATGTTTTACAATGCATGCCTGCTGTTTCATTTAGCTAATAGGAATCTCTAGTCTAACACAAGGGAATACTAGACTTTTTGAAAGCTCCTCGTTGTGCCATTTGTTTTGGCGGGTCACTACATAGACTGGATGAGAAATCCAGTCTTAATCTATCCAGGTTTTCTTCAATGATGCTGCCTAGCCCATTTGTCCAAATTCCTTCTTAATGCAATGCACCAACCTGCTGAAGCACCTCTTCAACACTTCTTAAAATAGAAGCATTGTTTTGCTCCTCTTTTATATTAATGAAGATACTGCATTTTCTAAGAGCATAATAAGATGAATATTTCTAACAGTTACTGTAATTTACGAATCCAATTCTCTTAGTTTCAAGTATTTTAACTTTTAATTTTAGGAGGCTGTTTGGCTGATATGTGATCAGGTATCTGCAGAGTGTGAGAAACATAATTCCTTTTGAATCTGAACAACTTTAAAACTGAGATATCTTTCAGTAATATTTCTTCTGTAATTATTTGCTGTCATAAAAACTTAAATTCACCTGGGTAAGAGTTCTTAAGTCAATAATTTCATGTAATATAGTACTTTTCCTTTGAATAAGTAGGCTTGAGTAAAGCATTTGAATCCAGCATTACTTCTGTGGGCGACTATTGGGTCAATTGTTTAGCCGACTCTAAAGTCAATTTAGATGTTTAAGGCATTGTAATAAACTAGCCGATAACTCAGCTTGATAGCTTTGAGTTTAATACAAGTTTGAGATAATACAAGGTCAGCAGGCTGGATTCATTCTTGATACTATAAGTACTTGTCAATAGCCCTTCATTTGTACGTAAAACAGATTTACTCATAACTGCGACTCTCAGATTACACAGTTTGCTTGACAGGTCAAAATTGGATCCCCTTCGTTTTTCTTGCCTGAGTGATGTTTCATGTTTCTCTGCATTAAATGTCTGTTTAATGTTTGAAACATTGCTCTTTTCTTCCTCTGGCTATTCTGTTCTCATCTTTGTTTTACACAAAGGGGAGATTGTGCTCTCACAGTAGCGCGTACACTTTAATGTGGGTTGACAATGTGACTTGCTCCTCAGCTAAATTTCATCGTATTAGCTAGCTAACCATGCTGCCACCATATGACCCACTGACCTTCCATTTCTACTAATAGTTTTTTCACTTGCAGCAAATGGTTTCTATTTGCCACATTCAGTCTTTACTTGTGTGGAATGATAATCATTTATATTCATGTTTCTTTCATATATTCATGTTTCTTTTAATACTAGAAGTGTTTGCATATAACACGAGCTATACCTTTCCTGATAAGGCTTGTTTGTTCTTTCTCTGGTAGCTGAGTCAGGGTGGAAGGGGAAGTGCTTCCTGTCATTCTTAGGAGTAAATCTGTTAGTTAAAGAAGGTGGAAGGTGCTTGTCCTCTTTGTTCAGGTAAAACCGGGTCAGCGAGGTGCGGGAATGACGGTTTCTGAAGCAGTTTGTGTCAATCACATGTGAATGTTTTGTGACTCTGTACACTCCCTAATTTCAATAAAAACAGGGGATCCATCACACTGACGGTCTCGGCTCGGAGGAACTTGGACGATCCACGAGATGTTTTTTGGCTGAGTGGATCTGAGTTTGTATTTTTATTTGAACATTGTGAGTACCTGAATATGCTGTCCTGAGATCAACCAACATGGGGAAGTCAAGGTGGACTTCAACACTTGCTTGTAGTCCTATTGTGGTCCAAATATCAAAGTGATTATGGTAAATAAACACACACACACACACACACACACACACACACACACACACACACACACACACACACACACACACACACACACACACACACACACACACACAAGCTGTAGATGCTTCTTTAAGTTCTCTTTATTAAAAGTGGCTATTGACTAGGTTTGAAAAATTATATCTCAAGTACAGTACAAGTAGTACAAATACAACTCTGTCATTCAAATCTAATGTCACAGAAGAAAAGGCTTTTTATATATTAATTTAGTTATTTTGTAGTAATTTTCTTTTCATAACTGGATAGGGCATTTTACATAAAAATCATCTTCAAACTTTATCCAACTCTGCTTTTTACGAACATCATTTAACCTTTTGAATTGAACTTTTTTAATTTTGTAAAGGCAACTGCTCAGTGTGTTTATACAAATAAAAACTACATTGTGGGCTACCGCTTTCTCTGCCCCTAAGCCAGTTTGTTTGTCAGACTAATAATTGCCCACTATGACAGCTTGACAGAAAATTCACTGTTCGCTATAACTTCAATGTGAAGTGGTATTTGATAAATTGTTGTACATATAAAAAACCTCCACTAATGAAAATAACTTAAATCACCGTAACAATTGAATTTAAACTGATTATGAATTTGCTTGCAACCCCGATATAGTTCCGTTAACACATGAATAAAGAAATTACATTTGTAGTTAAGGGATATCTATTTCATTACCATAAGTTTTACTCTTTATTTTTTACTTGTGTTTAGCCTTTATTAGGCCCAACCATGGGAGGAAGAAAAAGAACAGAAATAGTTTCACACAAAAAAGGAGAATAATAAAACCAATAAACTAAACACTAAAACAGAATACACAGTAATAACCCATTTTCATGCAAAGCTTATAGGAAGGGGGAGTCACAGCCCAGTGTCACTGTGACACTCCCATTGACATCAAAGAGCAGCAAAACTTGGAGAGAAGTAGAGTAGTTTATCTTTGCTTGCATGTCTCTACATGCTGCAAAGGGGAAGACAGGGCAGCGGATGCCTTGTTTGCCAAGTGAAAGATAGTATCTTCATAGAACCCTTGCATAACAAATACAGTACAGTCTTCTGTTTGTGTATCAAGTACACTGCACCCATTGGTGGACTGGCCATCTGGCATACCAGGCATTTTCCCAGTGGGCCAGGATGCTTCTGAGGCTGATGGTCCTGACACTTCTTTTATTTACATAATGGTCTGATCAGCCTACAAAGTCAGTAAATCGGCAGCCCACTGACACTTGTCTGGCTCAATCACCCTGTTAAACACTAACCTCTTTCCTTTTTGTCAGGTCTCCATAATGCATTGTGTCAAAAATAAAAAAGTCCATGCAAATGTCTATCGGGTAACCATGGGCCCTTGAAGCATGCACTTGACATGAGTACTGGTCCAGTCATGTCACAAAACATCTCTCTTTGGCTTTATGTGCCGATGTGAAGTGGGGAGTATGATCAAAATGGAGAGAAAAATAGGGGAGGTGAAGAGAAAACACAAGAAAAAAAGAAACATGCTTTTCAATCAGTTGTCAGATGTGTCAAAATGCATGGGAAGCAACTGTTTTTCTTCTGCGTTGTTAGTGATCTTATACATTCATAGACAGAACTGACAGAACAGGATGTGCTGCAGCTGATGGTTACAAAGTTCAGGTGTTGCTTAGATGAGCTACATAATAATTTAGATCATACCATCCTGGTAACAGATGCAGCCTGGTGGCAGAGTGCATCTTGCATGTTGTTAGCAAAATGACTGTTGAGGATGAAGAATAAAAAACTAAATATTGGAGTACCGTTTTTGTTTTTTTATCGTATTAGTTTTGTCCAGGTTGTCTCAAAAAGTAAACTATTGTTATTACAGATTAAATACCTTAGGTACAGAAAAATATTTTTTAAGGGATGCACTTATATCAAAATATGAAATATATTATAAGATATTACTTCAGCAGTTGCAGCGGTATTTAACTATAATTACTAACATCACACATTCTAAATAAACTTATTGACAAATTGTATAAGCATTTACACTACCCACATTGATTCTCCTCTCTAAATGCTCAACAACCCAGTGCTGCATTTTTAGTACTGTCAGATGACCCCACAAACATCATATGTCCAACCTACTCCCATCTCCCTCCTGAAATACATAAACAAAAGAAACTGAGATGGACATAGACATTGGTCGTTCATATCAGCCTGGTTTTACTGTGTGGGCTGATACATAAACAAAAAAAAGGACTATCAGCATTGTACATCAATGTATTGTATATGCCTTGTAAATATTTTTTTTATTATTGTCAGGAAATGGGGTTGTAGCTGGGTTTGTTGTTTACTGTGTTTTCTAGTTGGTGTAGCTCATCTATGTAATGAAGCCTGCAGCATAAGAAGAGAGCTTCACCAGTCACTTATAACCTGATAAGTGACATGGTAACACCAAGTGACTTGTAAGAACATTTGCTCCAAAGTTTCTCTTCATTCGTGCGCTATCATTGTGATGTCACTAGTAATTTTCTCGCATGTACTCATCCCAGGTTCCATCTCCAGTATCCAGAAGCCAGAACTCAAGCCTGCCAGATTTCAAGGATCATCACTAGGAGTGGTAACCCCTTTCATCTCATTGGATCAATCTTCCATCTGCACTACCTATCTGCTCCAGCACCATTACAGCAGTCAAAGCTCTTATCACCAAGCTGCCTTTAGGATCTCCTATGTGAAACTCAAGCCCACAACCCCGGAGCCACTTACCTCTCCCTGGCAGACAACCATCCTCCACGAGTAAGATTCTTAATTGTGGATACTTAATTAACTTCCTCTATCTTTCTCCCCACTTCTCCCGTTATTCAATAGAAAAGATTCTTAACCAAAGCGTTTCATAAATCAAATGGGATGTCTAGGGTATGTCTAGGAAGAATTTTTCACCTTGCCTGAAGATGACTGCATTAAAACCACAGGGCCTATGAACCGAAGGTGCAAAAGTCCAAGCTTCTTTATTCATCTGACCTGCAGAACACATAGACCCACTGGGCGTTTCTAATCTTTTCATCAGGTTATGGTTATTAATGGAAAATTTACTTAGGAGAAATGAACAATATACAAATTCTTCTTCACATTTGTGGAGTTTATAGGGTTTAGGGTAACAGGCCATAAGGTTTATGTTTTGTAAAATTAAGAAAAAAAATCACTTTACTTTAGTAGCAGGAGATAATTCTGAATTTTGTGGTGTTTCCCTTTTCTTCTCAGCAACTTGCAATGAATAGATCCTTATATTCCATTGTTTTGTTAAAATGATATTGACCGCTGCAAGCCATCATAGTTCATACATACAATAATGTTTAAAATATTGGTATCTAAACTGACACTGAAATGTATAAATATATAAAACTATTTAAACACAAATCATTTAAAGTTTTAGGTTTTCCAGCTCTAAAATGTTTTTGGCCATTAAACTAATGAAGATGATTTCATGCTTTTCTTTAATATAAGTATTTATGATCCTGGGAAAACAGACAAATATGTCTTAGGGAGTTGCGACTAATATCACTGAGTAATTTGGCACAGAGTGTCCCTTTTGTAAAGGCCAAAAGAGAGAGAAAAGACCTGCAAGAAAGGTTGACACTGCTCTTATGAGTGTGTATGCCTTTGACTTTGTGTGTATATGTCAGACTAAATGTAGGAGAAAGGATTAGATTGGTCTTGATTACAGCTGATAGGTTTATTTGAGGAAGGTCAGTAAGACTTGGGAGAAGACCAAGACAGAAGTTGCTGATGGGGATGATAGGAGAATTATGGTACCATTACCAAAGGATGCATTTTTACCTACAGAATAAATTACAAAAACACAAAAGCAAATGGTCCTGAGTGGTAAAAATATATTTTATCTGAATAAAAATGCAAGTAATGGAAAAAGTAACCAAAAAACAACAATATGAAGACATTGTTTCAGCATCAATTTTCTTCTATACTGATGTTCTTCTTTAACAGGTCTTTGAGATTGGACATACCCACAGGTGTTGAGTTGTCACAAAGAATATGTCAGCATAAGGCCCCCATGGCTCATCAGAAGTGTCAATCCTAAAATGCTGTGCGCCATGCCAGTGAATGATAGATCTGAAGGTCAAAAAATAAACAAATGAATGACAGGTTAGAGGAAGAATATGCATATTCAGGGATTTTGGGTGTCAGATATGTTTGGTTTCAAATAAAAATCATCTGCAGATGCCTTATTATCATGATTATTTTGTAATTTCTTGTCTTGTCAAAAAAGAACAGTGTAACGTACATGTTTACAGTCAGGCAGCACCCAGATCTACTAGCAAGGTGTGGTTGTCTTATGTCCCCGCTTCTGTTTACCAGTTGTGGAAGAATCTCTTCATCCTCTTCATAATATTACCCCTCTATAGTCTGATGAACAAGCACCAATGACAGTGTGTATTTGTTTATTACTGCTATTGCCCTCCAGGCCCTCTGTGTTTGATTACACCTGCCTTGGAGGTTGCTTTTTCTGATTACACTTTGCTGTTATTTTCTCCTTGTAATCACATCCATGAATAAAGGTCTTGTGTTTTTTGGCTGTGATTTAAAATGAGGGCCTTATCTATATTTAAACATCTCTGTTTTTGGTGCTGTTTTGTTCAGTGGGTAAAGGGTGATTACTGATATCTCTGAGACTTGTTTGGGTACGATTACTTTTGCCTGGCAGGCTTCCGTTTAGAATAATTTGTGCCCTCAACAACCCTTGTTTATTTTTTGTCAACATTCCAATATTATCAGACCAATCAGTGTGGTCGCAGCCCAGTCTTCTCACCCCTCAATATCAGCTGTGTCAACAACCATAGTCAACTCGGATCCATTGTCACAACAAATGTAATTTTATCACTCAAGCTTTTTATTTGCTAATTGCAATTTGCATCCAACTTTAGAAAAGAACAAGCATAGCTCTTTTCTACTCTTCATTTTTTGCAACATACTTTTTTCAGAGAATATTGTCTAAATCCTATAATCTGTATAACAAATTGGGTAAAAAGTCCAATAGCCATGGATTTTAAGTGAGTCTGTCACCATGACAGGATAATCAAAACAACTTTAGAACACCACTTCAAAGCCACTTCACTTTTTTCTGTCATTATTGTTTTCTTTTTTCATTATTCTGGTGAGCCATAGTCTGCTTTCTTCTGTCACAGCAAAAGACAGATTTTTTATTTTTTTTATAAATGTAGGTACGCGGAAACTACACATAGGCACTTCACATCAGGTGGACATGTCTAAAATATTATTACACAGCACTTTGGAAGGATAACTTTAAGAAGCTCCCACCTTTACCATGCCATCATAGGATTGATTCTCCATGCCATCTATTAATGACGTTTACAATCATTTGCTGTACTTTATTGTAAAAATGAGCTTTATTTTATATTATGTTAAGAAAATGCCAACTTAGGATATTGTTGTCATAGGTGGGGGTTGGTAAGGCTATAGCGGCACCAAGAACCTGATTAGCCCTACCATTCCCAACCAAGAAAAAAAAAAAGGTGCAGACTCCAACAATGCCACTGCTGCACATGTAATGGCGTTCAAGCAGCTGCGAGGACAGCTGTTAGTCACTGGGGTCCTGTCACATGTTTATACGTCACTTATGCGAGCACACTTTTCAGGCTGATTCTGCATTCATTAACCTCATAGACATTATAAAGAATCAATAATCAGTTTGTTTATATAGCGCCAATTTACAACAGATGTCTTCTCAAGGCACTTTACAAGCAAATCAATAAAAATCATAGATACATTATTACAAATCAGTTTGAAAATGTTCCCAATCTAAGAAACCCCAGCAGATTGCATCAACTCATTGACTTGCAGCATTCACTCCTCTGGAATCAGCAGACCGAAACAATGGCATGTGTTTTCGTTGACTTTACAGCAATCCCTCATGATAAGCATGCATCTAGTGACAGTGGAGCGGAAAAACTCCCCTTTAACAGGAAGAAACCTCCAGCAGAACCTGGCTCAGTACAAGCAGCCATCTGGAACGACCAACTGTGCGTTTGAAGAGACAGAAAACTAAAATAGATGCGGAGGATACTGAAAAAGTTTATAGCAGCAGTTGTAGAGCGTCACTGGCAGCATCTCAGCCCATGTTCTCCTTCAAGAAGCTGTCTCAGCTAACAGAACGCCAGACCAGGTGTGGTTACTATGGAGAGAAGAACAGTAAGAGAAAACAAAAGGTGAACAAGGCTGAAATAACGGTAACTAAAGCAGATTGGACAAATTAAGAAAGTAAAGAATAGACAACTCATAGAGACGAGACGTGGGGCCACCATCCTGGAATGGTCAACCGCTCCACTCAGAATAACTTTATTAATCCCTTGTGGGGAATTATTTTCATGAAGTCCTCCCACTTACAAAGGTAAGGTAAATAAAAGAGAGATGAAAACATTTTTCAACCTTCAATATTAACGGTGTTTAACGGTTATTTACAAAAAATACAAACCCCTTTTCCCCAATATTTACAGAGTTAACTTACTAGCCCCTTTTTTAGGTACAATAATAAAAATAATGAATTACTCATTGCATTTAATCAATAATTTAATCTATCATAATGTCATAATACCGGAAACATGATTTAGCATATGTAAATTCTCATAGTAGGCTTAACGATAGAATAGAATATTCTGGTATGTTATAATTATTATTCTTAATTATTCTAAACTACCTTTAAAATATTTAAAACCAGGTTTGTGATTTGTGAAACCTTTCGCTGAATTGTGAATCTCACATAAAGGGCAATTTCAGCACTTATTTGCCATCTGCATCACACCATAACTGCCTATATTGAAGTTTCATAAATCAGAGAAAAGTTTCACAAATCACAAACATGGTTTTAACTATTCTCCTGTCTGTTTAGAATAATTTAGTCAAGGAAAGAGTATATTAAAAGTGCCAAAGGTAGCCATTTCCCAAATCGGAAGCCAACTTCAGCTTCGTGATGTCCTGTGCATCATCGACAGCTTTGCCTCCAGTCAACAAAACTGGAGGATTGTACTTGTGTGAAAATCAGCCTGAATTTAACATTGTGTACTACCTTTTTTTGCTGTCTTTTTTTTAGCTTTGTGGAGTTTGTAGTCTTTTCGCCTGCATATTTAATTTGTTGTAGACACTTGGCTGTTCTACATATATGGCTTTAAGTTAACTAGAGAAAATGTGTTGTGTTGATTCGAGTGATCTGTGTTAACGTTTGCCTTATGGCCCCTCTTATCTTTTTTTGTTCTGATCGCCTGCTATCTATGCAGTATTCTCACTCCAATGTAACTGCTGTTCTTAATGCAAATCTGTGTGTGCGCACATGCGTGCCCTTTTTTCTGGCTGTGGTGGGAGCGAATAGTTTTATTAAATACATATTCACATTGAAATTCTGGCATTTACTTAAACCCTGCTAAAATATGGGTTGTCCCCAGCATAGTCAAACCAGAAAAAAACACTGTGGTATCGCTACTGGTTGTCATGCTGTTCCACCAGGTGTTTGCAAATTGCTGCTGCCAGTAGTCTGGTGGAGAGGTGTGAGGGGAGGAAAGCTGCATCTTAGCTGGGGCCTGAAGCTCTTAGGGAAATGTATGGGTAAATAGGCAACACATGGCAGGAGCAAGCATTTTGGTACCTATCAATGGCTGCTGAGAGAGAGTAAAAGATTACTAGAACTTGCATAAATGAGACCTAGCAACAAAAATTAGATTTTTTTAAAAACAACAACTAAAACGACACTTAAGTCAACCATCAACAAACACAGGGCTGGTTGTCTAAGAAGGTTTACCTTCAGGAAACTATAAAATATTATCATTTATCATGAGACAGTCATTCAATTCCACCATGTCATACTGCTGAATTTGCCTATTGTCCTATATGTTAGCTTTTTTAATCTCAAATGACATATAGACTGAAACTATTTGATTAATTAAAAGCACTCCCACTTTACAATACAATTTATTTTGAAATTATAGCACTGGTCAGCGAAAGAAACAAAAGGTTGAATTTCGAGATCAAGTAGGCTTGAGATAATCCTGCTAAAGCAGGGATAAAGCCAAAACTCAGGTTAAACATCTAAAAGCAGGGATGAGAAGGCTAAAAAATGCTCCCAACATAGAGAGAAAGCAAATAAAATATATCATCTCTCAACATAAGAAGCAATAGATTAGTGTAGAATGATAGACAAAAATGCTAGGTATTGTTTTAATCCTGTCAGTAGGAATCCTTTAATCCTTTGTTGTCAGCATCACAGAAACACATTGGTGTTTTTTTTGTTCCATGAGGGCAATCCTTGTCCTGCTTGCCCTCCAGCTTGGGGTGGTATTTCTATGCAATAGTAATGCAGCCAAAATAAAATAAAAAATAAAAAATCCCAGTTAGTTGCACAACTACCAACCTTAAAAAAAAGAAAAATCAGTCTTAACAAAGCTCTATATTACTAATGCCACCATTTATATGTTTTAAAAAGCATTTTTTATTTGTCAAGGAGTTTTTTTGCCTGTTTTCATTACAAGGCAACATAGGCACAAGGCAACATAGGCACACACAAGACAAACAACCATGCACGAGAGATCATTTAACTTATGTTATGTTTTTAGAGTGTGGGAGGAAGTCCTAAAACCTACTCATGCTAGGGGAAGAAAATGCAACTTCAAAAATAAAAAATTCCCTCTACCCATTTTGGGAAATCTTAATTGGCGCTTTGACAACTAATGTCAAGTTTAATAATCTTCTCACAGCCTGCTCTGAGGAAATGTACTGAAATTAGTTCAATAAAATAATTTGTTACCAGGTCGCTTAGACGTAATTTTATATGATTTGTCATATTGTATAAAATTCAACTGACTCCAACAGTGATTGCTATGAACATTATGTGGATAGGGTGAAAATAAAATCTTTGAAATTACATCCAGTTCAATAAGATTATATGTGTAAACATTTTTTATTATTATTTAATAGTAGTGTTTATTTTTGTAAATCATAAAATTACTTAAAAACCAAGAGAAATAAACGGATATTCAATGTTTCATGGTGGTATTCCAAAGATTTAAGTTGGGATACCTAGGTAGTTAATACAAGAACTAATTTGTGAGGTAGTAAATGGACTAAGATGTCACAGTTCGATAATCAAGAATCTTTCTTGCATCGTCTGCCTTTCGGAAAAATTCTTCCCGGACAAGGGAATGTTGCTGTACAACAATCAATACATACAACCACCATAAGAAAATCTATAAATAGTATATATAAAACAAAATATATAAAAACATATATCCCAACACCATTTGTAATTCATCTTTCCAAAAATAAACAGCCAGCCCATACCATCCGTCAGTTTCAAACAACAATACGGATTTCAGAAAAAAAATTAAAAAAATAAATACATTCATTACTCAGCCCTGACAGGGTTATTGTATTTCAGCACATCTCACTGTCTTGGGTTATGAATGAGTTTGAAAGAACGAGAGATTAATTACTTTTTAGTTCTGTTTAGTTTTGTTTGCAAAGTTGAACAATTGGAATCTCCTAATGTAATGAAGAATCGAACGAATCTGTGAACAGACCTCATGTTTTCCATCTAAAATCACTGTCTATGTTAACTCTAAATATATTTATATAAGTTTACCTGCTTAATGCTTTGACCTTGTTTTGACACAGGAGTCCATAGCCACCTTTTTTTATTGATGTGCAGTTGTGTAGTATCACACCAAACCACGAATCTCTCCACAGCAGCTTTGTGGCTGTTTGGAATAAGCAGGCTGTCAGAAAGCTCAGAATAACTGTGTCATCTGAAAATTTTACCATATATTGACAGGGCCTGGAACTATTGCAGTCATTGGGATATTACTCGAGGCCCATTTTCTAATCAAACAGTTTTAACGACACCTCAAATTAATTAAAATAGACTTTTTTTCACCTCTGGTACTAAAAGTGTGTGGAGTTAAACCTGAAAAAGTAAATGTCGGTAATATATGAATCCCTCCACAAAACTTTGTAACAAGTAGACAGAGATGTTGTGTGGCCAGTTGCCTTCTTGCTGTAAATAGTCTTAAAATCCTTCCTGTAAAACATCTCAACATTCCAACTGCACCATAATTTACATTAATACATTTGGGCTAAACTGAGATATATTTGTTTGTGAAAAGACAGTTTTTTTTGTTTTTTTTTTGTTTTTACTATATTAAAACCAAGATAAGACATTTTTAAATAAATTGTGGCATAAATGTGTACATTAAAACAAAGCTATGCATTTTTTATTTATTGCTAAACAGCCTCTTACCCATGGTTCTCAACCAGGAAAGTGAAAAGGTGAACTGCTCCAGCACCAGCACGATAAGAATGAATAGATGACCACCCATCAAATTCTGTAATTTGAAACTATTTATATTTATATTTTCAAAGAAAAACTACAAGTTGACTTTGTTGGAACCAATAATTAATACCTTTTGTAGATTTTGTACCGTACAGTACTACAGAATATACCACTAAATGGTTACATAGATAAAAGGGAAAACAATTAGAAAATGCCAATATGCCAACCCACTGTCAGGTTTTTATATTATGGCATAACTCAGTGGAGAGTGCATCCATTTTACCTCCCCAGCAACATAGTGTGTGTCTGTTGGCTTAAAATAATGATGTCAGTGACCAAAAGGGTTTATGAGATTAAGTCCCTGGAGGAAGTCATAGGCTTTTTAAACCCAGGACAAACAGCCTCTTAATTTAATTGAGGGTGCAAGTGGGCACAAAAGTAATGATTGTCTTGATCATAAAAGGCAAGTAACAGTAACAGCGAGAGTGGTTATGAGTAGATCAAATTACACTGTGAATTAAGACTCAGCAATGACACATGCTAGAAATAGCCTACTTATGGCATTTTTAAATTCTAAACGGTTATGTTTAAAAGGTGCACAAATCAATATGTGAGACACTTGTCATTGGAAAACTTCAAAACACTCTCCTGATAGCTGATTATGGCTTCTACTCAGTGCCTTAGCATGAAAGAACAGTGGTTTTACCATTAAAAGACAACCTTCCCACATTAAACCAGTCTAAAGTGAAATGGACACCCACACACTTTACAGATCTGCCTATAAACCCCCTGAGCAGCTCTAATCAATAAAAGCCTTAGAGAGGAACAGTACTGTGAATATGTCTGCCTTGACAGAATAGAGCTTCAAAGGCTTTCTAACAAAACTTTGGAGTGTGACTGAAAATCAGCTTTTTCCCCAAAAAATCCACAATTAGAAATTGGTACATTCCTATTTTCTGAAATCAAAGTACATTTTTTCGATTCCATATTGGCTGCTTCATTGAACATTTCTTGTATGGGTAAAACCATTTAATAAAAAAGTAATGTAAAAATGCACTTTTTGGATAAAGCTTCTCACTGTTCTTAGGGCGAGATTAACATAATTTCACAGCAGGATTTCCACAGGCTAAAACAAATCTGTTCTAAAATCCTGGCTGAAGAGGAGCATTATGGTATTTATCTGTTTGTTTCTTGCTGTCTTATTTTCCATATCCCTTTTTTGTTTTTAGAAATTTAACAAATTAGTGTTTAAACAATAAAATTGAAAATTGATCAGATAACAATATTAGGTGTGTGATGAGAGAGATCAATAAGTTGTCGATCTGGGTTTTGACAGCTCCTTTTCCTTTCTCAGAAGTTGGAAGAAATGAAGAACAACATTAACATTTCATTTCAAGCATGTAGCTCCAGTAGTACAAGGGAGTTCATGATACTGTCAAAGCTGAAGAATTACATTTATTATGCAATTAGTCCCACAATACTAAATACTAAACTGGAGGGATGTTGGCATTGAGATTTAGTGTGGTGCACTGCTTTATACTTGACACACTATCCAACCCACAAACAAAAAAAGGGTAAACACAGCTGTCTTAGGTAGAAGCATACTTTATGGCTTGCTGAACATTTTTGAAAGTTAAGATAAGTTTTTCTTGATTGGGTCCTAATCAAAAAAAATCAAATGCTTGTGAAAAAGTGCCATAAGCACATCCAAAAAACTGAATCTTACAAAAGAAAAATAAATTAGGTTTCAGTTTTGCAGATGCACGAAGGACATTTTTCATTCAAAAGTGCCTTGAACTAAAGCCCCAAATATAACAAACTCACAATGAAAAACATTTGCAACTCTGCACTTTGCTTAGTAAGAACATACATGTCATGATTCATCTGTTTCCTACATCTCATTCATGTCTCATGCTATTCTTCTCATAAGCCTTCCCATTACTGTTAATTATTTATTGGTGTCACATGTGCATCTGTCTATTTAAACACCTGCTCCTTAATCACTCAATGTAATACTGTCTGTTGGCATTGCTTCCACAACATTTAAGTGGTTCTGTACATTATTGTCTTTCTTTCTCTATAATGTTCTGCAATAATCATCAATCAGTTTAACCCTTTGCAGTTGACTATATCTGCAAAATCTACATTTAGTCTGGTTTGTTATTCTGTTGTGGCCATTTATGTTGAATTTTTGTAAATAACAGGTTCTGTTTGGCTTATGGATGGCTGGATTGTGTTTTAATTGATTTGGAACCAAATATGCAACTAATTGTTGGAATTATTATTATTTGTTTGGTAACTTTTAAACCCGCCCACTAATTTAGAGTAATTAGAAACACACTGGTGGAGGATGGCTGGTTTTTTTTTTGTTTGTTTTGGCAGATGTCCAGTGTAAGCAGGAAAGGGTTTTTGCAATGATTTTTTGACCACTTTTTGACTTTGTAGATTATATTAAGTTAACCTTTTTTTACATCTAAATTGTAAGAATTTTTTTGTTATTTGCTGATTTTTTTGCAAGAAATAAAAAACATTGAATCTATCTAGTCAGAAGTGCAATCAAGTTTTACAATTATCTCCTCCCACCGATGGCTTAACTGGGATTTATTTCTTTGTTTTTTTTCAAGTAAAAACGCCGTGACAAAGTCCATTGGGGAATGCCTACTGATATGTGACAGTAGGCAGCTATTATTGAACCTGCAACCTGCTGATTGCAAAAAATAAATAAAAAAATTACGCTACAAATTGTGCCACAGTCACTCCAGTAATCAATTGTCTTCAACATTTTTATTCTTTCTTTTAAAGGCAATACAAGTAAAAAAGTATTTAATTTTTAACCTTCTCCATAAGAATTATAGCTCTGGCTGGTGTGATGGTGTACAGTTGTGATTATGGGAGTAATTAGAGATTTTACCATCTATTTATTTTGTTATATTTATCTGGGTTTTGGAAACTGATCACAGAAACAGAAATCCGGACAAGTTTCTCAGAAAAACTGTATTTTTTTCTAGGTAATCACATAGTTTTGAAAAAGCAAAAGGGAAACATAATAGTTCTAGCAAGTTCTGAATACAATCTCTGGTCTATTCTAAATGGGGTGTGCCTGCACAAAAACCCCAAAAACGGGTACTGGACTACATATTTTCAAATGCCTTAACCACCTTAACTGATTGTCACATTCTTTGTTCACCACAATGAATGAGAAAATTGAAAAAAGGCCTGTCATTTAGGCCCCACTACATCTTTCAATTATTTCCTTTATCTTACCATTTAGTGGTGTTTCCTTGAAGTTATGATACTGACACTAAACTAGTTGCATTCCTATTCTTCTGATAAGCAGTTTAAGACTATGTTTGAAACTTGATAATAGCTCCAGTTTATGCTTAAGGTCATGACCTAAAGGTACCGACAGAATCATCATTATCATCAAAAAGCAAAATCTCATCTTATAAGATCTCAAACTTCCTGAACCATGACATACTCATGAATACTAGAAACTAAACATAGAACAACAGAGAAAACTGGCATAGTTCAACCCACACCTGAAAGCAATGACTTCATGTCAACACTGTGGTCTTAGATGTTGCATTGGATATCCAGTGTAGCCCCTAAAATTGAGCCAGTTAACAAAGCCTCCTGTGGACTGGTTATCCTACCGGAACTATGGATCCCTGCCACTTTCCCAGCATTTCCATTGGCCACTTGGCTGTATCTCTGACCAGGGATTCTCAGTGTAGGTGTCTTAGTAGGTTTGTAGTTATGTCATACTCTTTAAATGTATGGATGATGAGTTAAACAGTGGTCTAAAAGATGTCCAAAACTTACAATGTTGCTTCTGGTGGTTTTTCAATAGGTTGTTGGACCACTTTTTGTTTAACTGTATTAGAACAAAAGGGACTGAACAAAAAAGCACACATCGCTTTTCCTGATCTTATTTGTAAAATAACCTGAACCTACATTACCAGTACATGCCTAACCCTAAATTTAACCCTAACTGAATTCACACCATAGTCATATACCTAACCCCAAAACAGCGTTTGAACTCGTGTGGACCAGGCATTAGTATCCACGATGAGCAGTCGCCCCCATAAATTGCCATACAATGTAATAAATATATGGCCCCACATAATAAACTGCCCTACTGCACCACTAACTCTAAATATCATCTTATACTTAATGCTACACAATTGTTTGCATAGTCTGCAGAAACCGTTTCACTGCAACACAATTTAAACCTTGGGGATTATGACAATCCTTCTTAATGCACATGATTTATTTAACCATCTGATCATACTCAGTATAACTATCTCATGGTCCAAGGCTAAGGTGAACCTTTGTACACACACCATCTGCCTTTGTAGCTGTAACAATACAGCACTGCATGTTTTCTTTTTTCGCAATTCTTAAGGCTGATGTATTTCATATGTAAATCCACATACGTTTGATGATCTATAAAAAATAATTAATAAATAAAATTAAAATAAAATATATAAATATGTGTGTGTGTGTGTGTGTGTGCATGTGTGTGTGTATGTGTGTGTGTGTGTGTGTGTTTGTGTGTTAGCTGTAGGTGCTTCTTTAATTTCTAAGTATAACTCTCATTTGAAATTTCATTGCATGTGGTTCACATGTAGACAGTTACTTAAGATTTTATATACCACAAGTAAAAAAGAGCTACCTCATTCCTGCATGATTTACCGTTTCCTAATTTATTTATTTTTTAGTATTATGGAACAATATTATTTTAACTAAAGATGCACTCATTACAATGTATTATTTCAAAATGTTTAGTCGTTTCACTTGAAAGTTTCTTTGTGCTGTCAATAATGCAAATTTTTCAAACAGGAAAATGAGGGATTTCGTGTGCATAAAACTGCGTGAGTCCTTTTGGTCTGTCATCTGTTTGATCATAGGCACCCTCAGATTTCCTACATTTTTAAATGTGATCTTAAGTAAATTATTTCATCTGCAAAGGTTAAGGTTATGTTTGTGTGGCTTTCTGAAGCTCACTCAGGCTTGCCAATGTAGTGTTAGAAGGTCTCTCTTGTTTTCCCCGGTGATGTAGATTGGGAAACAGCTCCAGGCAACCTTCAGGCTGTGACTCCAACTCTAGACACCAACTCCGGGTCTTTTATTTTGTTTTAATATTTGAAAGTAAAAGCACATGGAGCATCTAAATGTTGTTGCATCTTTGTTTACACATGTGACTGCGTATGTTCTGGTCACTGGCTGCACAACATAAATGGAGATATAGCCCCCGGACATAAAAACCAAAGCCTGTTCAGATGTACAGTGGGTACGGCAAGTCTTCAGACCCCTTTAAATTATTCGGTCTTCGTTTTATCTCAGCCATTTGGTATTACCAAAAAAGATCATTTATTTTCACATTAATGTACACTTAACACCCCATCTTGACATGTAAAAAATCAGAAATGCAGATATTTTTGCGAATTTATTAAAAAAGAAAAGCTAAAATGTCACATGGTCATAAGTATTCAGACCCTTTGCTCAGTATTGAGTAGAAACACCCTTTTGAGCTAGTACAGCCTTGAGTCTTCTTGGGAATGATGCAACAAGTTTTTCACACCTGGCTTTGGGGATCCTCTGCCGTTCTTCCTTGCATATCCTCTCCAGTTCTGTCAGGCTGGATAATGAATATCGGTGGACAGCCATCTTCAGGTCTCTCCAGAGATGTTCAACTGGGTTTAGGTCAGGGCTCTGGCTGGGCCAGTCAAGAATGGTCACAGAGTTGTTCTGAAGCCCCTCCTTTGTTAATTTAGCTGTTTACTTTGGTTAATTGTCTTGTTGGAAGGTGAACCTTCGGCTCAGTCTGAGGTCCAGAGCACTCTGGAAGAGGTTTTCTTCCAGGATATCTCTGTACTTGGCCGCATTCATCTTTCCTTCAATTACAACCAGTCGTACTGTCCCTACATCTGAAAAACACCCCCATAGCATGATCCTGCCACCACCATGTTCCACTGTAGGGATTGTAATGGGCAGGTGATAAGCAGTGCCTGGCTTTCTCAACACATACCGCTTAGAATTAACACCAAAAAGTCTCATCAGACCAGAGAATCTTATTTATCATAGTCTGGGACTCCTTCATGCGTTTTTTGGCAAACTCTATGCAGGCTTTCATATGTCTTGCACTGTAGAGAGACTTCCTTCCACTCTGCCATAAAGCCCCGACTGGTGGAGGGCTGCAGTGATAGTTGACTTTGTGGAACTTTCTCCCATCTCCCTACTCCATCTCTGGAGCTCAGCCACAGTGATCTTTGGGTTCTTCTTTACCTCTCTCACCAAGGCTCTTCTCCCACGATTGCTCAGTTTGGCTAGACGGCCCGGTCTAGGAAGACTTCTGGTCGTCCCAAACTTCTTCCATTTAAGGATTATGGAGGCCACTGTGCCCTTGGGAACCTTGAGTGCTGCAGAAATTCTTTTGTTACCTTGGCCAGATCTGTGACTTGTCACAATTCTGTCGCTAAGCTCCTTGGGCTGTTCCTTTGACCTCATGATTCTCATTTCCTCTGACATGCACCGTGATCTGTGAGGTCTTATAAAGGCCGGTTGTGTACCTTTCCAAATCAAGTCCAATCAGTTTAATTTAACACAGCTGGACTCCAATGAAGGAGTAGAGCCATCTCAAGGAGGATAAGAAGGAATTGGAGAGCATGTTAGTTAAATATGAGAGTAACTGCAAAGGGTCTGAATACCTGTGACCATGTGATATTTCAGTTTTTCTTTTTTAATAAATTTGCAAAAATATCTAGAGTTCTGTTTTTTCATGTAAAGATGGGGTGTTGAATGAACATTAATGAGAAAATAAATGAACTTTTTTTGCTTATACCAAATGGCTGCAATGAAACAAAGACTGAATAATTTAAAGGGGTCTGAAAACTTTCCGTACCCACTGTGCCTTATACCTCACAGCAGGGCACAACTCCACTGATTACAAAACATAAATCAGAATATAAAGAAGTGTAGGATAAATTTTTCTTTTATAAATTTACCTGATTAGTATATTTTCTATGCCTCTAGTTTTGAAAGGTTTGCGAATTTAGAATTGTTTTACCTGCAAATCACAGTGGAAATACCAGACATTTGCTCAGAAGCTGAATGCAGTTTAGTGTTTGATGTTCATTTTTTTAAGCACAACTGAAAACAAAAAGTATTTATGTTAGACTCAACAAGTATACAGTGAACCAAATGGCAGGTGCAATTAAATATTCACACGACTTAATATTCAGATCTATTTCAGACAATTATCTAACCCAACGTAGGTATTAATAATTAGTCTAAATTCAATTTGGGATTATATGCATGATTTTGAGAGAGTAGGGTAGTTTCCTATTTCTTTGGTTTACAGCTATATTGTTATGTTAAGCTGTAAAACATAAGTAACATTTCTCAAACCTATTTATGAAAATA
This sequence comes from Orestias chungarensis, assembly GCA_032876305.1. Lineage (NCBI taxonomy): Eukaryota > Metazoa > Chordata > Actinopteri > Cyprinodontiformes > Cyprinodontidae > Orestias > Orestias chungarensis. The sequence goes on from JAVLVB010001002.1 coordinate 109,248, forward strand.
AATAAATAAGTAAAAACGATGCACACTTAAAAAATAAGTAAGAAAAAACAAACCAGTATTCAAATAATTGAGATCAAAATATATTCAAGCATATGCAGTTATTTCTAAAATTACTTCCAGACTCAAAGTAAGTGTGAATAATTATTCCCTGGGGTGTTTGTTAACTGTTAAATGAACATATAGCCTGCACTATCCACCTAGTCTCTCACAAACTGACAAGGAACCTAGGCTCCAGGTCTACCACAGCACACAATGTTTTAGGAACGATATAGGTACCTGAATGAATGAATGCATCCTTGAACAGATAAACCATGAAGTGCTAACAATAATAAATATTCCAGACAGATGAAAATATAAATGAAATGTGGTCAGATAGGGGAAACAAAAGGAGAACATATAGCCCTTGGGTTAGTATGGAGGACTGCTAAATCAAAATGTAGGAGTCACTGCCAGATGTTTGAACTTTCAAAAAGGCAACATTTGAGGAGGAAGCATAAAGAATAAAAGTTTGTTGGAGCCAAGGGGGATTCGTTGTCTCTTCTTCTGTATCTCACCCAGCCTGAACGAAGCCTATGCGGGTTTTACTCAAATAAAAAAGAGACAGCTGAAATAATGATTTAGTAATTGAGTCACAATAAAAACACCATCACAACAAATTGGTCTTACTTTTTTTTTTTTTGCTAAACAGATTCTGAACAAAGAGGTTTTAACTGTACTCCTGGGCGGTGTAAAGCATTGTACAATTGCTTATTATGAGGTAAAAAAGAACTGAATGGAATTTATTATGTGATTAACTATAATAAGTTGGAGAGTGCATTTTGCGAAGACCTAATAAAATGTACAATTAGTCCATCTACATCTTCAGATTTTTTTTATCAGCTTCATGCTGTTCACTATAATTTTTGGAACTTTTTCAGATTAACTTGACACTGATCAAATTATAAACATAAGAAATCATATAATTCTAAATTGATCCAAAAATCCTGTATTTTATTTATTCCCCCACTCTGTGTCCACCTTTGATGACACGTCACAGCATCTAAGCGTGCAGGCTTCATTTAGGTAGGAAGAGCTGAGAGGAGTTTCAAGAAGCTCAGGAAGTGTGTGGATACAGAATCTGGCATAACAGGAGCATGTCTCAAACAATATTATTTATCTTTCTCAGGGCGCCCTGCACACTATGCGAGCACAAACACACATGCACGCAGACTCACACAAAGATCTCAGGAGGGATGTAGCAAAAGCATTAGTGAGCTGTCTCTATTCACTTTCATCTCTTATCTCTTTTTAATACATCCTCCTTTCTGGAGTTTTTTCTTCTTTTTATGTGGCTCTCACTTTCTCAGCAGTTATTTCACTAGCTCGAAGTGTTTTTGAACTAGACTCCAAATCAATCAGTGAATGGTGGTGTGTAAAAGCCATAAAGACCTAACAACCTTGGGTTACTTTCAAGATGTGCAATGACATTGCACACAGCTTGAACATGTGAATGTACAAAGTAGTTCTTGTCAAATCTATGCTTTTGTATTATCTTCCTTCCATTCTTGTCCTGACAAACATAGCCAGCTGGCTCATATCCATTAAGAGGTTTTCTGCAGCTTCATTCCGTCGCAACTTGTCAGAGTGCACTGAATATGTATGTTTGCTTATATCTGCCCATGTGTGTCTCTCCTCAGCATGGACATCAATGTGTGTTTAACTGTTAAAGTGTGGGTGTGGGTGTCCTTCAGACTACTCATGCTTCATTTGTCTGCTGAATGAGACCAGAATTTCTTTCTATTCATTTGAGAATTCTCAGATTATTTTTTTTTTCTTTGCCGGCGCACTGCTTGAGTGAGCAAAGTAAACTGTTATTGTGTGTGGAATGCCTGCAATGAATTGCGCAGGCATATGGGCGTGTTAAAGAAAATTTGGTGCTGCTTTTCTTTCTGCTTTTGTGTGTGTGAGTGTGCCCGTGAACATGCAAGGACTTTTTTGAGTTAGTTGGGTTAGTGGAAGTACATTAAAGAGTTTAAGGTCAAAAGGGCCTAAGAGTAAGATGAGAAGGCCAAAGCCAGAAATATTGAGAGAAAGTAAATTAATTCACCTTTTGCTCTCTTTATTTTTTCCTTCAATACTCTCCCTGCATGGTTCACAGTCTAATTTTTCTCCATTTTGCCCTTCTCATTACCCCTGAAACTAATTTCCCCACTTCCTTTTGTGTACAGACACACACCTAGCATACACATATTTCTTTATCAAAGTTGTAAAGATCACCCATATGAATGCATGGAATCTTCTTAGGGCCAAAGCAAAGCAAGAGAGAGAGTTGGCTTTCTTTAAATATCCACGATTATTGCTCTTGCTATTTTTATTGCTGCCACAATCCCTAACTTTGTCTATGATGTTGTTGTAGTTGTGTTATTATGCCTAAATGGGATCCTTGCTGGGAAGATTGGTGCAAGTTCACCACCGGGATAAATTACCTAAAAGGATTTATAATAGGCATACACAATTGCCTGTGTGTGTATGATTTCTTGACTGTTTGTATTTGTGAATGTGTTTGCCCTGTGCTTTGTATGTGTTCACTTATCTGTGTGTCTGCATGGATAATTATATCCATGAATTATGCATCCAGTGTGATGCTTTTCATTCAATTTTAGATCTTATTTCCCCCCAAACAACATAACAAATGCAGGTCTCTGGGCATTTGGCTGTAAATAAACTTTAACTAATAGACTTCAACTATGGGTAGCACCCGTCTACAACACACTCACCAGGGAGCAAGTTGAGCACAGTAGCTACAGGCACTGTGCTCAGGTCAGCCCTTATGTATTGCTCTTGACTTTTAGGGCACTAGTGAAGCTGAGAAAAGCAGATCCAGCATAAGCCCTGTTGAGGCACTGTTGCTCCAGGATATGTAAAAGAAAAAATATAGAGCACAACTAGAAAGGAATTTGCATTAATTTATGTTATTAATGTTTAACAACACAGGTTTACTTTACCTTAGTAGGAATTGATAATTACATTAACATATTTCATTTTATATGGGTCTTCCAGGTATCTCTGTAAACCTTTTGCATATGAAGGGCTGCTGTTGTGTGCACAGGTGAGTGTCATAGAGTTCAAGTTGTACAAGTTATCTATTATGAATTACGAGGGGAGTTGGTACTGTATGAGGAGGTATGCTATACATGACTGCCCTTATTTCCCTTGTCTATGGTCTGTGAACTTGTCTTCCCTCATCACTTTATGTTTGAGCCCAGACCCAGCCTCTTCTTCCTTGTCTTTCTTTCTCTCTTTTTTTTCTGTCACTAGTTTCTTTCTATTTGTTACACTCAATTGCTTGCTAAGGCCCTAAAGCTTCTAGTGTCCCCACTTCTAGTGCCTGGGACTGTCAGGATCGGGTAAATATGACTCAAGGTGGATTGCGAGAGAGAAATTCTTATTTATTGTGAGGATGAATATGAACAAAACAGAAACTGAATATATGCGGCACGGAGGAGGAACAACAAACCCAGGATAAACGCGGGACCGAAACAGGGAACATAAACAATGCGGCGCGGAGGAGGAACAACAAAACAAGGTTAAACGCATGACCGGAACTAGGATGGAATATAAAAGAACAAACCTAAACTATTGAGAGGAGCGCGAGAGAAACTACAAGAAACGAGAGAAAATCAACAGACGAAATAACCTAAGGAAGTGAACGGAATATCTCGAGAGGGGAGAGAGATCAGCAGCAGAGAACCAGGCGAGCAGAAGGGAAAACTTACAGAGGGGCGTGGAGAACTGGAACGTGGAAGCACAGCAGGGGAGCAACGAGAGGTAAGGTAAGAACAATAATCCAGCGGTGAGTGTATAAGGGAACCAGGCTTATATAGTGAAAGGATGAGTAGTGGAGCAGAGGGATAATTTGATTGATTGATCTAATACAGGTGCGAGTGATAATGAATACAACAGGGATAGACAACACAGATGAACTGTAGTGGAAAATAGAACCCAAGAAAAAATACCAACAATAATAGATAACAGAACTGCTAGATAAACTAAAATGAAAACATACGATGAACCAAACAATAAATAACAAAGAGAACACTAACTAATCACAACACAGAATGCATAAACCACTAACCCAACAGAAACAACAACAAAAGACAACAAGGATCATGACAGGGACATTAGAAGTGGGGACACTTATAACATTGGGTCTATAAAAGTCTGGATCTGCATGTATCAATTCTATAACTGTGTTTGCAGTGTTGTAACAGAAGCCAGTAATATGTTTTTCAGCTAATATTAACCTAGGAATTTTTTGAAGCAAAGAAATAGTGCCTGTTACTGATTGTTAAGATTCAGTAATTAAGCTTAAAGTTTAGAATAGTGTCTTTATATTAAAGTTCACAAGGTACATATTGTTAAACCCCACACTTTAATTGTTATTTATCATGATTATAACTGTTACCTATGGAAATGAACATACCCTGAATTACTCTTTATTTTCTATCTACCCTTCAATTATAGTGTGAGCAGCAGACCAAAAATTAACCTATTGTGGAAAAGCATTGGTTTATTTAACAAAACCAGACAGCATATTGATACACTGAACAAAGTATTTAACCAGAAAAAAAATATCTTGTTGGTAATTAAGCTTAAAGTTTAGAATAGTGGCTCTTGGGTTAGTTTTCAAGCAGTTCTGGGAGTATTGAGTTGCTTTTGGATTGCTATTAAGGCCTACCTGTTCATTACACACTCATTGTAAGAAATCTATCAGAATTCTCAAAACAAATTTGAAGTTATTCCCAAATAAGCACTTCGCTATTGCAGCCCTTTTTCATAAATTCCTGTCATAGTGTCTATGAACAGGAGAGAACAGTGTCTGGTTTGGACACTCCACAATCGCCATCTTGTTTTCTATGAATAATGTGATTTAATTAACACGTTCACCATGTAGTGGTTACTATGGTTTTCAGCTGAAAAAAGGTGGATTTTGCGTGTTCTCCAAGCATTGCAAAGTGTTACATTCTCTGACTTGCTGATACTAGAATATCAGCAAATGTGTTAGAAGTTATTTTATTTTGTCTGTTATTAAATTATTTAAAGCTGGTCAACAATATTTGGTGAATTCTTTCTTCTGACATTGTGTCAATACAACTTAATGAGGGTGCACATCCTTGTCAATCAAATCAGTTTTTTTACTGCAAGTTATTTTTCTGAGTTATTGTCAATATATTGAACCAATATGGATTTCAAACTGTCTGATATTAAATCAAAAGTTAAAGTTACTGAGTATTAAAACCTGATTTTTTTATTTTATTTTTTTAATTCTTATCAAACTAAATGCTGTAAGGCTTACATACAGTGGATATCCTATGTGTATGTCCCCGTTAAATGTAAGGTTTTCTTTTTGAATGTGAAAAAAATAAGTTGTATTATTCAATGAAAAATAAACCAACTGTTTGAAAAAAAATGTGCTGTCTGAAGGTAATATTAACGTTTAGTGTGGTCCAACTTGAGAACCTACTTTAGTCTTATAAATAAAAATTGGGGAGTTAGCAATTTGCAGAGGATGAAAAACAGGCTTTCCAACCTAAAGGATTTGGATCTCATCACTTATGAGAAATCATAAGAAGCAATGCAATTTAAATATTTTGATTGTTTTGTTTTAATAATTTCAAATTTTTTACACAGTTTTATTATCTTATCACATCTGTATGTTTCTATTCTTGATATAGCAAGCTTCTTAGCAATAAAAACAATCTTCAACCTGCCAGAGGTATACATACATTTGGGCACAAAGGCATATATGCAGTGTGTAAAATAGCGATTGACCATGTTTATATTTTAATATTTTTTTATATTTATACTAAAGTTCAAAAGGTACATATTGTTAAAACCCATACTTTAATTGTTATTTATCATGATTATAACTGTTACCTATGGAAATGAACATACCCTGAATTACTCTTTATTTTCTATCTACCCTACAATTACAGTGTGAGCAGCAGACCAAAAAATAACCTATTGTGCAAAAGTATTGGTTTATTTAACAAAACCAGACAGCATACAGATAGAGTGACCAATTCATTTAACCAGAAAAAAAAATGTCTTGTCCTCTATTGCTGGAAATTATGGATGTAAACATGTTGTCATTGTTATGTTGCATGGGTTTCTTTTGCATAATTCGATAATGTTTAACGTTTAGCTGCTGTCTTTTATTTGCTTGCTGTTTGGTTTGTCACTCAGGCTACTTTTTGTTTGCTTTTGATTTACTGCCTTATCATGCACATTTGTTTTATTCAATGGATTATAAGAAAGGTCCTTTTCTGAGGTCCTTTATTTAAGTCAAAAACATCATGATACCTTGATGTCCATGTCCTTAGCAATTAAAAAGGCCAAAAATATGTTTGTGCCTACATTTTACAGTAGACGTGTGTGTTTTCATAATCCTGACTGTAGGCAACATGACTGTGGTGATGTCCTTGGTGTTCACCTGGTGACTCATTTGTAGCACACAAACATTGCAGGTCTTTGCTGACCATTTGTGTGCGGAAAGATTTCAATGAAACAAAATAAAAGGCTTTTGGCAATGTTAAGCTCTAAGTAAGGTTTAAAGGGTCATGGTTTATATATATATATATATATATATATATATATATATATATATATATATATATATAAAACATGGCCCTGAAAGAGTATATATTATTGCACTACGTTAAATAGAATTGGTTAAACGTGTAATGAAATCCTGACTATGTTTGAGATCCCTTTCAATTCTGGATCTCTGCAATGTCCTGTTGGTTAATATATGTTACTTGGGAAGTATTAGAACTTGTTAGAGCCATAAGTGGATATATTTAAGTTATTTGTAAGATGGTTTGTTTTTTATTTTATTATATTTAGTTAAGAAGACTGATATTTGTTCAGGTCATTTTTATTGGGAAATTTAGTTTTATTTTGAAATGCTTACATATATTGCATTAGAAAAACTATTAAGAGAGAACTTAGACAGGACGGATTACCTAGACACGGCGCAATACAGTTTTTG